>JACCIC010000001.1:5772500-6182500 GCA_018907035.1 Sycobia sp. Sy_11
CAGGCGTACCTAAACTTTTCCACTCATTGTAATTTGCAGATATATATTTAATTTTCAATATATTACAACATTCGACGAACTTCTACTTGGCCCTGGCTATATACTTATCGAGGATAATGCGCGATGTTTTCTATTTGAAGCAATGCATTCTAAAATTAAATCCCGATTTAACTGGATTCTGTTATGCGATCCCCATGACATAAATCTAGAAAATTTTCATAGCTGCCTTTCAATATATGTAATTAATCGATCGCGACAATAGAATGCCATTAAACGACAAAAATCTATGAACAGGTATGAATAAATCATAGCACTTAGTTTTACCATAATCAACCCAGTGGAAGTAGAGTAAGAGCGTAAATGAGATGCTGAGAGGGAGTGAGAGAGTGAGAGAAAGAAAGAAGAGAAAACTGCCCGTGGCCTAAAAAATTATTATATAGGCAAACACAATTTCTTGGGGAAAGTCTTGATAAAAATCAAATAAACTTTATGCTTGTCTGTATAATAATATTTTAACCGATCAGCAATTATAGATACAGAAAATTGACGAGCGACTGACAGTTTTATGTTTTTTATCTCTCTTTTTTCAGCGTCTCATCTACGATCTCACTCTACTTCCGCTGAATTTATTATAGTGAAACTAAGTGCATGCATTTGCTCCTACATTGTTTTCAGTGATTGGTATTCTATTATCATGATAATCGAATTACATATAATGATAGACACCTATGAAAATTTTCCAGATTTTCCACGTCACAGGAGCCGTGTGGCACCAATTTGCATTAGGATTTAATTTTTTAGTCGATTACAAAATTTAATAATTACTTTAATAATTAATCAAAAATTCTGCTATTTTACGAATTCCTCTCTATTGTAGTTGAAGTAACTTTATTCAAAATTGTTTAAATTGATTATTTCTTTTTAGAACTTCTATACTTTTATTATAATAGTGAATTTCGAACTAGTCTTATTCAAATCTTTATTTCTAAATGATATTGTATTTCTTGCAAAACAGTCACTAAACTTCCTAATACTCCACGTATCTTACATATTGTATAATTGTTTTGTTTTCCGTTAAATGGCTTAAGGTTGTCCTTCAAGTTTTCCTGTATACTTCGGAATATCTTTAGCCACAAATAAGGATACATTCAAAACAGACATTTATTACTTCTTTTACAATATAGATAGTACCAGCTCATTATCTAAATCAAACAATAGGACGTTTTTCGTACGGTTCTTTATTGTAAGATTTTAATTTTAAATATAAAGACTTAATTTTATCCTCTTAAAATTTTTTATTATTTAATCTTTTCTATTTATTTTTTCATCTACAAATTTATTAAAAGAACTGTGGCGTTGGAATGTATGTATTACGTGTTTTCAATTTGTAATAATCTATACCATCGTACAAAATATTTTTCCATATCTTTTATTTGTAACAAAAAAATATTTTTAATTTTATTTGACATTCATAAACAACAAATTTGAAGATATATATCTATTCTAAGTCATTATATATTTCTATAATACTGTGCAAATTATATTTATATGCCACTGTATAATTCAATGGCTACTATCAATATATTTAAACACTTGAACTTATTCAAAAATTCTTACGTGATAAATAATACCTTAAAAATACAACAAAAAATTTATGCACAAATTTAACTAAAAAAATCATTAAATTAATAGAATATTCTACCGAATGTTCATAAAAATCATTTTTCGAAAAAAGGGACATTTGACCATTGAAATTATTAAAAATAACATTTGGAAGGATTTAGTATTCAATAATAAGAATATCCTTTATTCGTCGATTAAAATGCAAAACAGAAAAAGAATTAAAATTATTAAAATAAAAAGTTATATCTATGGTATAAAAATGTTTTTAATGTATTTAATGTAAAATCTTGAATAAAATAATTTAAGATACTTGCAGAAGAAATATATTTATAATTTTGATTTATAAAACGTGCAAAAAAATAAAAATGTTATCAGAGTAGGAGATGGCAAAGCACAGCTTCACCGATGATAATGCTCTGCTTTACTTTGCTTTTATAGCCCTCTTTTTTACTTAAAGAATAGGGAAGTACGGGGTACAAAGTCCGTGTACAGAAAAGAGAAATATCACAGGCCGTAAACGATAAATTCCGCTCACGTCCCCTTTATATTGCCCGAGTGCAGCTCTCCTATTCGTTCGCTATCATTCCTTTCAAATTATTAGAATCGTCCAAAGAGCTCTCGTCCCACCCCGAAGAGTAGGCCGCGTCGAATAGTCCGCTGCGTAGCCAGAAGCCCAAGAATAATACGTAGATGGTCAACGTTCTTGGTTCTTCTCTGCGAATTTTCTCCTTCTCATCGTCTATCATTTACTGTTTTTCATTCTTTCGAGAGAATTGAGTCGTACTGAATCGTTAAACTATCGTATAGAATACTATTAAATAAAGATTACTATGGATAATAATAAATCTCATTTATTATCGTATATAAAATTTACAATAGCACGCACGCACACACACACACACACACACAACTCCTTTTTCTAATACTCCCTTTCTATTTTCTAATTTTCCTTATTCTGAAAAGTAATACTATTCCTTCCTGTAGTTATTTATAGAAAAGTCTCGTATAAGTTTATGTTTTACTAACAATTGGTGAATCCGGGGATCAATTAGTCTAAATTATAAATTTTGGCCACTTGATGTTGATCGTGAACATGCTTCCAAAATCTTACTCACCTCGAAGGATACGTTTCTCATCATTGTGTATATGTATATTTTATTTTTTTATCTCTTTAATATATATCTATTTACCGAATATCCCCACAAACCCACTGAACATAAGACCGTACCTGTATCCATCAAGATATTGTACATATATTTGATAAAAAAGTAGGTGAATAAATTTTAGTTTTCGCGTTGTTTGCCATTATTGAGCAACCAATCAGAAATGCAGGATTCTGATTCTGATGTGACTGTTGAACAGGTTGATCCGTCTTTGAAGTTTTGGAAATAAATATTGACTGTTTCTTCGACTATTCCTGTTTATAACTGTCCCTTACACAAAAGCTGATCAGGTGATTGTATAATCATCTAATTACTTTAAAAAAATTTAATTTAATTCTAAATGATTTGATAAAGTTATAAGATAAATTTTTTTTACATGACTCATCTATATTTTCAAGAACCTCGAAAATAATTTCATTCATTGTCTTCTACAAATCAGAGCTATTCTAGGATATGTAATTTTCTGAATTTATTTGTCCATATTCTCATTAATATTTTATAATTTAAAAAAATTTCATCGCTAAAGAATAAAAAATGCGAACAAAATTAAAAAGAAATTTAGAAGAAGAATTTTGTAATTTAAGTTTTTAAAATGCGAGAAGCCTCTTTTAGATTATAAACTAAATAAAATAATAATATATAGAATAAATATAAGAATAAATAAATAAATATATATATATATATATATATATATATATTCCAAATAATTAAAATGAAAGAATTAATTAAATTAATAGAATTAATGAATTAATTAAAACTTCTAGGATTGAATAAAGTAATACCAAGCATAGAACAATATTGAAAATGGTGCACAAAACATATTGTTTAATTGTATCTATTCAGTTTTTGATGGTTTTTGATTTTGGAAACGAAAAAAAAAACAGAAAATTTGAAATTCACCGAGTGTACATGTTATTATTGAAATTACAAAACGATAGCTGTTATGAAAACATATTGAAAATTTGATATTAGACATATATTACTATCTGAATTTTTTTTCAAATTATTCATTCGTCGCAAAACTTTTGCTCTGTAATTAACTAAATACTCTGTATATATGTTTTATAATAGTATAATAGTATACAGAATTTAGTGAATAGTATAATAGTATACAGATTTATAATAGTATACTGAATTTCAGAACTCCGATACGCCAAATCACTGGAACAATCTCGATTAAAAAAATCAATAATTTTTTGTGACTATCGGCGGTATACTAAACTACACGATTGACAAGAAGCATAAAATCACGCGTTCAATTTCTCGGACGTTCCCTTATCGTTTCGCGGTTCCGCGCGCAGCTAGCGCCCCTTTGTCCCTGATGGACCGCGCACTTTCTCCACACGTTGGACGGAAAATTTATGATACACAGGGCATTTATACTTCCACGCGTTACCATAAATTCTGCTTTACGCCCGCGTAAGTGGCTTTACTTTTGTTCATAGATTCCCACGGCTGTCGGATTTATGCCTTGAAATCTGCACGGAAAATGGGAAAAAAGAGTGGTTGCGATAAGCACGTCCAAGTTTGCGCATAGCATTGTACCGATGCCGCGCCATCTGTTATTCCTAAAGAATTTCTGAAATAATAACATATTGCGATTGCCAAAGTAAATGAGGAGATTCTAAAAACGGCATTTAGGAGGTAAAGGGATCGCCGTTACACAAAAAATAATTTCCAAAACTGGTATTGCAAGCAACACCCTCAAATAAGCTTTCAAATTATCATAAATTTAGTTGTTTGGTTTTTCGTATATCCATCATTTGAAATAAAAAAAATGTATTTTCATCAATAAGTATGCACATTAATCTTTGATTTTATCTAAAATAAATCAAAATTTCTAACTAAACTTTTATGATGAATAAATATTGTTCATTTATTTTTATCTCTTCTTATACATATAAGTATTTATAGAACCTAAATAATCAGCAACAATAAATGTTCGCTAGTTCAATTTCTTGAAGCCCCACCGAAAGAAATTAAAGCATTTTTCAGAAAAAATAATTTTCCTCTTGCATATATATATATATATTGTTCAGAATTATACTAGTCCACCATGAAAATTCCATTTTTGACTTTCATGAATTGAACGCGCCTGAAGAAACCAACGTCCCTCCCTACCTTTCTCTCTTTCATACTCCTTTTCCCCGCATTTTGAGACGATTTTATTGCACAATGTTATTCCATCAAGTTCACAATGATTGTTCTCAGCTTATTTTACATATGCATAATAGACACTGAGCATATAATAGCTCAAGACTACTAAATAAGTAATTTTAACAAAAAGAATGAAGTTTTTGTTGGAATAAGTAAAAATAAGTTATAGAAATTCAATTAGAATAAATTAATATAACTGTTACATGATATATTGAATTGTTTTTAATTTAGGCGTGAAAGTGGTTTGTGCAAAATATTGGACCTAAAAAATATAAAAGCACCAAAGCTGGCTATTATTTCTAAATACATCGACACCATAGAAAGTATTATATAAATTTAGAATGGAAGAAAAAAATTAATTTCATATTCATCTTAAGTAGGTTAGTAATACTAATTAATATCACACCCATACATATTACTATATTAATTCGTCTATTTCATCATCAAATATTTTGATAAATTTAAGAAAAATCAATACAATTTGTTTATGAATATCGCAGAGTAAATTAATTAAATATATATTTCACAGGTCAAAAATATATCATTGCCTTAATGCGCGAATTAAATACATGAACTAAATTTATGTTTTTTGTTGTTGATTTTTGTTTATATATTAAAAATTATAGTAAAAACAAACAATATGATATTGCGCATAAAATAAGATAATTATGGCCGATTTTTATTAAGAGAAATAGGTGGGACACACATCCACCTTACTAGACACATGCACGTTATGTTCAGGTAATGAGGTGTGGCGCGATAATAAAGGAGCAGCCGTGCAACTAACGAGCTTAAGCGTTCAGATTTGCCGGGCAATTGAAGCATTTCTGTAAACAAAGCAGGGAGATTTGAAGGTATGCTAGCGAATATATATGTACAATCAGATTTAGTTTAGGCGTTGCTGTGTCCGCAGGTCCACTGGACTCAAGCATGATTTTTTCGTGAGAATAATTTTTTATTTGACTTATTCAAATATTTATAATTCTATACATATATACTTTTATATATTGCACAATTTACGACTTAGTAAGTATTTTAATAAAAGAAACTAATAGGTACACCAACAATTGATCAATTTTAATACCTCTGCGAGTCATAAAACCATACTTAATTTAGTAAGTAACTTTAACGTGCGCTCCATACATTAAAACTATTTGTGGTTAAGGCTGGGATAATCCTGTTATATACGCCGCAGGATCTTCCTTCGGTTGAAGAGGAGTATGCTAATTACTTCGGTGAACTAAAAATACGACAAGCACTGTCGCGCAGCGGCTATAAAGTTCAAAAGAATGGGGGAACAAAGGACAATGGGACGATTTTAAACGAAGTTATTTCATATCGAAAGTAACAAAAAAGATATTTGGATTTGGCCTCATTTGTCACGAAGTATGATTCTTACATATTATTATAAACTTAATGCTTTCCTTTTCATTACTCTTTAGTGGCTTTTATTCTATTCAGTTTATATTAGAAATGCTAGAGTAAAATTAAGATTTCCAAGGATTCGAAAACCGTGCAGACTCTTACCGCGACGTAACGTCGCTCTTGCGTACTATAATAAGATGAGGACAGTGAATAAAAGAGTAGTAGGTAAGTTAACGGTGGTAGGTAAAGCAGATGCCTGCAGAAAACTGAATTAAAGCTCCCCATATTATCAGCTATGATATCAGTTCATGATACATAGAAGATCAAGAAACATCAGCTTGATTGTAATATTATAGAGGTCTCCAGTTGTAAAAAAATAGCAATTTTGAATATAAATTTTCAAATACCTAACTATAATATTCGTTCTTGTCTTTTTATTTAACATTTTCTTTAATTAACAATGATGAAATATCAATATACTATAATTAAATTTTAAATGCTGGAAAAAGATTCATGTAATCATTTAACTACTATTTTTTAATTAATTAATAATGTATATTTTTCTTTCATTACTGAAATGCATGTAAGATATTTGAGAGACTAAGCTGGTATTTTGGACTTGAAATTAATCTAGATCGTGGGACATTTTTTCCAAATTCGTGATTCCGAATAAATATTTTCCCAGATTGGACATTTTGCCTAAAAATATCAAAAGTACACATCTTATAACGTAAATTGTAAATGTTGATATACATGGAATTATAAATAGGCAAAGAATTATGAAAATTAAATCACTTCATTATAATATCAATATAATTCATGATACATAAAAATTACATGTGTTATTTTCGAAGTCAATAACTTACTCTTTTATATACATTTAACACTTTTATTACATTCACAAATATTATGAATAAAATAGTTAAAATTTTAAAATATATCTCACATTTCTATAACTTAAAACGCAAAATAAGCAAAAGTAAGTTTATAAAAAATCGCGAAGATGCATTCTGTATGTTGTGTACTATATGAGATTACCCTTATAATCTCTTTATGACACTCACAATGGAATAACCCACCAATGTGAACAAAGTCCTTGTCAAGGAATACTGGGAATTAAAGTACAGGCGACACACTACCAGTTGATTAGAAGACACCAGATGAAATAGTTGTTTTATATATATATATATATATATATATATATATATATATATATATATATATATATAATATTAGATTTATCAAAACATATATGATGTATTTATTATTATTAATAAATCTTCATAAAAATTTTCTTCGCATTGCCAACTATATAGTGCTAATACACGACGTTGATGAAAATATAGAAACAGTAATTTCACTTTCCAGAAATATATATAGGGGAACCAAGTAGAACAGATTTATATTGATTTTTCCCCCGAATTTCAATGTTAAATTAACAAGAACCTACGTATATTTTTACCACTAAACTGAAAAATAGAATGCAATTCTGATTTAAAAAGTCCGAATGTATCTTCATTCATCTATAAATGCATAGTGTCTTTGGTAATGATAGATTAAATTTAACCAAAAAATATATATTCGAGAAAAATAAAGTCAGTTACATATTTAGAATGTTTATTTACAGAAAAATAATGTAGAATTACATATTTCTGTTTTTAAATTACTATTTAATGTACTTTCTGACTTATCATGATTTATTATCCATCAATTCAAATAGTCCTTTTGGAAGTAAACAACTACTTTCAGTATTGTCGAAATAGAAGCAACCTGTTATTCTAATTCTATAAACCTAATTCTTTCAAAACTAATAAAGCAATTTACTCCTATCTGGAACAATTTATCTGGTAGAAGATCTTTATGTTTCAAGAATGCAAATGTACAAGCTCTAAAGCGAGAAAGGTCAACAACTGTACATTCAGTACTGACATTTGCAAAATTGCTAGAAACTATTTCCTTCGAGTCTGCTCGCACTGAGGTATACGAAACATAATATTAATTTCTACATAATTCGTGTATAATTCGATAATTTTATACGTTATTCGAAATATTGAATTTGTTTTAGACGTACAGGGAGCATTTTTTCGCCAGGCCACTAAATAAAACAATATTCTAGAATATATTGAAGATATCCAGTTGCATATGAAAAATTTCAATAATGAAAGGAATAATGAAGTTGACGAACTCAAGACTCGGTCTTATAGAAATATGTAAGTATGTGAGGCTCGCCTATTATTGTTCCTTTCGAAGACAATAATTGTTTTACCAATCTAAGTTTATTTAATTTTTTTATTATTTAACGCTAAGTCTTTTGTGCATGTTCTTCTGGGGAAAATCTGGGGATTTTTGAAAGCTGATAAACTCTGTCAAAATATATATATATAATAAGCTCTACAAAAATAGAAAAAATTTTCAAAAAAAATGGAAGGAAGGGAAAGTGTATAAAAGCGCGAACATGTCCTTTTTCCATCTTTTTCCATTCTCCTTCTGACATATGGGCTGTAATTTTATATTTTAACAAAATTCTTTTAATGTTAAATATCGTTAATTTATTGAAAAATTTCATATCTCAATAATAGTTATCTAGCAGCCCAATTATTTTCATTCAATTATTGTTAGAAATAATCAATTGAGGATAGCGTTTCTCATTATTTGGATGTATAAACAAAAGGCATTGAACTCGGCCTCACCAGTTACACCAAAGTACAAATGTATTGTACTTTTATATGCTAATTTTAATTTTTAAAGAGTGAAAAGATTACCTTTAGTCAACCTAAGAGTTTTTTAAAAGACATAAAAGAAATATTTTTGAAAAAATAAAACAAGTATTTTTTGTATAATGTGAATACATCTTTGTTTTTGGTTGAAAATAAAAATTCATTGTCATAATATTGTAACAAAAATGATGAATGATAGCATTTGCAGTCTAATCACCATAAAATACTAATTATGTTTATATGAAATAACTCCTATTTTGTGTCATTGAAAAATCTTTATTTTAACCAAAAATATTAAAAAAACACTGTATTACTTTAATAATCTAAAAATTGATTTCTACTTTAAGTTATATTCTACAGTAATATCTCCTGACTTAGGAAGGTCATGTTTATTCAATAGAGTTATTTTTTTTTCCATGTGGTGGGGTAAGGCGTTCATCATAGCGAGATAGTTTTTCTATGTATTTATCAAGGAAGTACAATTTTTGTCAACTAGTAAAATATAAAAGTAAAATTCTAAGTCATCCAAATACTAATCGTTTGCTTATTTCACCCAACCACTACACACACGCACGCGAGCGCGCTTTATTTATATTATTAACAATCCATTAATAGTATTACAAAATGAAATACTTATTTTTAGATCAGATGAGATGGTTTGCTATCCTACAAAATTATACAGCATACCTCCAAGTACGTGTATATCTATAAATCCAGAAAGTGCAGATAACATATCGCTCATGCACAATCTGTTGAGCGGTTTTTTTCAAGCTATATCCTCGCTCGTCAATTAAAAGTCCAACGGATTTTCCAAAAAAAACATTAGCTTTTCAAACTCAAATACCGTTCAATCTTCCGCACATCAGTCGCAGGTACTCGTCCCTTCTCAGCGAAATATCCGCCGCTCCTTTGATTGCCTCAGTCGCCGCATCCCTTCCGCACATAACGTTCGACAAGTTTCAATCCCGATTAAAAATCGCGCGCAGTCTCGATTTCTCCTGTTCCTCCGCCACCGCTGTGTCTATCTCCTTTATCCAGTGATCGAGACGATCGGCGGTGCCTTGATGGAGAAGTGTGCACGAGCGACGAGTCGAGAATGCACGAGATGCGCTGAGAATGTTTCCAGGGCTGATTTACACGAGAGAAACACGCGCGTTAATTGAAGGCTTTGATATAAGTACAAGAGTATAACATTCCCCGATGCATTTCGAGTTCTTCTTCTTTCTACCACATACATCACAGCTACCTTTCTTTCGCGTACGCATAGCCTTCTTTGCCCTGTACGCACTTGCTAATACCTTTATGGGTTCGCAATTTGCACTTCGCGTATCATTGAATTTGAACATGAGGAATTAATGAGACACACGCAAAACACCCACGCTTTCAACATAAATACCTTTGGCCATAGCAATGTGAGCATTTCAAAATAAAGACGTCAGTTTATATTCGTTGATAGGTTTTTAGATTATCTTGGTACACTTCGACATGGGTCAGCTGTCTTGCCAATATAATATATGTGATAGAGAGTGAAACTTACTCTATGATACTTTTTCAAATTTTTTCTTTAAAAAGTTGTGTTTTGAACAGAGTTAATGATCATTCATTTTTTAAATTTACCCAATAATTATAGTATACTTTCCCCCATCTCTAACTTTTTATATCATCATCTTGGAATTGAAAATTCTAACTTTCAAAATTTATACTGTTATTAAATTTATTCAATAATATAGAATCCCAACGATTAAGCGCTTTCGTATACTTTTTTAATTAACAAGATCGTGAAATTTCCTAATAAATTCGAAACAGTCCGATGATTAGACATCTCGTATCAGGTTAGAATTTACGAGAAACCGTCAGCTCATACACGCGATCCTCCCAGTTTTTTTATCCTTCTTCGTCGATACAGCCGTGCTCGCGAGTCGGGCGTTTTTTCGCGATCGGGTCGGTTATCCTTCGCGCGCAGCCAAGTGTTTGTAATAACTAAGCCTGCACGAAGTCATGACTGGAATCCAGCGCACGCATACCCGGGGAATCGGAATAAGGCGGCGAGCCGATGGAAGGCCAGCAGTTTCAGCGATGGAAATGCGCGCGCGGCACTGATGATACACTATGCTTGCGGAAGCGCAATTAACGCATTCGCTCGCAAGCCGCCTCCTATATGGACGACGGAACCATCCGTCTTGAAGTTTTTCGATATATATGCGTATGAACTGAGACGCATGAACTGTGGAGCATAGCTGAGTTTACTTTTTTACGAGCAGAAGGAAACGGGTACTTTCAATTACACAAGACCTTTCATGGAGCTTCTAAAAAACTAGCGTGCTTTCGTGCTTTCATCAATCGGGCCGAGAAAGTGGTTGTTCTTAAGATTCCTACCGCAAGACTTCTTTAAACCAGAATTTATAAAGACATTGGTTGTGCGCGCACTTTTTCACATTCTTAACATTTCAAGTCTGAGACAAATTGTATATATGCCGAGCGATTAATATGCCTTAATGCCTTGTGTTTCATTTAGCAGGATACTAAGTATATCAGCAATTCTATTTTTCACTGATACGAAAACAGAGAGCATAGTAGCTTAATACATGGACGGGAGTGAGTAAAATTTTAAATTCACTAATAAAGTCCACTAATACAGAGAATACACTAATATAGAGAGGGTATAGTAATCGGATCATGAATCTATTCCAACTTGCAGTGTAACATATGTATGTATATAATGTAAGAAATAAATGAACGCCTTTTACCTTTTTCATTCAGTGAGCCTGAACTAATAAACCGAAAATGAAAAGGCATAAATAGTAGATTTCGTTTGTCGTCCTTATATTACGTTTTATGTAGCTGAAGCAAATTTTATCTTAATCCTTGAACAATTCTACAACCGGAATAACCCTCATTAGTTAAAAAAAAAAGTTACTCAAAAAAATAAGAAAATTTTCACTTCAATCTTGTCGGTACTAAAGAAATTTCTGCTTTGATTCATCACCGAATAACAAACTAATATTATAAATTTTCTACGTATAATAATTATGAAATTTGGGTCAGCTCAGATGTAGAATAGAATAACGGAAACGAATGAACTTTATTTCACCCGTCTAATCGTGATATTGAGAGAGTAAAATGAAATCTACGATTATATTACTATATTATAACGCAGATTGTGATTTCTGCAGATAAAAAAGAGAGAATTTTTGTTTCTGCTTTTTTGAAGAGGTGGCGTTTCAGGAAATATCCAGTACCGTACAATAGCAGATAAAGTATTAGAGGCCCTGATGCAGTCGATATATATATATATATATATATATATATATATATATATATATATGAAATATACAATTTGCAAATTACGGTACTGTGCGAGCATCGACACAAGTACTGTTATTATTGTATACATATCAGCTGTCAACGCAATGGCGATACCTATACCTACATAGGTATTGGCCATGTGTATTCTCTTTTTTTTATTCTATCATACATTGCTGTTCAAGATATATATAATATATGTCATATAATGTACGACCTGTATGTTATTTTTTGTCATAAATATGTTCTCGGCCGAACTTTAATTTAAATAATAGTATTAATGTGTTCGAAAGCGTTGTGAACTTAGTACTTATTTTTTAGCTCTTGCATTTACCAATAAAATTCAGTTAACAGACGCCATCATTTGTGTAAACATAATTTTTTGAACAGTGAAAAATGAATCGTGATAAATGGTTTTCTCGACATGCCCTTTTGTACTATTTTGATTTGAAAACAGTGATGAAATTGGTGAATTTGAAAACAAAAGATATATGTACGTTTGGTGGGACAAACAGGGTGTGCTGTACTACGAGTTGCTAAAACCGAATGAAACCGTCACTATCAAGGTATACAAACGCCAACTGAATGATTTGCAACAGAAATTGATCGAACATAGATCAGCAATCGCGAGCAATAGGCGCAAAGTCATTCGCTTGCATGACAACGATCGGACACATTTTGCGAAAGCCATAAAAATACCCTCTTGGAGCTCAAATGGGAAGTGTTGCCGCACCTAGCGTACTCGACAGATATAGCGTCTTCTGATTACCACCTATTCAAATAATGCAGCTCGACCTCGTCGATACGCAGTTTCGACATGTTCAACAAATGCGAGACTTTGTGGATGATTGGATCGCATCGAAACCGCCATCGTTCTCTCGCCATGGACTCGACATATTATCACAAAGATGGGAAAAAGTAGTAGAAAATGACGGAAAATATTTTGGTTAAGCTAACGTGTATACACTTTCCATCATAAATGTCCTTTTTCCGTCAAAAAAGGTCGGAAACCAAGTTCACCTCCTAATATATACAAAATTCTTATAACTTATAAATTTAAATAATTCCTCACATTATACATAAATAAATTGGAAAATGTGTATACGTTGTGAGACAGATAACGAACAATAAAACTTAAATGAGATGAACTAATTTCAAATAAGAAAATTCTGATCTTAAAAATAACTATATATATGCGCTGAAAGTCAGTTTTCTACTTGATAGAAAGAACTATTTAAATATATTAATTAAAATAATTTTAATTATAATTTTTTTTAGATAAAATTCGTGTAATTCTCTTTATTTGCGGAAGAACTAAATAAAATATAAATAATGTAACCTTAGGCAAAAATATTCTGAGAATGATATATTAATAAATCTAATCTAAATATTTCCAGTCTAAAACATTGAATTAATTATTCATACAGTTGTAAATGCGTGATCGGACATCCTCGGCTTCGTCTCAGACGCAAAATCACGCACTTCAGGGAATCAACTTTTTGACCAAGGGTCATACTATACGTTTAAATCAGTACTTAATTAGAAATAAAGAGATTTCAGATCAATTTAAATGTAAATAAGATAAGACGTTCATATTATTCTTATATATAATACATATATTCTAGATGAAAGGAATTGGATAAGCAGTCATTGTAAACTCACCTTATAAGTTATTTATTGAGAAAATGAATGTCTACCGTGTATAAAGGTTCGCAGATACTTTATTATATTAATTATTATAATTTATAATATCAATTCTATTAAATGTTTATTTTATTACACTTTATTGCACTACATTTTTTTCATTGAATATTACACATTTCAAGAACGGAAATTTTAGTTCTTAGAATCCCAAATTGTTTCGATTGAAAACTTTAAAATAATGAGTCAATCTGTCGTCGTCCGTTAATGAGAGCAAACGAATTTCCTGTATGGTCGTCACGATTGTAATTCATACACATTAAAATTATAATATTTTACATAACGTGATGTTTCAACCACATTATATCACATAGATCTATATGTATTACAATACAATAATCAACCATTTAATATGGAATTCATTTTTTTCCATATGAAGACAACAATTATTGTAAAGATTGTCTAATAATGCAATCATTTTACATTTTTATAACGTACAAAGTTAATTAAAAAGTGGAAAAAAGTGGAATAGCACTCGATTCAATTACATATACATGTAAATAAACTTTTCTACTTCCCACAGACCCGATATACTTTATATTAGTTGGCTCAAGTTTTGTGTTTTTTTTTTTTTGTGATTTACCCATATTTTTACTCTTATAGCGAAATCGGAAAATCACACCTTATTAATGCAATTTTGACCTAGCAAACCTGCTGTTGTATAAATGCATGTATTATCATGAAGTTCTATTATTGACGAGCATATTTTAATTGCATAAATAAATCATATTAATATATAATACATTTTTCTTTTGGTAATTCTCTCTTTTCTACTTGGTAATATTTATTCCTATTGATACATACAAAGTTTGTTTCAAAATTTTCCAGACGTTCAAAAAAAGATAACAATAAATTAATTTTACAACATTCATTTACTCGCTCAACTCAACTCATTTACTCAACGTCGCTGCAACGCTTTTCTTTCGTCGCCAAATGCAATTTACTGAATAAGTAGAAGTCACAAAGTGCCATATCAGGTGCATACAGTGAGTAAGTGACCGTCAAAATTCCGTTTTTTATCAAAAATCAGCCACCAATGCCGATCGATGAGACGGTGCATTATTGTGTAACAAATGCCAGCTTCCACTTTTACGATATTCTGGCTGAAAACGACGAATATCGGCAAGCAAACGCTTCATAACACCAAGATAATACACAGCATTAACCGTTTTGCCAGACGGAAGGAATTCCAGGTAAATAATTCCCTTTGAATCGTAGAAAATGATGAGCATTGTTTTGATTTTCGATTTTTTCAAGCGGGTTTTTTTCAATTTTTGACTCTTCGGAGGCTTTCCAGTCGGCACTTTGACGTTTGGTTTTAGGATCATATTGAAAACACCATATCTTATCACCACTTACGATATACAAAAGATAGTTTTGGTCCCTCTTGACATCTTTAATGAGGTCTTAAATGTTGAATTCAAATCGCTTTTGGGTCTCAGTCAATTTGTGCGAAACAAAGTGTAAACAAACGTTTCCAAGGCCGACATACTCGGTCAAAATGCCATTAATCGATGCTGCTAACAAATTTAATTCCAGTTTCATCTAACGTATTCACGATTTCGGCTCATTTTTTATTAATTGACGTACTTGCTCGATGTTTCTTTCATTTACCGCTTCTCTCGGCCAACCCAAACGTTCGTCATCATTGAGGTTTTCCTTGCGTCTTGAAAAGCTTAAAATAACTAATTAATTGTCGCACAAGATAAACAATCACTACCATAAATTTGTCAACTCATTTGCTATGTTTCAATACAATTTTTGCTGTGTTCTAATGCTTTCCGACAAACAAACAAAAAAAGTTTTTGTAAAGTGTCGATTTTCTTATTTTAATCAAAGAAAACGACAACTGAAAGGCATCGACTGCTCTAAATGAAACAACGTTTTGTAATTTGTTTCATCACTTCCAAGACGTTCGTTTTGATGACGTGATTCACTTACATAAAGAAAGGTCAAAAATCAAAAAAAGGGACACAGAATTGAAGGTAATGTTCCAAGACTAGTCTAAGTAATTGTATGCGTTATGAACGGCATAAAAAAACAAAATCTAGTTTTCTTGTGTTTTTTATGTCCAAACCAACAAAACGTTATTGGAAAGACTTTAGAAATTTTTCAGTTAAATTCAACGCGTAAATTAACGTATTTAATGAAGTTCCTAATAATTCTGATTGTATTCATGAAACTTAATATAATAAATAGATTGCTGTAGTAATCTAAAAGGAGGAAAAAATAGAAAATAACTATGTATTTCAAAAGGAAAAAATATCAAAAAAAATTATGTACGTAATAATATTTATTAGCTTACTTATATATCAGCCGACCGAATTAATACATCAGCCTAATACTAATATATCAGCCGATGGAATCGTGATAATAATAATATATCAGCTGACGGAAATAGAATTATTAATTTTAAGCAAAGTAAGTAAAAAGTTATTTTCTTAATAAAGTTGATAACATACAACAAAATTCCATCGATATTTGTCCCAGACTTTGCTAATTAGTAGTATAATTAATTATAATTATTTGTATTAGCACATATAGCTTAGATCTTTCTATATAATTATATATAATAATACCTTTCTATACATTATTTAACAAAATTAACACTCAAAATAACGATCAAAAATGCTTAAAAAATAATCAAAAATTGATCACCAAGATTCTGAAAGTCACTGTGGGGCATATTTATAAATGGTTAGTTTTGTGAAAGTTATTGAAGTTGGTTTTTTAATAGTTTTTTAAATAATGCTCTTTCTTTATTGTGCTTGACTTTATTTGAGAATGTATTTTGTTTTTTGAATTTTTTGAATCCGTGCTTTGCTTTGTATGAGACTGTATCGCATAAGTCATTCCACCATGGAGTTGTTTAGTTGTCAGTTTTATTTTTATTTGCGGTATAGCTAGATTTGCCGCATTTTCGATGATTCTATTTAGATTTGTAATAAAGTTATTTATTTGATGTTTATGATTATGGGGGGGAGTTTGTAGTTTTTCCACTGCTTTTTCTATTTCTTTTTGATTCAGACACCAGTCTATTTTGTTTTATTATTCTACCTTGTGCAAGGCAAACATTTATTTTTCGTATAATTGTTTGTAGTTATTATTAAAGCGATAATAGGATAATAATCGCTCTTTTGCAGTTCTTCGGTTACCGTTATTATAAGGTTTTCTGCAATATTTGCAGGGCACATAGCTAGGTCAGGTGTGCTTTCAACGGCATTCGCAACATTGAAATGAGTAGGCTGACCATTGCTTAATAAAGTAAGAGTTCGATCGTTCAGAAGTTCTTCCACAAATTTTCCTCTGGAATCGTTTAAGATTGAACCCCAATCATAATTATATGCATAGACATGTCCAAGAATAATATAAGGTTTGTTTAGCTGAATTTTTATATCTTTAAGGTCATACAAATGTAATTCTTGACTCTTAAGCAAGTATATATTGCATAATGTTATTTTGTTCCGAACATGCAATTCGATAGCAACGGTCTCTGGTGGAATATTAAGTTTGATTTTTTGACAGTAAATGCTATTTTTAATGATAATCAGGGCCCTTCATCAGCTGTAGTCGATTTTCTGTTTTTGTAGAAGCTTTGGTAGTTATTTAGATATACGAAATAATTATCTTACAAGTGAGTTTCTTGAATACATACTATTTCATGATCCCATTCAGGTTCCACTACAAGATATTGAAATTGCCACTATTATTTTATTCTAAATTAGTTGTGTTTCGATTACAATTAATAGCACTTTTGTTTGTTGATGTTAATAAGCTTTAAATTGTTTTTACAATTTTTGTAAACTGACTTTATTAATCGATTTTGGAGGTTGGAGTACAGTTGTCGCATCATATCGAATATTTCGGCGATGCTGGGACTGTATTTCTGTGCGTATTCAATTTCGGAATGAGTTTGTACATGCTTCCTCGAGAAAGCATTTAAATTTTAGAAAATCTAAAGGAAAATTTGATTTGTCATTTAGAAATAGTTCTTCTAAAGAAAATAAACTTTTTTAGATGTAATTTTTTGGACCAATTTTGCTGTCACTCGTTATAGTTTTCTTAGTAGGCGTTTTTATTGTTGCGTTACATGTGTTTTCATTGCCATCTATAAGATTTGGAGTATATAGTCAAGATCAGACAAGTCAGATGTATATAATTCTTCTTAACAACATGTCCTGTGTCTTTGCATATAAAGCATATAAAGTCATTGATTCCGATGAAGCAAAGATACGGAATATTGTACCTTCATACTGTACTTCAAATAAATCAGGTAGTGTTTAAATACATTCGGGATGTAAACTGCCGGAAGATTATTATATGTGCGCTTCCTGGCATTGTTACTCCTGCTTTTACGAAAGAAACTTTAGAATCTAGTATTATATAGTTTATTTCATGCTCTGTCGATTATTTCATGTGGAATAGACGGTGTCATATTTGAGAGAATAACGCATTTGGTATATGAAATTAGTGAGCGGAAATAGAGTTTTTCCACCTACTTCTATACTTTTTCGTTAGTTCATAATTTGCGATTTCCTTGGAATCCACATATATAAATGTTTCTGTTGTGCAAAATTTTTGAAATATCTTTAAAATTTTCTCTGTTTATTATTTTGAACAATTGACGTACGTAACGTCGATAGAATGGTTTTCGATTACATCAATTACAATTGCTTACTCATTTTTTGGGATGTTCTTTGTTAGTGCTATGGATACATAGCTTTTTACTTTCATTTGTGTACTGGATGATGAACTTTGAGATGAATTTTTTTCTGCTTGGGTAGCCATTGTCATCGGCTTTTATATAAATGCACTAATAATATATGATAATAACGATATGCGAAAGCTGTTCCTGTTTTACTTAATATGAACAACTACGCACTATATACTGGTGGCCTGAAATTTCAGCCCGGGCCGAGACAATAATAATAATACGTCTTCCCTGTAGGAGCATTGTCGTGAACGATAAATCACTTATTTAAAAAAAAGTACTGCTCTAACTTTTCTTATCCGCTTTACTTCATTTTGAAAAAGCTTTGCAAAACGATCCGAATCATATATTTACTCGCAAAATTTTAAAACAGTTCGTTATTTGCATATGCGTCGATAATTTTTTTCATAAATGCTGAAAAATGGTCTGAAATTAGCACTATTAATTGTTTTAAAATAAAAATCTAACGAAGATACGTAATATTTTGAAGGTAGGTTTTCGATTATGAGTATTATTAAATTCGAAGATTTAATAATTGGCAAAATACAATTATACATGCAATGAAAATATAATAATCAGTTCATAAAATATAATAATTCATAGTTCAATAAATAAATATAATAATTAAAATGATGAATTTCTACAGCACATTGCTGAAAAAAATACATGCCCATAAAACTTAAAAATCCTATATTATATTCAGATTTTAAAAAAAGCTTGAATTTAAGTGATGTAATTTGTAATTATTAAAAACTTGTGATTTTCTTTTTAAATAAATACACTTACGACGTTCTCGAGCTAAGTAAATGAGTTTTACAACTGAAAACTTTTTACACGTTAACTCTCAGATAAATTTATAGTTTCGAAGATATTTCGGACTGATCCTAAGTCATATAGGCTAATGATATTTCAACGAATTCAACAATACAACTATAAGTAACAAAGAATTAATTTTTATTGATAATTAAGCTCACTTTAAATTTCTGTTACTGCAATCGAGTTTTAAAATTAAACGACAAGTAGCTTTCATAAAATGAAACAGGGCATTAAAATCGATCATTACATTTACAGTATTTTCTTTTTAGACTTAATGTATATGTCTATATAAGTTGATGCAATACGGAAATTCAAAATGGATATTTGAAAAATCTGTCAATCGAACTGTATTAAATAACATAATCATTATATAATATAATTTCTCGTTACGTCTAATCTTCACGGATAATATATTACTCATCATGTTTAAAATTATTCGTCTTCATATATAAAATTTGATTAGAACATATACAAACATAAAAGAGGATGTTTGATAAAATAATCATCGATAGGACAAATCGTTTACAGAATCATGAGAGTGGACGTTCTGACTTTTGTTTAAATATACAATTATTAAAAATATTCTTCGTAGACTGCCCTGAGCTTCTAGACGAAGCCTTTTTTGCGCAAATAAATGCATATGTCTGGGCGATCCTTTTCTTTTTCTTACTCGCTCAATGGGTCAATCCGCGTTCATAATCGCGAGGCCGGCGACGCGTTGATGTATGAGAGTCCGAACGCACATGCAGGCACGCACACGCAAAACGCGCTTGTGAACCGAACCACCTTGAGAGCCGTCTTCTATCATTCAGCCGTTAATTCTCCCATTCTTCCAACGAAGACTAAATACGCATCCCGGAAACTCTTTCACACGTTAAATAAACCAAGCGTTAAGAGTCTCAACTGGTCTTTTCTTCCCCGAACAACTGATGATGAAAAGAGAGAGTGGCAGTGACAAAAAGAGAAAAAAGCGACGCAATTACAATTTCCACAAAATCAATTACCTTCGATATTATGTTTTCCTTTGAAGCAAAAGAGATCTCGTATTCAAAATATATTCCTGCTTGTATTGTCATGGCTCTATGGCAAGTATAACGTTGTGAGAATCAGTTAATTATATTCGATTTAACATTTCATCTTCTCAATTTAATATTGATAAATGCGAAAGAGTTCATTAAATGATTCCATCTTGAGTAACATCTACATACTTAATTTAATTTTGTACGCTTTGAAATGACATTAAACGAATTGATTAAAGAATAATAATGGATGTATATAGGTTACGTTAATTATATATTTTTTAAGTTATTTTAAATTGTTAATAAATTAAAAGACTTTTCAGGAGTAAGAAAACAGCAATCAATTTCTACTCGAATAAATTAGTGCAAGAAAATAGGAGTAAAGAAAGAAGGAAATATTGTTTGAAATATTACCTGTAATAATATAATAATAGTAGAAATATATCTTTTATTAATCTTTAGAGAATCGACATTAGGTAATTTTGTTGCTTCTAAGAAATTTGATAAAATGACTAACAACATAAAGAAAGATCAATCATGGGTCGAGTCAATATATTGTCTTTTGGGTTCGAGAGTATAAAATTAAATTTATTGACAGGGATGAATGCTAAAAATTTAGCACAATGTATGCTATATTCTCATAAAACAATTATTTAGGTCCCAAAAATCAAAATGATTATTTTAAATTTGTAGTTTTATAAACGCCAAAACCTTTATAATACTCGATTGAATGTATTCAAGACAGAGATGTAGTAATAAAATTGTAAATTATATTTTTTAAATACAATTAAATATTCAAATTTACGCTTACAATCTTATCCCGTCTTTATATTGATTATTACCACTATGTTGATCCGCCATCTTAAATTTCGATTTCTTATTGCAGATTCAAAATCAGCGATCCTAGAAACATTAAAATGATCATATTTTATGGGTTCAACTAAGAATATTTTTGAGACAATATATAGATTTACTTGCCTTCTGAAGGGTCTAAACATACGAAAATTCTAAAAATGTATAAATGAAGATGTAAAAAATATTCCCAAAATGCTGCGCAATTTATATAATATCTTCAAGATAAAAAAAACTAGATTAAAATTTACTAAAATTGTAAATAAAATAAAAAAAAAATAAGCTTAATAGAAGAATCAAAATAGGAAGCTGAATAATTAAAGTAATAGCTGAATAACACACAAAACATATAAGACATAATGAATATGGTAAAAAGCATCCTCCAATGAAATTTGAACGGTTTCTTTTTAATTTTCACTAAACTGTTGCGACTGATTCACGAAAGAGATCCTTCCATCATCACCCTCCATGAAACAGATTTTCAAAATGAGTTTTGCGCAGAAATCCAAAAATTTTCACATATATTTAAACACAGAAGTAATATTATCCATTCCAAAGAAGATACACCTCTGGGCAGAAAAATAATATAAATTTTATGCAAATACATATTAACACTTACATAGAAGCAAAATGAACCGGAGAATAAAAAAACAATTAGACATCCCCTTCCTACTTATAGAATGCTTCAACTGCTATAGTCCATCATGGTGCTAACAAAATCAACTGACTCTAGAGGAAAAATCCATGCAACAATTTATTATTTTATCTAAAAACAGTCGACTTAAGCACAATTAAAGAATCTTTAAGTAATCCATAGTTAATATTACTAAACCAAAACAAGCCTATTCATTTCAATGTTTTCAATGGTGCAGAAAATATCAGTTCCAGTGTTTTTAAATATTAAAAGAATAGTATAAGGAAGGAGAAAATATTACATTAATAATGAGACTTAAAATGACTTAACATGACTCTAAAATCATGACACTAAATAAAGTATTAAATGAACAATATAGATAAATATAGATATGAATTACATAATTAATAAATATTTTTTTATTGGTCTTACAGTCCAATCAATTCAATTTAAAAATAAAATAAAAATAAAAATAAAAAATAACCATAAAAAATAAAAGTAAATTAAAAAATAAAATAAAAATTAAAAATAAAAATTAAATTCAAAATTAAATTAAAATTATAATGACAGTCAGACTGTCCTTGTTTACATTCACCCCCGTAGACTAATCTGAAAATAAAATATTAGCTGAAAAAATTTTTGTTAGTAAAGTGAAATCTGACTGTCCCCAATACTCTTACCTAATTGAAGATCCAGTCCAACGTTTCGAGCTCGCTACGGCTCCTCATCAGGGACTAATCTAAACCTTATATTCTAATCTATATATACCCATCCCCACCACCAAATTTAGTAAATTAAATATAAATTCCCCCTCTACACAAATTGTCCAAAACCAATCAACTTAATAAGGAATGATAAACACTGTCCAATCTACCAGACTCTAACATTAAATTCACATTATTTCGATTCCTGGAAATGTGAATACTTTCAAGACTCTCCCGTTTATACTTATTATTAATACCATGTTCCAAAATATCCAGATTCACAAAATCAAAAGAATGTAAAAACTTTAAACAATGCTCTTTTAAACCGGAAGTAATATGTGAGCTACGTAAACTATATTTATGCTCATAAATTATCTTTTTTAAATATCTACCTGTTTGTCCAATATAGTATTTATCACAATCCATGCAATTAATCTTGTAAACAACTCCTGATTTTAAGCATAAATCATCCCTATCTTTGCAATTATTAAACAATCTACTCAAATTATTGCTATTTTTAAAGAAAATTTGAATGTTATATTTCTGAAAATTTCTTTTTATTCTTTCAGACAATCCTCGACCATATGGCAAGACAATAATTTTGCCTCCGTTAATATCAATTCCTGCCATATTTAAGCATTGTTTAAAGTTTTTACATTCTTTTGATTTTGTGAATGTGGATATTTTGGAACATGGTATTAATAATAAGTATAAACGAGAGAGTCTTGAAAGTATTCACATTTCCAGGAATCGAAATAATGTGAATTTAATGATAGAGTCTGGTAGATTGGATAGTGTTTATCATTCCTTATTAAGTGATTGGTTTTGGACAATTTGTGTAGAGGGGGAATTTATATTTAATTTACTAAATTTGGTGGTGCGGATGGGTAGATATAGATTAGAATATAAGGTTTAGATTAGTCCCTGATGAGGAGCCGTAGCGAGCTCGAAACGTTGGACAAGTCTTCAATTAGGTAAGGGTGTTGGGGACAGTCAGGCTGCACTTTACTAACAAAGAATTTTTTCAGCTAATATTTTATTTTCAGATTAGTTTGCGGGGGTGAATGTAAACAAGGACAGTCTGACTGTCATTATAATTTTAATTTAATTTTTAATTTAATTTTTATTTTTAATTTTTAATTTAATTTTTATTTTTAAGTTTTATTTTATTTTTATTTTTTTTTTATTTTTATTTTTTATTTTTATTTTTATTTTATTTTTAGATTGAATTGATTGGACTGTAAGACCAATAAAAAAATATTTATTAATTTGTATATGGACAGTCGACAAAAGTACAATTCAATTATTAATTACATAAATAATCAAGGTGAGCAGGATATAAGGTGCGAGATATACAAATATGAAAACTCAGAAAATGAAATTAAAATAATATATTATTAAAATAACCTATAATTAAAGGCATAAAAAACCTCCATGCTTACATGGAGGAAAAAGCCGCGACTAATACAAACATTTCTCAATTACGCTATATCTAATAAGTTATTCTTACAATCGAAGAAAATGCACGATTAACGTTAAATTCATAAGTATAGAATGGCCATCTGTGTTGGAAAAGAGAGCTCCCTTACCTTTTTCGTTTGACCTCACGGACCTACGCACATACACACGCAATTACTGGAAAAGGAAGATGTGGTCGAGAACTAGGCGCACGCAGTTCCGATGCCTGAGAGACGGGAACAGCTCCCACTGCCTCATCACCGGGGTGCCGAATAGAGGCTGCGGATTTGACCAACACCTCAGATGACGTTTTGTCCTCTGCTAGTGGACCGAATTATTGATCACTAGCCCTTTATTCGTAGAGTCTGATTATCGAGAAGGAAATATCGCACGACACACAGACCCACACAAACACACAAAATGAAGCTGTGTCGTAGTAGCGATTGCCGATACACGCACGAAGATCTAAACACGATGAAGAGTGCAACCAAACTGCCTTGCCCGTAAAGTTCGTTGGGAAAGCGTGGGAAGTACGGGTCGCATTTCCCCACTCCTTTCCCTTTAGGGCCGAGCTCGGCCGCTTCGAACCCAGATGGTGATGCGGTCCATGCCGGCGCCGAAGCGGTTACCTGCGCCAAATACATTCGGGAATTTACCAGATGCTCGGGAAAGAGGCCCAAACGCATGACTCATGCGCACATACATCTATATCTATATATACCTACAAACGTACATACATACACACACACACATATATATATATATATATAGATATATATATCCATATACATATATATACATATATACACATATACACCTACATATATAAACATACCTACATGCACATATACACATACATCTCCATGTATTCGATAATTTGCACCTAGGAAGAAGCGCAGAAGGCGCGAACATACCGCCCACCTTCGTACTCCGGACGAAAGCTTTATTTACACATAGAATATCGACTTATGTCCCCTAACATCTCTCGGCGGGAGCTTTAATATCTTCAAGCTATGTGTCGGCGTAGGGTGTTTATAGCTGTCTTACAGTGACGACACGTACTAGGCCATCGGGTCCGGGATGGATTTGAATTATCCTTTCGAGGAGCCACTTAGACGTTGGATATCGGTCGTCTTTTAATAACACAAGTTGACCAATATTGAAGTTGTTAGAAGGTTCGCGCCACTTTCCTCGCTCCTGCAGATGCACCACATATTCGCTAGTCGATCGTTTCCAGAAATGATCACGAATGCGCTAAAGAAGTTGGAATCGATCTAGCCAATTTTCGGGAACTGATGGCGTGGCTTCGTCTGGGAGGACTCCTGATGCAGCACCAATGAGGAAGTGGGCTAGCGTAAGCGCCTGTAGATCATCGGGGTGAGAAGTTAGTTGGCAGAGTGGTCGAGAGTTGAGACATGACTCAATTCCAGATAAAACTGTAGATAACTCCTCGAAGGTTAGTTTGTGTTCTCCAACGGCTCGTTTTAATAGATGCTTCGTCGATTTGACGCCCGCTTCCCAAAGGCCGCCATAATGCGGCGTAGTAGGAGGGATGAAAGTCCACGACGTTCCGTCGTTAACGAGAGTACCAGCAGTGGAAGTGTAAAAGTCCGACAGTGAACATGGCTCGTAATTCGGCATTGTCGCTGTACAGCTATTTACAAAGGCCGCGCCTGCTTACGGACCTGCGAAAGGCGGCGATAAAACTGGCAGACGTCAAATCGCTGACGACCTCTAAATGAATGGCCTTCGTTGCGAAGCACACAAACATGGCAATGTAGCCTTTGTAAATACGCTGTCCTCGGCCCTTGGATGTACGAAGCTGTATGGGGCCTGCGTAATCTAGTCCAGTTGTAGTAAATGGTCGCGCTGGCATCACTCGGGCCACGGGTAAGTCGCTCATAAGTTGATCAGCCAAGCGAGGTTTATGTCGTTGACATGTAACGCATTTATGTATAACACTCTTCACTAACGAACGCATACCTAAAATCTACACAAATCTTAATACAATACTCATTGTAAGTGTAAGTCCACCGTGTAGTACTCTGTGGTAAGCATACGTGACAAAGAGTCTACTTAGCGCCGAGTTACGCGGCAGCACGGGCGGATTCTGCATTGTATGTTTCAGAGCCGCATTACGGAGACGACCGCCGACTCGTACTATTCCGTCATAATCGATAATCGTTTTGAGTTTACACAACGCGCTGCTTTTCGGTAAAGGATTATTTAACCGTAACAATTCGATTTCCGCGGGAAAATCCTGTAGTTGGGCAAGTTTCAACAGCTGAAGGCGTGCATTATCAAGCTCGGCGGTAGTAAGAGTTGTTGGATATGAGCCCTGGCCAGCCCTCCATCTTATCATCTGTAGATGAGGCCTTAAGCACCAGGCAGTTACACGTGTAAGTCGGCTAAGTGTCGAAAACCGCGTTAGTATCTCTGGCTCATCTGGCTTAGCCTGAGTACGCAGAGCCTGAACGGCTTGCGGCGGCTGCGGTCAATTTCGTGGATGGGAGGCGAGCCAGGTGGGACCGTGCCACCACAGGTCGGTCAGTTTCAGCTCCGCAGGTAGAACCCCGCGTGTTGCCAAGTCGGCCGGATTTTGTTTAGAAGGAACGTACGACCAGAAGGCGGACGGTAGTTCCGTTTGAATAAAGGATACGCGGTTCAGCGACAAACGTTCTCCAGTGGGCACGGATGTTTTTTGACCCACATGAGAACTATTTAACTGTCGGACCACAAATGAACTCGTGTATTTTCCAAGAACTCTAACCGCCGTAGATATCGCACAAGCTTAACAAGAAGTTCCGCGCCGCAGAGCTCGAGGTTCGGTATACTTTTAGTCTTTATGGGAGCGGCCTTTGCTTTCGCCGCAAGAAGAGAAACACGAAAATTACCTTCACCATCATTAATGCGGAGATATACCGCAGCAGCGTACGCGCGGGAAGAGGCATCAGAGAAGCCATAGAGTTCCACGGACTTGCGATTCGACGAGTTCAACCAGCGATCTATGGAGAGCGTAGGGAGATCGACTAGCGCATTGCAATAATCGCGCCATCGACCACCGAACTCCGTAGGTAGGGGCTCGTCCCAGCCGCACTTCGCAATCCACAAATCCTGCATTAATATCTTTGCTAAAACCGTTGTTGGGGCGAGCCAGCCTAACGGGTCAAAAAGGCTCGCGATTTCGGAAAAAATTAATCTTTTTGTTAATACGCCCGTGTTCGTCTGAGATTTTACCATCGCAAAATGAAATTTGTCCGATGCAGGGTTCCACTGTATCCCAAGAGTTTTTAGAGCGCGGTCGAACTCTATACACTTAATGGGGCCATTATCATGCTATAACGACGTAGAAAGAATCAGTTGGATATGATTAGCGGCCCATTTATCCAAGGAAATGCCCGCGCCTGCAAGAATAGCAATTAATTCGTTTCGCTGCGCATAGCTGTAGACAGCTCATCGGCACCGGTAAACGTGTCATCCACGTAAGTATTGGATTCGAGACAACGCGCTCCGAAAGGAAATTGCGATCGATCGGCTATTGCGAGTTGTAACAGAGTCCTGATCGCGAGAAAGGGTGCGCACGTCGTTCCGTAAGTCACCGTCGTCAGGCGATAGTCTATGGGTTCAAATGGAGGCCATAATATGCGTAGCAGATCTTTTTCTTTGGGTACGACGCGCATCTGCCTAAATATTTTCACTATGTCAGCCGTAAAGACATAGCGATAGTGACGCCAATTCAAAAGGATCAATGCGAGATCTCTTTGAAGGGCAGGTCCCGACATCAGAAAATCGTTCAAGCAGTATTGATTGCGCGTTCGACGGAAAGCATATACAACCCGAAGTTTCCTTGACTCAGTGCGCCCTTGAATCACCGGATGATGACGTAAATACCACGCGCGCAGGTTTTTTATTTCCGAAGGCGGAACTGGCTCTATATGGCCGAGCTGGATATACGTATCCTTAAAATCTCCGTATTCGCGTTCGAAGTGCTGGTCACGTGCGAATCTTTTCTTTAAATGCCTAAGCGAGCATAATGCTATCTCACGTGTTTCCAAAGCTAAGGTCGGTAATTCCGATTTTAGTGGAAGATAGTACAACGAAACGACGATCTTTGTCACGCGTGTAAGTCTCGGCGAAAGACTTTTCACACGCCTGATTCTCGGGTTTTATGTGAGTGTCCGCATTCGGCTATTTCCTCGATCGTCCAGAACCGTTCTAAAAAGATAAAGGGGTAGTCAAATTAATCTTTGCTACCAAAATTAATTTTTATTTTAATGTGTTAGGTTGTATTTTTCAAATTCTACAGGGGTAATTATAAACAAGTTCAGTATGACTACCATCATACTTGTGTTAGTTTATAAAAAAGATTGTAGGAACAGCAAAAATATTTTTTAGTTTATTAATTTGATTTATATCAGTTAATGGAAGCAGAGTAATTAATTTTAAATTACTACTGTGCGATAAAACACGTGCTATAAGTCAATACACTTAGAAAGATGGGGGCACGTATTTTTGGTTCACTAATCGATGTGCTCAACCGAAATGTCTTAAGCTTTAGCATCTCTTTTGTCATAAAATCGTATTTCATTGCCAGAATGATAATTATATTTATATTAAAAGAGATCAACATTTTCGGTGCATCCGCATGATTATTGCGCTTAAGAGAGATTTAAATTCAGGCTTAGATTTTGAATAATTTTCAATATTCAATAATTACTTCACCAGTTAATGTAAAAAAAACATATTCACCTAATCAAAGAAAATTATGAGTTTTTATTGTATATTAATTAGAATTCATATCTTTTTTTCATTTTATATTGATTTCGATCAATCAAATTTTAAAATATCTCTTAATTTCTTGAACATTTATCTAATTAGACTAAAATAAAATCGGTATTTTATGTTATGTAATTATCGCTTAAAACTGTATAAACATAAAATATAATATAAAAGCTTTTACTATTTATTAATTTTTATGAAACTCTATTCGTCTTTTGTATTATTAATAATAGAAACAAAGGTTTTTATTATAATAAAAAAGAATTTCCGTAAATATTCAAATCAAATACTTAAAATAATTACAGAAGAATACATCGGGTTGTACTATAATGAAGTATATGTAAACTGGAACAGCTGAAATTAATTCTATAGCTGTACGAAATCCATCAGCACTGAAAAGTAAAAGTTTAATTGTAATTTAGAATTATATTCTTTTCAACGATAAAAAATATATTCAGATCACAATCTTAATGAAAGAGAAAATTTCGTTTAAAAGTGTGACATTTGCTCCTTTATGGTACACGAGACATTGTGACAACTTTTCTAATTAATATATTTAATTGCTCTCTGCACTGTCAAAATCTATCGGATCCTTTACAAAAAACAAAAAACGAATTCAATATTTATTTATTCAAATAAAGAAAAGAAATGTACAAATAACAAGACTAATTGAGAAAAAAGAATTTGTATGTATTAAGAAAACTACGTAATTTCATAATGGCATCAATAGAACCGCTGGTATATCAGACCTGAAATGATAATTTTGATAAGTAAAAATACGTAAATTATTTTGAATTTCTCCGATTATAAAAACGTAAAAAATTAATTAAGTATATTTAATGCGATTTAATTAAATTTTTATATAAAAATAAATCAGTATCCACCAGCACATTTCATAAATATGGGCCCGTGAAGTGGGTTCGTAAAATCATCTTTCGATCGACAGAAAGAAAAATACAATAGATGAACTTAAATTTAAAAAAAAACATTTAAAAATTATAACAATTTACAAAAATAATTACGTAAAATCATTTATGAAATACCGAACATTACCTATCAAACTAAAGAGAAAGTTAATTAAAAAATCTATAGAATTGATTACTACGAAAAACCAAACCTTTACAGGTACATATGCTTTACATGTTATAATGTGAACGAAATCTATTCCAAAATAAGAGAGTTTAATCTTCTACCTCTCTCACCCACTGGGGTCAGTTTTCAAATTGTATCACATTGCTCACGTCAAAGTGTATAGATAAAATATGTTGCAAGGGCAATGTAAAAAAAAGTTTTTTGCATGTCAGCTGCATTATTGAATATTTTTAATTTTCGACTCACAGATACTACCAGTAGTATTATTAATTTTACAATTCATTATATAAAACAGGACTAAAGACTCCTTTAAGTACTCCTCATTGATGTAAATATAGTGGTGTATTCAAATTATTATACTAAAAAATAAGAAAAAGCAAATACTTACTTTTACATTCATACATAAAACAATTTTTATCATCCAATGATGATAAAAATCCATACTCACATTTGGCTAAATAACATACAACTAAACTAAGATAAGAATAGATAGTTTAATTATAAATTCTTAATAGTTTAAGAATCGAATGAAATTTATATAATTTGGCCTTCCAATTTCTTTTATTATTATACTTAGATTTTGACCCATGTGGTCTGTTTATACCAAATACTAGAAAACTCTTAAGTAAAAAACATATTACTTAAAAATACAAAAACAAAATAATGAAGATCTCTGATAAAATTTAATACAAATTCTCTTATCTTTAAAAATAAGTGGAGCTGTATATATATATATATATATATATATATATATATATATATATATATATATATATAGATATCTAAGATAGCATATTGTACGTACATAAATTTCATAGATACTACATATGATTCGGAAAATGATTTACAGTAAACTATTTTTTCTTTTACTTCACATTTCAAGTATCTTTTCGGTTAATCACGGTGAGTACCTTCAATTATTTTGTATATTTTATTAAGCTATGATATTATATTAATTATAAATATATTTAATAATTTAATTATCCATTAAAAGTTTTCCACATTAAATTTTATACTAGAATAACTATATAGATATCTGACAATAACACAACCATAATTTAGATGTGGTTCAAATATGTTCCATTTCCAATTTTTAAACAAAATGGTTCGAATTTAACATTTTAAGAGACATGATGGCTATTCAACTTTTCATTAAATATAATTTTTGTTCATAATATTTATTCATCTATTCATTAATAAAAATCATATATAATAGAACTGGTATAAGGGATTTGCATTAATCAAGCAAAGATTACGTAATGCTGTTTTTCCAGATATTATCAAATAACACGTAAAGGAAATTTCATATTAATTATAATATTTCAGAAATCATTGAATATTGAAATTGACTTAAAATTTAATCCTCTATTGAGTGAATGCCACATGAGTCCTTCACAGAAAAGATATAATGAATTTTATAAATTTTATTTAATGAAATTATTGTTAATTGTGACTTTCCATCTGTTTGAAAAAAGGCTTTTGTTCTTCCCAATTTTAAAAGTGGTGATAATTATAATATAGCTAACTATCGGCATATTGCCTGACTACTAAGAGAAGGCCACACCTACTGGAGAACCAAATATTAGCACTAGGGGAAAACTGTATCGAATTTAACTAAAAATGAACATCTCACCCTTTTATGATTTAAATGAATATTTGTGCCATTTATTATTAGATAAATACGTCTTTTTACTAAGTATTTATCAAAGTTTTCGAAATGTTTCTTCTGCTGAATACTATATTTTTTTTAAAATATATAATTCCACTCTTTATATTAATTTCGATTTTATTAATTTAGCTTAAAAATACCTCAAAGATTTTAAAACAATTTTCAATATATATATATATATATATATATGTGTGTGTATGTGTGTGTGGAAAATTCGTATGTAATGAATCTTATCTATTTACATTTTATTTACATTACTTATTTATTTACATTAATAAAACTGATCAAAATATTTGTTAGTTTCTTCAAAAATAGTCGACGCATGTATTTTATGATTTTTATTTACATTAATATAATCCATTAGTCGATTTGAATTACTATAATGTAAATTTCTTATTTCCTATGCGAGTTTAAAGGAATTAAAATATTCAAATATCAACTTACTATGAATTTTATGTCTGTTAAGTATTTTCTTATATTGTCATTCAAAACATGAATAATGAGTGAAAATATTAAGTACCATACATGTACCAGTACTTGGCTGTACTAAAAAAAGATGTATCGATAGTCCCAAATGTGTCCTAATACAAGATCAATACACGATTTCTAAAAAAAATTCATAAATTTTATAAAAATAATGTAATGTTAAGCAATGATTGCTTTCCTACAATATCTTAAAATTACAAATGCTTGTAAAAATATTTTTTAGTAAAGAATAATTTTAGATATACATTAGTTTAAAGTCCCAATACAACTGTAACCGCGTAGAATGTCTTATAAAGCCATATATATATATATATATATATATATATATATATATATATATATATATATAATAATAATAATAATAAAAGAAACACTAAAATTTATTGGTATAAAAAACCTCTTATATATAGAAGAGAAAATAGCCTTAGAATAAATAAGAAAAGCAAAAATTAAAAGTTAATAAATACGACAATTAAATGTGACAAAGTACGATTATTAAATAGAATAATCATTCACGCTTATAAGTGCACTTAGATAAAACATTACCACTCGCTGGTGCATTCGAAAGTGTGGGACGTGCAACGGTGCACCAGATCGACCCTGACGCGTCTGGCAACAAACCGCCCCTGATGCTCAAAGGGAGTTTGTATTCGCCTTTTTGCACCGTAGAAGCAGGAAAACCTCTTCTACGAAGCAAAGTGCCCGTGTACTGCTCATCGAACAAACCAAAAATACCTAGTACGAAATCAAAAGCACGAAAACGCTATACACAAGTGGATTTCCTTAAAATACATTTTCCAATATTACAAGATTACTGACTCTAGAGCTCAAAACAATGAACCGGTCGATTACGTGACTGAAATCCAAATGTGCGTTGCAAAAGATAGCAGGCCTTCGGAACTGCGACCGGGTTTTTATCTTAAACTATTGTATACAAACTGTAAACTAAACATCATGACGCATATATACTATATGTTTCGAAAGCAAAACGAAAATGAAAAATACAATCTATATCACGAACATTAGTAAATATAATGTTACAGATAAAAAAATAAAATAATAATAAAATAATAAATATAATATTTACAAATAGAAAAAATAGTATTTAACACCGAAGAAACAGATAATAAAAATTTAATATATATTTAGGAAAAAAGAAGTACTTAGTTAAAACTAAATAGAACAAATATCTATTTGAATAAAGTAGGGTAAGATGTTCATTTTTAGTATAATTATATACATTTTTCCCTAGTGATAAAATTTGATTCTTCGGTGGATGTAGTCTCGCATTGTAAGGTCCTGATCTAACCTACTAGCTGCCATTTTTATAAACACATGTTAACTAAATTTTTTTTTAAACTTTTTATGTTTATTAATGTCGCTCTATTTATGCTTCCAAATATAGATGCTAATCAGCGACGGAGGTCTACGATGTGTTTGTAAACAAAGCACATGTAAATTATTACGGCGGCTCTAAAGAACTATATAACACGTGTTATAAATCAACTTTTTTTTTTAAAAAATCATTTTTATTCATCAATATAATCTCCTTTTAGAGTGATACAATCATTCCAACGCCTTTCCAAGTTTTCTATACTATGTTTATAAAAGGATTTATCCTTTGCATTAAAATAGGCTTTAGTTTCTGCAATAACCTTCTCATTCGAGCCAAATTTTCTTTCCTGGAGCATTTTTTTGAGATCAGCAAAAAGCCAGTAGTCGCTGGGGGCTAAATCTGGCGAATACGGGGGGTGGCAAAACAAATCAAAGCGCAACTCGTTCAATTTTGCCATTGTTTTCATAGACTTATGCCATGGTGCATTGTCTTGGTGAAAAATGATTTTTTTCTTCTTCATGTGCAGTCGTTTTGCTGCGATCTCCTCCTTCAAACGTACCAACAAATCAATATAATAATCACTGTTGATCGATTTACCTTTTTCCAGGTAGTCAATGAAAATCGGGTAATGTTTTTCAAGCCATTGCTTGAAAAACATTTACGGTTTTACGGCGTTTTTACCTATTATAAAACAATGTTTTCTTAGCACGCGAAACTCGCTTTTTTTCATTTTTCAAACAAATTACAAAGTGATTTTACTCTAGCCTCGATAACTCTGCTGTTTGTGGTCCGATTCACGTGAAATTTTTACACGTTTCATGTAAAATCCGTACTCTAGAGAAACGTGGCAAGTTTGATACGACTAGCACCATCTCTGAGTTACTTTTGCTACTTATTGAACCACGTGTTATATGTGTCCAAAATGTGACATTCCTTTATGCATAGCATTCTGCTTTGAAGAGTATCACATACAAGTCAAGTTATCCTAATATCAAACATTGTAAAGTTAGAGATACGGGGCTTTGCCAATGTAGTACCGCAACGTGAGAGAAACGGGAACTCATATGAGTCAATCACCCTAAAGGAATAATACTTTCATTGCGTCTTCTATACTGTCGGGTGAAGCTAAGAGCAAAAAATAGAGTATTTTTATTTCCTACATCTGAATAAGTTATAAGTTTTGCTATATCGTGTTTTCTTAGGAAATCTATGACAATTCATCAGGAGTTAAAAGTTTTTATAATTTTCTAAATATTAAAGGGTGATCAAGAAAAGCTAAGCATAGATTCGTGTTTAGAATGTAAAAATACTACGGAACCATTATGACATGAGCTTTGAAAATTATTGAAGTCTTTAATAGACTATGGTCACACATAAATTACTTTATTTCTAAAAAATGAGAAAGATTATTTTTGAAATATCTCTTCTAATAATCAATCCATGGTGAGACTTCCTCTATATCAATTTTTTGTATAGCCATGATCATCTTTGTAGTAATGATGATAAAACACGAATTTGGTAAAATACAATAATTTTCAAGGTGAAAGATGCTTTCAGAATATTTTCTAATGCTTTACTCGTATTCAGAGAACTCCAATGGAAATAGAAAGTATTACATCAATGTCGTTGTTTCTGGATAACGCTAAAACTAAGGACAATTTTCGAAAGGTCAATATTATTAAGATCATTCTTACATTGGGGTTAAATTTAAATATTATCAAATAACAACCACAGAATTTCGTAATATTTGAACTGTCAAGAGTCAAAAAAAATTATAAAAAATCATTTTGGACGTAAAATCCCCGCTCTTTTCGAATTTGGTGTCAAAAATAGTTCCCGTTGGAAAAAAACATTTTGACCCTTAAATGATCTTGAACATAAAGTTCAAGATCAAAACTAATTGAATCAAAAGATGCCCTACTTTGTCCTTATCTTTTGTAAGAACAATTTTTTTATATTATGCCTATTTCTGTCGTAAAATTGGATCCATAGATTAAAATGGGACACCGTGTACATATATAAAGTATGTAAAATATATAAAATATTGTAAATTTGCCGATAAAATATTGTAAGAGTAAAACATAAATTAAGTTATAGTTAAGTTAGAAATATTGTAAATAATTAAATTAAGAAAATGATTAATTTTAATTTCGGTTTGTGAACGTTACAAGTTCGTCATTGTTAAAATAATAATGTGACAACACAGTTGAAAATCTTGATAAACAACATCACAGGAGTCGAAAATTTTTTTAAAATTATTAAAGATCGATCAATCCCCGACTCGCACCGAAGAATGCACACTCCAACAACAGTACGGACATGATATGAATCAATTTGACCTGGGCACTAACTGACAATGAGAGAGAGCAAGAACTCGCACATCCTTAACACCAGTGGTACAGCGATACACTGATTATGTGCGTTTCAAGCCGATCTGAAGCATTTAGCCCGAATGGTTCGCGCATCTCCTGACCTTGCTACAAAACTTGAACGTATGATATTAGCTGCAACGGGTACGCCTAAAGGCGAACCAATGAACTGGCCAAACAGGAATAAAAATAAGTTCCCGCCAGTTCACCGACAGCCACGAGATACTACTTTCCAAATTCCTCGAGGATCGTCGAGGCGGATCAATGATCGATTCAGAGAAAAATCCTGAACGAGCCTGAGGCCGTCATCCCGTTTGGCGACCGATAGTATAGCTTTTAGTACGGCAGACGACAGTAGCACGTACACTTCGATAGAACGACTAAAAGCGTTCGATATATCATCAAACCGAGAAGTAAGAATTGTATTATCATTTTTGTTTTCCTTCTCTCGTGATTAGATTGACTCGTTTGTATAATTCGTATGTTAGTTGCGTTTCACTCTTTACGGAGGAAGCGGAATATGTGACGAGTATATTTATACGCGTAAAGAAAAATTGAATGTTTATATAAGATATTATAGTATAATATCTTAAACACAAGACGCGTCTCTGAAAAGTAACTACAAAGTCTAAACGTGGGAAGACTTCCTCAGACTTTTGCAACAGATTTCCAGGAAAGAAACAAGGGCAGAGAAAAAAGGAAGGCATCCAAGACCACTCTCACTTCATCAAATACAACTCTGATCCTAGCCAAGGATCCAGATATAGCAAAACTTCCAATAGTGAAGACGGTTAAGGAGATCGGAATAAAGGACCCAACTGCAAAAACTAGAAATACGAATACGTATGGATTTATGCTATATGTAGTGACCAGTTCGTTATGTGCTGTACACTTCAGTGTTATGCCATTCGTATTATATAATTTTAAGTATTCAGACAGTCCAGTATTATTAAGATCTAATTTAAAATAACTAGGTTGCTTAAGTGTCGCCACCAAGAAACTTAGTTGATAGTCACATTCACAAAACATATTCCAATAAAAATCTAATACAGCTCTACATTACTGAAGCTTTGTTTCAAAGTATTGGATTGAAAGTTAATTAATAATCCTAAGTACCGTGTTTGTCTTCAGAAAAAATCTTCGGTTAGCTTCTTCAGCCATAATGCTAAATACAACTCTAATGTGTACAGCACGTAATGAACTGATCTCTACGTATATCCGGCTGGAAGAACGAAAAAATGACAATGACAATTCGTTGATTAGAACTATAGTAGTTCCAAGACTTCGACAGCTTCCACAACCAATATCGTAAAGCAAAAATGACTGATACATGTCTACAATACGATATCCTCAAAAACAAAGAAAAAATCTGGATTTATTAGCAAACTGATTTTTAACTCTGATAAATCAGAAGTAAGCGAGGATGCATGCTTTAGTTCTAAATATCAGTGCATACACTTGATCACGAGTAGAAAAGTAAGACATAAAAGGCCAGTCTTTTATTGAAGTATAGGAACTTATATTGACACAATAGGCAGGTAAACACAAAATATGAGTCTTTAAATATTACATATTTAGGTTAAAAAGTGTTAGTCAAAATGCATAAACACGATTTGTAAAAACAAACCACTGCTATCCACGCGTGATCGCAGAAAAAAGGATCATTATAAATCGTCGGTTTTTTTAGGTCAATTCTGTCTTCTGATAATTATTCTAATAATGGTTATTCATTGTTAAAAAAAAAATAACAGGTATAAAATTGGCAGGTCCTGCAACCCGACCCAGACCCTGCAAACGTCTTTGCAATGTCTATTGATTTTTTATTTAAACTAGTTAATATTTGCATAGAAAAGACTTTATTTACATTCTATGCCGACATTCAAATAAATCAGTCTAAATTAATGAATACCATAGTATTTTGTAAAAATAATTTTTAAACTAGTTAAACATCATGAACAAATAATATTTATAATTTATTATGAATGCATTATATGTAAAAAAATATTTATTTGTTTATTTATTATTTAAACGGATCAGATAATCCTTTTACTGAAGCATTCACAGATAATGAGCTCAAATTATTTTATAAAGTGTCTCCGAAACATTCGGTGGATGCGAAACGTACCTGGACCATTGAGCAACTTCAACTCGGCAAGTGATCTCTGGCGCTTGACAACAGTAAATGTACTGGTGCCTGTATCACTTTAGGTACTTTTTAATTATATTTATTTCATATTAATAAAAGTGTTTGCTTATATAATATTAGTTCAACAAAATTATTTATTTTTTGCAAGGATTGGGCTTATTTATTCTAAATAAACAGTACTTGAAAAGTATATAATTGAAAAAAATTAAACCATTTGCCGCAATCTACCTTAATATTATATAATCTGTTAAATATATGACTGCCATAAATATATGGATATTTAACATTAGATTTGTTCACCTATAAAAGTTGTGGGGACAGACCTGGCAGGATTATACGTTAACAATGATGAGTTATGATATCAGGAGATAGTTGACCTAAAAAATACCGACGAATTACAATGATCCTTTTTCTGAGATCACGCGTAGATAGCAGTGATTTTTAAAATATATTTTTATACATTTTGAGTAACACTTTTTAACCTAAATATGTAATATTCAAATACACATATTTTTTATGTCGTCTTCTTATTATAATTTTATATTATGTGTGTACTCTCATTATAATATCTATTATTGCACTACTTATCAATGCATCATTAATATTTTTAGTAAAAACTGCTAAGTATGGCACTTATTCTGGATGTACAAATGATGCAAAAAGTAATTCGATAATTTGTAAATGTCTTAACGCAAAAATTTTTTCATTTATTTTTTTTTTATCATTTTCTCCAGTAATGCATATAGCATGTATTAAATAATATATTAAAGCTAATAGAAACACTATAACATACATTAGTAGTTTTTATTCATATAATTTATCAATATAATCTATTTATGGTATATCTTTTATTTCTTTAAGTCTTTTTTATTGTTAATTGAATTTAACAGAAACACTATACAATGAAAATTAAATTAACTGAATTATAATTATAAGTATACAAACTATACGTGTAATATTTTTTGTCTTTATTCATTAAAGTTTTAGCTTCCAGAGCTGAAGGACTTGTTGGTGGTTTTGATGCATTTCCAGCAAATTATAGATATCAAGCTGGAATAGTAGGCAAATATAATGTCGTCCATGGTATTCATTTAATTTGCAGTGCCGGCATCATTAGTGAATACTTACTTATATGTACTGCACGATGCTTCCTAGGTCATTACAATATATTGAAAAAGCAAAAGTTTTATGCAGTCGTAGGTCAAGCTATATTATTAGCTAATGATCTTAATTTGAAAAATATTGTGGAAATATATACGTACAACTACGCCACTACTACTGCGTTTAATGATATTTCAATACCTAAGGTAAACACTAAAATTATCACGAACCTAATAATAACGATTCTTTCATTTTGCTCAACCAGCAAGATCCGACAGTGCATGTATCCGATACTTTACTCCCGTTTTGTATAATCTACTTAAGTGAAAGCTCTCAATGACCTCACTCTCTAATCAGGCCACTCTTGAATATCTCCTATTCTTCACTCGCGAGCGAATGTCTTAATAAAACTAAGAATAATAAGTAGATAGAAAGATTTCTGCGTATAATAAATAATTTTAAAAAATGAAGTTTCATAAAAACATTAAAATATATATTCCACCTTAAGATTAGTTTGCATTCTTGCAATATTTTTGACTTTTGTGAGTAAGAAAATATATTCCTTTTATTCTTGAATAGATCTGTTGCAGTAGGATTCTGCTCGATTTTATCCGTAAATAAAAATTTTTTAAATCAATTTCAATCACTTTTATACTTGAAGTACAGTATATTCGTTTCTTCTTAGTTTTCTTCATTTTTTTTACACATTGTTCAATAACAACTAAAAACTAGCAATGTTCAGAAAGAAAAGCAGGCACAGTTATATCATACGGCCTTGTTAGAGATAGCAGGCCGAATAAACAACATAAACAGAAAAGAAGATGAAGTGGAATATTGAGAATTGGCAAAAACACGTCGCCTTTCGGTCTTGGACGGTCTATTGAGAGATTTCATTCATTTACTTTATTTACTTATTATCACGCTTACCAGAACACCCAATCACACTGAAGTGATATGCATAGTTTGAGGCTTTTGATCAATATGCACATAAAAAATCTTTAATAAGTAAATTACATATTGAAGTAAAATAGATAAATTAATATAAAGTCTTATAGAATCATGTAATGATATCTAATTTATTATTTTCTATTTTCGCATTTTAGTTAGCTCAAAGTTTAGAGTTTAATAAAAATCCGGAGTTGAGGAGTCTTCAGATACCAAGTTACAACGAAAACTTTTACAATCAAAGTGCAGATGTAGCTGGATTTGGAGTAACTGAAATTAATACTCCAGAATATGCTAATATTAGAGAACGAATGCGACTAAAGCACGAAATTGAATATAAACTAAAAGGCGCATTTGTGCATATACTTACGAAGGAAGAATGCAAAAATACATACCCCTCTATTCTAGAAGACATTTTCATGTGTGGTACAATGGCTCCTAACAGTTTTTTCAGTCATCGAGGCCTGTGCATAGTAAGTTCGAATCTCTATTCATTAGGAAGCAAGTTACTTTTCATGTTTACAAAAACTGCTTAATGAACTGACTTATACTAAATAAATTTGTTAGGCAATTGCTTTACTATATTTTTCTAAATTACAAGGTCATTTTTATATATTTGAATTAAAAATTGTACATATATCGACTGTTCTGAATTAAATTAATAAATATTTTTATCGGTCTTACAGTCTTTATAATGTAATATATTAGCTAAAATAATGACAGTCAGACCGTCCTTGTTTATGTTCAACCCCGAAGATGAACCGTAGCGGTTCGAAATGTCGAACGCTAAAGTAATTCTAAATTTAAGGTGGTGGGGGAAGTCAGGTTGTCCTTTACTAATATATAATATTACTTTTATTATTTTTATTTTATTATTAATTTTATTTTATTTTTATTTTTAATTTTTAATATAATTTATTGTAGTAATAAGTTTTATTACAGATTCGACGGAGGTGAACATAAACAAGGACAGACAGACTGTGATTATTTTAGCTAATATATAATATAAAGACTGTAAGACCGATAAAAATATTTATTAATTTCATTTCATTTTTATATAGCAGCTCAAGTTATGCATAGTAATAATATTGAAATACAGATATATAACATAACTGTTGTAAACCAAATATAGATCAATATTAATGTAATATTATAAATTTCGGTTTTGTTTAAAAATTTTTTTAACTGAAAACAGGGGTCCCCGATAGTCAGACCAGGTACTGATCGTACGGTGCGATTTACTAAATATTGCTCTTCAAACTCTCGTCCACACTCCATACTTGCACAATTTTTTAAAGTTGACTAAGGACATTCATTTGAAATACAGCCACAATCTCATTTATACCAATTCAAAAAAAATTTTAGGAAAAAAGTTTTCTTATCAAGAATGAAAAATTGGTTAGCAAGACCAATCTACTGTCAAAAATTATATAAAATAAAATTTTTGCAAATAAACATACTTTAGAGCATAGTAATAAAAAAGTAGGTAAATATTATAAAAAATTAATGAATACTTTAAATAATATTGAATTCTTAAATAAGTATTCAATAATTGGAATTAATTTGAAAAAATTATTGAATAAAAGTCTTTTAAAATCCATACCGAATTGTGTTTTAATATCGATTTGATGTTTCAATTCCAATTGGGTATCAATCTCGACAAAAGTTTTCAGGAATAAATTTTTAAAATTAATTTCATTTATTTATTCATAATTTTTTTAATTATTCATGAATTTTTGTAATTCATTACCTTTTTTACTGAATTCATAAAAATTTTATTATATACAAGCTTTACCTGTAGATTCATCTTCCTAACCAATTTTTTATTACTGACAAGAAAAATTCTTTCCTTTTTGAATTGATACAAATATGATTGTGTCTGTATTTTAGATGATTCTTCTTTCTCGACTTTGTTGAAAAATTATGCACTCAAGTTTATAGATTGTGAACCACAAATATCATAATGAAAATTGGCGATATGAAATGTTTATCATGAAAAACACGATAATTCCATAAAAATATCATTTTTTTAATTTATCTTGTCAAATATGCAAAATTTCAAAAGGATTTTTAATAAAAGTTATAGAACTCATCAAAATACATTTTTTATTCAGCACTCAAAAGATTCCTTTATATCGCTACCAGTAAGGCATTCTCTTTTATTGCACCTTTGTACTATTCACTACCATTCTTCTAATATCCTGTAATCCGACCTTGACAGTCCGAAAATAGTGATCGCCCCCCTCTCACTGAATTGCAACAGCTCAAAAAATAACATTTGGAAAATGATCGGCGATCTTTACCTATTATCTCTGTTTATAAAAATGTTTAACATATCAAGAATTTTCATAAATAACTGTTGCTTATGAAACTTCTATCATAGTACGTAACACTCTAACATTTTATTCTTAGATCTCGTTTCAAATTCTTCAATATTAAATTCTACGCATTAAAAGTCAAGGAGAATGTAGAACAAAGTAAAATATTTTTTAAAAAAGATTTTCGACATTAATATTTTCGATGAAACATAAAGAATCTTAAAAGTAAAATTTAATTAGATTTTTAATTTTTAAATGTATAATAAAATAGGCGAGGGTACCCCAGTTAACAATTATATAAATGTCTTCATAAATGATAAAATCTTTTTATACATATAGGACTAACCTTTACAATTTTATTAATAACCTTTTTTCAGGGTGACCTTGGTACCCCACTCGTTATTGAGAATACGGTTATAGGAGTTGCAAGCAAAAGGCGGCCAGATTGTAATGATATTACATATGGATCTCTCTATACGAAAGTTTCATATTTTCAACCTTTTATCGAATCAATAAAAAATGGAAATCCAATAATAGGTACTAACGTTCATTACATACAGCAATGATTCTAAGGAGAGCGATAGAATATCGACTATTTTTATTAAATATGTAAATACTTTTAAATTATATGATCATATAAAATTCTTATTTCTATTGTTTTCAGTTAAGAAATAATAATTGTTTACATATTTTTTCTTTAATTTCGGACTAATCAGGCTTTTTAATTTTGAAGTTTCCTGGTGTACAATCATATACTAGTAGCTTTACCGATCCTAGATACTTTTATATACTTTTATTAGATACAGCTAAAAAAACTTACAAATGTCCGAAATATCGAAAAATTTACTTAACTATTAAAGAATTAGAAATACCTAATGTTCCCTTCCTGTAATAATTATATTCATTATAATGAAGTAAAGATTATACATACGTCTCCATCACTATTGAAACTTCGTGATCTTTTCTTTAAACGTTAAACTTTAGGACCAACTATGGGCTTATTACATGTTAACTAACTACGTCATAGAATATGTAATTCTTTTATTAATTTACAAATTTAAAATTATTTTAAAAAATGCTTTTGCAAAAATATTTTAAAGAAAAGTGTGCACATCGTTAGAAAATCCTCATTACTTCATAAATGATATTTGATATCATTTTTTTCTGCTGCTCTAAAAAAAGCAAAAAAAAAGCATCTAACTATGTTAAATAATCTATAATTTAAAGATTTTATAACAGTTTAAGCTATATCAAGGTGTCGACGTATAGCAGCTTCAGCTCAGTCTGTGCGCAATTCCCGGCAACTTTTAAGTTGACTACCTAGAGCGCCAACTTCTCGTTGGCAAAACAGTCTCTATGGTAATAAAAGAATGAGCAATGAGCCTCTCGTAGACGCTGTGATACCCTTACATTACTACTGAGATAGAGCATCACAAGAAGCATCGATTCGACTGCTGTATATAAATTAATTATTAATATAAGTAAAACTATTTACAATTATAAATAGACTAATATGTTCAAATAACTTAACTACCAGAAAGAAATGTTTTTATTTCTACTGAATAGTAGCGAACAACAACGGTAGGTCATCGTACTATGCAAATCTCAGGAAGTATGAGTGAACGCTTTTTTTCAAGATAATTTATATATTTTGGCCGATCTTAATAGAGCTTATGTATGACCAGATATAGAATTGTGCTAATGTTTGGAATTTTTTAAATCTTACATCCTATCGACCTGTCAGATAAAGAGTCGTTATAAGCAAAATATTTCCACCGTGATACTTCTAGGTCTCTCTTCTTTTGACATTAAACGAATTATGAATTTTTTAATATATCTTTACCTTAGAATAGCCAATCACAATAATGTTCGTTGTACATTAGTAAAAATATAGTCTGTTAATTTTCTATGTACACTTAATAGCGAGCGAAAAACTTTACGTTAGTCTTGATCAGACAGTATCTCCGAGTCGTTCTCCTTTTGAGAACAATATAATCAAATTAAATAAATTAAATCAAATTAAATTTATTCATGGTATATTTATTTCTTTGTACCATAATTGACTGAATACACTTTTTACAATCCATACCAGTGTGTATACGAGCTAATGCACGGTGACTCATATTCAAATCTTAATTTATTAAATCTGCCATTCGAGTCGTCATCACAGTTCTTGCATTTCAGCCAATTATTTTATGGATAAATATAGTACAGTAAAAACTATGTTGTTCCGTAGACGAAGTTTTAGTTCATCGAATTCGGGTTTGGTTTGTTTATAGATATCGATTTCATATGATCACAAAGAGAGCGTGATCGTGATGATCGAGCCCGTCGAAATTAAGAGTCAGTTCAACGCGATCGTTCGTCGAGTTCAGATCTACTTGCGATTGCACGCGTTTAAATTATTATACTAATACAATACGTTCGCGTTAATTTCATCATTTTTCTTATTTGTTAAATTCTAACATTTACTTTATATTTAATCATTCATAATTCATTCAATACATTCATTCATACAATTCAGAATTCATAATTATACGATTATACGACTATAAAGGACAACTGTTTGTCCACCGGGGCCCCGTGCTTACCGTCAATACGGTACAAGCGTAGCGCCATAGCGCCTAATACGAATACGTGCAACAGCACATTATGTGCATCAGACAAATCTCAATCAAAACACAAATATACGTTTCGTGGGGTTTTTATGCCTTCTAGGCTTTTCCCCAAGAGCCAATAAATCAATTTAATTTGTGGCTCAAATTGTGTCTACTCATTTATTTACACCTAACCATCTAAAAACAAAACGAAATCGTGGAACCTCTCCATGTTGGAGAGTTTTCAACATAACATATGTTATTTCTAAAACAGCAGAGTTTATTAAGACAAAAGCTAGCTATAAAAATGATTTATGTCGGGGTATCAAGGTAAAATTTGTCGTACAAATTGAAAGATTATGAATTGTAGTTATCGGCATATAACTGTAAAATAGTGCTCAGTACAGATGCCAGTAGGAAAGAGTAAATCGAAGAAAAGACAAATGGAAACTAGCACTAATTCTCGAAAGCTCTAGTATTCAAAATTTATGATCTCTAAAAGTATTAGGAATTAAAGTCCCAATGTCTTATAAAACGATGTAGTAGGAAAGAAAACATTACAAACGACAACATTTTCAGTAACCGTGAAAACATGTAAAATAGGGCACAGTGAAGACGAATAACATTAATTGAAGATTTCACCCCTTGAACAAAAAAATGGACCTTGGCATAAAAGCAGTTGAAATTAATTGTAAACAGAGTAAATAATAAGATTTTTACGAAGATTACAAAGTAATTTTTCAGGAGTATATTGTAGAAGGTATGGGAATTACTTTCCGAGCAGCGTGATTAAATATATTATTAAATATATTATTAAATATATCATTAGGAATGTACACGACTCATGTAACAGCACGCAGAGACAGAGAGGAAAATTTTTGTGTATTAAAAAATAGGAAATGAGTAAAGTGAATAATAAGTAAATTTAAGTAAAGTAATAAGTAAAGTAAAGCTAATAAATTCATTGAATATGATATGGTTACTAATAGAGCTTAGACGATTTATCACACGACCTATTAATCCCAGTAACATGTACAGCGGTAATGGTTCTAATATTGTGGACTTACATAATAAATTGAAAAAGTTTAATTTTAATATATAAGTATATATGGTAATAATACATTATATTGAATAAATATTTATTCCACGTAGTACATCATAGTATGGGAGAGGGGGATTCTGGGAGCATATTATCGGCGTGAAAAATGAATGTTCAGATATACACTGAAATTAATATGCTTAGATTTCAAAACAAGTCAACAATTTTAATAGCGAGCAATTATAAATTTTCTATCACCATTTTTATTTTTGCAAGAAATCAGTGAAATCAGAATTTTGAATTTAGAAAAAGAAAAAAATGTTTAATTTTATCTGTAAGCCCATATGTCCGGGTAATAGTTTCTGTAAATATAAGATATGCTTGGAATTTAACTTAATATTTGAGATTTATTCAAAATACGAACTGATCAGTGTTCATTCAGAATTCAAACGTAGCAGTTCTGTAAGCTATCGAACAACTTTGTATGCATGAAGAATGAAATCTGTTTTTCTTTTAATAAGTCTTCAAGTTTTTATTTACTGCAATAGTTAGGTTTTCATAATTATTTTATAACTTTAAGATTTAATAAGACACCCGAATAATTAGTATGTATGAATAATAAGAATGATACGAATAATTAATGCATGAATTATAATTATTCAACTAATACAATTTGGAACAGTATTGACGTATCCATCGAGTATTTTTTACAGAACTTTTGCGCTTGTATTTGCAGAATCGAGGCGGAGGTAAGTATATAAAAGAAAAGAGCGAGAAAATAGTCGGGTAGAAATATTAAATTAAATATATATAATTATAGAAATAATTGTTTTCACGACAAAAAAATAATTGGTTTAAGACTCAAGATAATATATGTAGTTTATTAATTAAGTTTTTTTTAGTGAAACATTGATATTAAAATAAATGTTTTCATACATTTGACTAGTGTTATTAAATTTTATTTTTCCACTATGAGTTGTATACTAACGATTGAAGGAGATTACAAAATTATATATGTAAATAAAGTTAAAAAATAATCAATTAAGTGAACATCATCAATAGAAACACCAATTAATATAAATTATCATAAAAAATCATCCTCACTACTGCCAATAAATACACCACACCGGGCTCATCTCAATAGACAACAATATTCCAACGAGGAGCGCAAGCTGCTGTCTATTTTTTCATGCTTTGTATCTGAAGAAGATTACATTATAATTGAAAATTATTATTCTCAAAGTCAATAAAAAATTTACATCTTCGATATGTTTACTAATTTATATTACGGTATATATATAAATGTGGTCTCATTTAATAACTGCTGTGAACAGCGATATTTTATCGATACTCCATAGTTCATAAAATGTTTTATTGTAGGTTCCATATCATTTTTCTTCTCATTATAAGTACTTTTTCAATTGGCCATGGTAAGTAATTAAAATTTTTCTATTTCTGTTTGTCAAGTACGATATTATTCCGATTATCTTCTGCTAATTGATTGTATTGTAGAAGTAACATACGTTAAGTTTTATACTAATAATATCCTTCACTCAAGGAAATATGTTTTTAAAAATTATATGGTACATTAATGTAGCTGAACTATTAACAAATTTTTACAGTTCTTTACAAGAACTTTAACTACTGAGAAAAAAAACTTAATTAATACTGATAAACAATTAACTATAGAATTACAATATAGAAATATTAGGTTCCCTGTCGAGACTTTTTTCAAAATGAAAATACAATGGCTGCATCAAAAAATCTAATAATATTAATTGTAACATATTTATTAATATTTAAAGAAAATTATGTTTGTTTAGAGATTGAATCTTTGATTTGAAATATTTGATTTTCGATTAAGTTAGTATTCAAGACTGTTCAAGAACAACTAGCGAGTAAAAGAGGTGCTATTATAATAACGTTTCTTCTTTTTTTAATATATACTTAAATAATATCTAAAAATGAATGTAATAATCTGTTTAATAGAGTTTCATTCCGTTTGATTAATTTTAATCATTATCAATATTATTTTCCCTAACTATCAAATTTGACCTTAAATCATAAAAATACTTCAATTTATAATAGGGATTCTTATAAAGTTTTTTTAACTAATGAAGATTCTGTTCTTCATTACTTCAGAAATTATGCTATTAGTACTTAGTCTTCTGTTAGCAAAAAAAATTATTGCAATCTTAAATTATTATATAATATTCACCATAATGAGTTAAATATACAAAAACATGCAATAACCATAACCAATATAATTAAATTACATACAAATAAGTTTCATAATAGTAATAATTTTGAACATATGAATCTTATAAAATCGGCGAAATTTAACTTACAGAAATACAATTTAATGTTGTGCAAGACAAATAAACGGAATACAATCGTCATTCTGCCTAAAGATGATTACTTTAAGACATAACTTTTTCTATTGGATCATAATGACGTTTTGATTTTAAAAAAGCTCTTACTATAAGTTTTAAAAACGAGTTGAAGAATGCCCTGAAATCATATTCAATTTGAACTCTACAGAGAAACAGTTCATAAAAGATTAGAATCCACTTACTACTATTCCATATTCATAACCGAAATTCCATAAAATTGTTTTTCATACGCAACCACTTATTTCCAACATGAAAAATAACTTCAATATATCTCCTAATGTTAAATTTATTTGGTTCAATGTAAAACATTTATTTTCATCGGATAACAAATATTTCATAGCTAATAATGTTTTATTATATTCTAAATATCTGGTCTGCATTCTTTGTACGTAGACAGGTACAGCATCACTTCAAAATACTATCATTTTTTTCGGTTCAAACTGAGCATACAGTATGAACTTAAGACCATTTCTTGTTCAAGACTATCCATTCCCTTAAGTCCTGGAGAATTGATGTTTCTAATTTTGTTTCGAATATTGATGTTTATAAATATAATTCACCTTAAAACTCTAGAATGTCCAATTCAGCTTCGCCGCTATGTCATTTCCAACGTAATAAAAGATGCAAATAGAATTCAAAAATTAAAATTACTTATATCGATTATCTTTTAACTAACTATCAAATCTTTTTATTGGTTTTACAGACCTATTATAATGACAGTCTGTTTCTCCTCGTTTGTTATTACCACGTATAATCTGAAATAGAATATTCTTCTCGCTCAACAATTCTAAAAGAAAAATAATTGTTAGTAAAGAACGATTTGACTGTCCCCTTGTAAATAAAGCAATTATAAATATTACATTAGGCAAATCATTAATAAAAAATTCAAATTAGAGTGGTCCTAGAACGCTACCTTGCAAAACACCCACAGTGATAATCATTCAATCTGATACAAACCCATCAATTCATGTGATCCAATGACGCCGAAATTTAAATTATAGAAAAATATTTAATAGAGTTATTGTTATAGTCCTGACTTTAGAGTTCACGTAGTCAGATTTGGTCGAGAACCGTATTAAAGACTTGTAGTATATTTGTGCATTATAATTACATTCAAACCTAGCTTCGCACTCATTTCTAAGTTCTCTTTTTTTGTTAGTTTATTAAGAACTCGATATATTTGAATACCAAAAAAATAAAAGAACTATACCTTGAACATTTGAAGCAGGTTTTGTTTTTAAATAATAGAAACCACTAGCGCATCAATTTTAATACATATTCTTCTTTATGATTCAAAATAAATAACGTTGACAATATTTTATTTAGAAATTAAATTTAACGTGAATGATTATATTATAATTATTCAATTCGAATACTAGACATTTAATTTATTAAATGGTTAGCTTTCAGAACAGAAGAAATTGTTGGTGGATACAAAGCATACCAAGCAAATTATAGGTTTCATGCTGCAATAGTAGGCAAATACTTTGGTACCTATGTTCAGAATTATCTCTGCAGTGCTGCTATCGTTCATAAGTTTTTACTAGTATCTGCTACTAGATGCTTCATAAGTATTACTACAGGTATGCTGAAGAAACAAACGTTTTTCGCTGTCGTTGGTAAAGATGCACTATTATCCTATGATGAGTATTTAATATATATTGAAGAAGTTTATACGTACTTTCATGAGAATACTGCGACTTACGCTGACCTGCTAGTTGTAAAGGTAATAATATATTAATAATAGAAATAATAGTATATAATAAGAATAATAATAAGAATTATAAAAAAAACAATCAGCAACAAGGTGATAAGATATGTTTAAAGTATAATAGTTGCTTTAACAAACCAAGAAATATTTTAAACTTCTTAATTTATTTCTTATTATCTTTGCGCAGTTTTTTTTAGTCTGACATGATAATCTGACTATTCCATTATATAAGGTTTGTTTTTATTTACAATGCTAACTATATTAGAAGGGTTTAGTAATATTTTTATAATTTCTTTTTTATATCACGTGAATAAAAAACTCTGGGCATTTAAAATCGTAGTATAAAAACTCGAATCAGGTACCAGGACATCGCTTGAAGCTACGTGAGGCGTAATCTTATACGACTCTGAGACTTCTGCCATATTGTAAAAAATAGCTCGATCCATTCTGATGATCTGGAGTAAGTCTTTAAATACTTTGATCTTCTTCTCCAATATCCCCAGTACATGTTCAGAATTCTTTATGTGCCAAACGCCATATAGGTTTGGATACATGATTATTATCATCCTATATTTTTAATTATCTACGCAAGCTCTTAAATAGTATCAACTGTTGATGTCACCATCCGAAAGTTAAGTTGCCTATTAGAAAGATCGACAAATATCGTAATCACTCCTATAATTAGAATCTAACAATCTTCTCGAACACTTTCTCAGCAGTATCCAGCATGTACCTGCTTTACACCATGAAGTATTCCAAGATACTTTGGACTTTTTATCACCACAATTTTCACCACCATCGTTACGAGAATAATAGATGCTGACTACCTCTATTAGTGTTAAGCTAAATGTACAGCAAGTCCGAGTATGTTGCAATATTTGAAAAAAGTATGTGATACTTTTCACTTTAAACGGTTGGCAAAGGATGGAATCTCAGATTTCTATATTTTGCACAGATTATCCCTTCGTTTGGCTTGCATAACTAACAAGGCGTTGAAGATATTACACATGACTGACCTTCTTATAGACTCGTTTTTACCCAAACTCTCAGAACTTGAAAATAATAATCTGATTTTCTAACCTTATCTTATTTTCACGAAATACTATTTACATCTTTTACCTATATCTTAAAATATCGATCACAATTATTTGTAATCCCAAAGTTTGCATCGTAGTTTTGTCTATATATACATTGCCTTACTCGGCGTAACTACAGAAACTTCTTTTAAAACTCTTTAATTACATTTGTTCGAGAATGAGAAATTTATTGAATACTTATATGAAATTTTTTCGATTTAGCTTTGTTATAAGTTCAGTATCTAATATGCATAGTAGTTTCAGATATCACTCGGAAAGGTTTTCATTTTTTGTATATAAACTAAAATTTGCTGCTTACTTTGTTGTCGTCGTTTAAACATTTAATGACCCATTTGGTATCGGAGTTCAATCGCCATCCAATTTGATACCGGATTAGGTATAGGGATCGTAATGTACTGTAATGGCATATCTGTCTCTGGAGATGGACCCAAAAAATTTAAAAAGAAAAATATCCGATCACCGTAAACTCAGTCTATACTATCCAAAGGTCTTTACGGCTTCGTTTAGAGTGACATAATGTAATTTACGTCACTAATTATAAATCAAAGAAGAGTGCCTCCCCAGCTATTAAACATCACTTGAAAATCACGTAGGTTAAAAGCTCTCATCGCCTTTGTATTCAGATCGTTGAGAAATAAGAAATTAGCTATATCCTCAGCAATACCTACCTTCTAGAGCTTATAGGGGTAGCCATAGAAGTGACAATTGAAAACAAAAATGGCAATTAAGTCAGATTCAAGAAAAAACTTTACATTATAGATAATTTATTTATTCGGAGGTATTATTGTTGAAATTTCGTTGTACAAATCTGTTTATATAATGTTGATTGGTTTTTTTACTATCTTTAAATTGTTCTTTTGTTTACTGTGTATTTTATGATTCCAGATAGCAAAAAGTTTGGAGATTGACTCTGATCCCAATTTGGAAACTCTGCAAATACCAGCTTATAACGTAAATCTTTACCAAACAAGTGCAGATGTAGCGTCATATGGAATTCTATCAACTGGAAACTCTCTTTTATGTGATACTCGCGAACGCATACGATTAACTACTGCAAATCGCCAACTATTAAGATATGCTTTTGTTAATATTAGGACTATTGAAGAATGTAAAGCTTCATATAATTACATTGAAAATCAGAGTTCAATGTGTGGTATAATACAACCTGATCACAATTATCAACGTCGGGGCCTATGTTTAGTAAGTTCTTACAATTAATTAGGGCATGGATTTTAGATGAAATATATAAATATATTTTCTTTTATGACACAATTTCTTGAGAGCAATATTTCTGTAAACGAAATGCCTTAGACATTTTGATGAATATGTAATATTGCTGAAATTTTTTCGCAATATGAATACAATATTGATGTAATATTGCGTTCTATATAAAAAAGTAGGATTTGCATATAACTAATAATTGGCAATAACTCTCAAGAGATATAGCGGAATTTCAAGATGTTTGGATAACCGAATAATGTGTCGTGAAAATTGAAGGTCAAAAATATGAAAATAATTTACTGTAGCGATCTTAGGGTTCAATAGTACGATTATGGAGACATTACATGCCTGCGTAGGCCCTTCCAGACAAGTTTCCAGTTAAAGAAATGTCGTTTGCGGAAAACGCTGCTTCTATTGTTTATTATCAAGAAAAGTGGAGCTGAGTCTCCTTACAGTCCAGACTTGACACCATCAGACTACCACTTGTTTTGATCAATGCATAAAGCTATTACGGCTATACGCTTCAGTTCAGTTGAGGGAATCAAAAATTAGTTTGATCTATCTTGAGCTCAAAAGACGAAAAATTGTTTAGTCGAGAATCCAGAAATTACCAAAGAAATTGGAAAAAGTTATAGCTTCCGATATATGATTCTTTGAATAAAGGATATGTAACTATGTTTGCATAATAAAAGCTCAACTTATTGGAAAACAACGCTGGAAACTTAGTTGTGCACCCAAAACGTCCAGGACAGTCATTGATTCTCTATAAACAGAGCATTACTTATCCTTTTCTTTTTCTCCACTATCTTTACGCACTTCTAGCGAAATAATGCTGAAGGTGGATTATGAGATATTATATGTATTTTCTTTGAGATCTGTAAACTTTTTGTGCTAATCACCTGTCTGGACGAATAGGTCAGCCTTTCTATCTGCCCTTCAATATGTATATGAAAAAAGAGAATGTATAATTCACTTTCTCTTCCTCGACTTCTGTGGTTATATTGTAGCTTGCATTTTTTTCTTACCCTATCATATGCATTCGTTCGATGCTTTTGGGCTACTTTATGTTTTATGCTTAAATTCCTTATCAAAGTATTTCTTTTCCATACTGAAAACAGTCAAGGCTTCGAGTTTTTATATATCTATTATTTATATGGACTATTATTTATATCTAATTTTTTATATCTATTATAATTTCTAAGTCAGGCTATACAACTACAGTATGTATTACATTCATAAAATCCATAAACAGTCATCACAGATATCAGCCAATCGGAACTGACGATGGCATTTGGTTATATGAACCTTCACACTGTTTTCCCTTTCTACTTAAAATAGAATTTTTTTGATTCCTTATTCATACGTTTGATTCACAAGGAATATTGTTTCTTAAGGGGAGGTAGGGTTAATTCGGTATAAAACAGGCATGTTTTTAAGAATTTTTTCTCGCGGCACAGATACAATTATCCAAAACGGATTATCCAGTCAATTTTCATATAATAATGTATCATTTGAACAATATTTTCCCGCCTGCATAACGTCTGGCATTTACGATGTTTAGACTTACGAGTATATGCGTCAGTCGACCGCGCGCTCGACCTTTTTTTTGCACTTTGAGTTAGGTATTCAAGATTTTAAAATAAAATAAGATTTATATTCTATCTGAAATTTATTATAAATATTCTTATATTTTTTAAGTATTAAAAATTATCTATACCTTTTTTTTTAATTAGTTTTAATTTAAAATTCTATTTATTATACAATTAAATTTTTTTAAATTTTAATTTGAGAATAGATTATTAACAAACATATAATCTTCAATTGATTAGTCTTATTTATAGAATATGGAGGGCTCCACTATATAGCTTAATATATCTGAATATATATTAATGTAGCTGAATTTATAAATCAAAACAATCGCTCTCCAAGTAAACGCGCCGCACAATTGTCAAGCAGAATTACGAATATATAAAAATTCTACTTGGAGCAGCGAATGTTCAAATACTCACAACTTTGTCAATTTTGCTCCAATTAACTTGAACTTTCGGCACAATATTCTTGAGATATAAAGCATTGTTTAAAAAAATTTTTTAAAAATGGCCAAAAAAAGTTTAAGTATCTTACTCTCCCCCCTTAATGCTTTTCGAATAAGAATAACAATATGCCTCAAAATAAGCTCATCCTTACCTGCTTAAGGATACATCAACTATCCTACTAAAGACTCCAGTACATACTTGTACTCTCGTGCACCATTATTTAAAAGCTGAAATAGAAAAACATTAAAGAATGCAAAGTTAAATTTACTGATTCTGAAAATATAATGTCATCGATATTGTGTAGTAATCAAAACTTTCAATTTCGATCTGAATTATATGATTTGCAGATTCTTTAAAAAATATCAAATCTACGTTTTACTTATAGAATTAAAGTTAGCATGAGCATTAATAAATTCTTTGTTACAGGGTGATCTTGGTGCTCCATTGACTCTTGGAAATCTACTATTAGGAATTGCAAGCAAGCACCGCCCAGATTGCGATGATACTGTGCATGGATCCATATATACCAATGCAACATATTACAAGGATTTTATTGACGGACTAATATTAGGAAATCCTATACAGCATACACATGTTCACTACAATGCTCCATTTCCGGTAGATTAGATTATATTATAATATATCCTGTAAACTAATAAAGAAGGTACTTGGTATCTTCCCCTCCGTTTTTAATGATACTCAAATATGTTACGATAAATTTATAAATAAACGATATCTCTTTTAATTATATAGTAGGGAATAGTTTTTGTGAATGAAATCTGCCTTTATAAAAAAAATTTCTTTTTATACTTAAGTTGGTTATTAAATTTATATTACATAACAGTTTTATCTAAGTTTTGTTAACATTAAGAATAAAAAGGAAAAGTGATATCAGCTAGGATTTCGTAAAAGAGCATTTTATTTATTATTTCCTGTGTTTAAAGGCCGATTCAGCTTCAATTCAAATAAAAAAAAATTGGTAATATTGTTTCCTGACATAAAATATATTAGAAAATGCTTAAAATCAGCAAGACATACTTCAACTACCTTCCTCGTATTGAATCCTATGATAGTCCGATCGTTAGAGCGAATGACTAGTAAATTGATTATCCGAGTTCAAATTCCAGTCTCGACCGATTGACACAAGCTCCGCTACAATAATTTACATGTGCTTTGTTTACAAACACATCGTAGACCTCTGTGGCTGAATAGCACCGGTATTTGGAAGCATTAATAGAGCGACGTTAAATAACATAAAAAAAACCTTCCTGGTACGTATTGTGTAAAAATACCTTCTATAGACAATACATTTTTAAATTAAAAAAGATTACGAAATATACATGTAGAAGATCTTTAATTAAAAAACTATTAGAAATAAACACACATAATATTCTTTCAATACAGCAGTTATTGCTTACATTGCTGTTATTTAACAATTGACGAACTCTTGGCCAAATATCATTTGGCCAGACATATATTTTGTCAATGGGATAATTTACAGAAAAGATATTTAAACAAATTAAATTTTGATTCGAAGAATGATAGTTCAAATAAACTTTAATCAAACCAACATTTAATCGAAAAAAGTAATGATGAATGTTGATTTAAATCCAAAAAAACAGTAACAGTGGAGTAAGTAATGCGTCTTAGAAATCTCTCTGATTACAATTAAAAAAATTACTCACAAAAAATTATTATAATAATATAAATAATTGAATTTGATAGTGATCTCACAAAAAACTTCAAATTCAGAGGGCTTTATTTTTAGATAGCATAGGAAACGAAGATTAAAAATCTGTATTTAAAATTCAACTAGCAATAACAATCAATTAAGCAGCCTTAATTATCTGAAAAGATGTAATAGAAAATTTAAAACGATATGCATACTTGTTCTTGTATTTTAATTTATAAATATTCTTTAGATCTCGTTACTGATTCCAGCATATTGATGCACGTGCAGACAATCATTTTCAACTTTAAAACGGCTAAAAACCTACATATTTAAGTTTGCAAAAGATACATAATAGATTGAATAGCACTACAGTTTTAAATATTTATAAAATAGCTGCAAACAATCTAGATATCCATTGTAATATATCTTGGATAGGTGAAGACCATTTTCCTTGATAACGCCTTCTTCCATTTCTGCTATGTCGAATAATTCTGCTTTTCACTAACATTTTTCACTAACATTAATTTTCAGAAAACTAATTCAAATTAAAACATAATTAATGTAGCTGTCTGCTCATATTACAAACTAAATTTTTCAAGCTTGTTAGCATTCCTTTTATCAGCTCTTAATAATTACAAACTTTGTTGTTATCCAAAAAATCATTCGGAACTTTTTGAAACTTATCTAGGCTTTTTTTCTTTACACTCATCGCCTTTTCAAAATTAGTTGTTATTAAATCGCAAAACCAAGGACCTACAAATATACATTCTTTTATCTTTGCATCACTCAGATTGAAATAGTTTTTAATGATGGAAATAAGCTGTTTCGAAACTCCTAAAATACTTGATTTCAATCAGTCATATCTCAATAAAAAAAATCTCAAATCATAAATATGCATTTTCAAGAGTAAAAGCAGACCCTTCATAGTATTCTTCCTTTTATGAAAAAAAAATTCCGCGATGTTATAGGACCTCAAATGTACAAAAAATCGTCTTTTTATCTCTTAGGCTAGGGTATCTAAAAAATCTGATGTGATGGACAAACTCCGACTCCAGATTCGAATTTTACGCAAAAAATTACTTCGGAAATAACCTTCAGTTAGCCAACAACGATTATAACCCCTTATTTAAGATCCGTGCTATTTATTTATCTACATACAATCCAGTAAAGTCCTTTTACAATTTAGAAAAAAGATTAAATTAAATTAAACTAGTATACCAGAAAAATTATAAAAGTTATGAATTACGATAAATATTACTAAAGATCTCTTAGAATTGATATATTTAATTATAAAACAATTGAATGATTACTAACAAAGAATTTTTTCAGCTAATATTTTATTTTCAGATTAGTCTACGGGGGTGAATGTAAACAAGGACAGTCTGACTGTCATTATAATTTTAATTTCATTTTTAATTTAATTTTTATTTTTAATTTTTATTTTATTTTTATTTTATTTATTTTTTTTTTTATTTTTATTTTTTTTTTTATTTTTATTTTTATTTTTATTTTATTTTTGGATTGAATTGATTGGACTGTAAGACCAATAAAAAAATATTTATTAATTTATTTAATTATATAAAATAATTTAGCCCTAAGTTAATACAAATAACCTAAATTTAGAAATAGAAATTAAAGTTAGAATCAGAAAAAATTTAAGAAAATAGAACATAATCCTGAAGATAATAATAAAGAACTTCATGAAGTATATTAATAGATTAATCAGCGAGATGAGTTCAAAATACAATGCAAATACCTATAATAATCGCTAAGTGATTTTTTTTCAATTCTCTTATTGAGTTTGCCGACTTAAGGGTTTATGGAAGTAAGATCTATAATTTTTTTAATCTATGTATAAGAAAAAAGAAAAAATTATTACGAGAACACTTCAGAAGAAACAGCTGTAATTTCTTCACGAGTAAAGAAAAACTGAATTGAAATATATTTATTGATAGAATTAGAATCAACTAATCTATGTTGAAATTAATAAAAATACTATATATCACAATTCTTATGTATATAATCAATTAGTAATACATTGTACGTAAATCTTGAAGATGAAAAATAATGATTTGTAAATCTCATAGGATATGTATTTTTAAGAGAAAACTAGCATAAGATTTTATGGTGATTAGAATTAAGATATATGTATCGCATTTGGTTATAGGAAGTCAAGATTATAGATCCATTAGTTATTTCTAAAATATTCTTTTTTTAAAAATTCCATTCGAAGTAAATGTTTAAATATTTTTACTAAGTCTTTAAATAAATACGGATTGTAGCCCATGCAGTGAAATTCGTTCAAATATGACCTACAAAGCTTCTTACTTTTCTTATAAAATTTCAATTTATACCTCTGGTATGATGTATGAATATATGGAAGCGAAAATAACAGGTATGAGAAATGTACTATTAAATTGTATTTATTATAACACGAGGAAGGAACGTGTGTCCACGAGGACGATTGTGAAAAAAAACTTTTCAAAAATAAGAGCACTATAAGAAATACCCAGGTTTTCGAAGAATTATAAAATATTTTCACATGGAACATATGAAAACCAACAGCAACGCAAGGTATGTGTAAAACACGTGCAAGTCGAATTATCGTACATAGCTGAAACAGTAACCGTAATTAAACCGTTCATACGCGCATTACAATAGGTACATTAAACTCTAATGCGTCTTTCATATGTAAGTCAACCGCTTCTATCTCAAGCAGTTTTAGGTACATTATTTAAGCAAACTTAAACAGTCGAACAAATCGGTTAATTAAAAATACACCTAAATAAATATTCGATACTTGTTTTGTTATCTTTCAAAGTCAATATACTCTGTATACATAGAAATTATAGAACTAAATACTGTCCGTAAAATTATTTGAACCGATAATTACAGTTGAAAAAATGATTTGCTGTAAATTAGTTTTTATTCTAATTTCAAGTATATTTTCTGTTGACCAAGGTAAGTAATTTTAATTTTATGTATAACTTACACATCTCGGTTTTCTACGAGATAATGATGTGTCCAATTCAACGAAAAGCCGATTAATACTTCATAAAACAATTAATTTTATAAACAATCGATAATATAACCTTTAATCTCATAACCTTAGATTACATAGGTATACCCTTCATGTATTACTAGTTGATTGAAAACAGATATGTTTTATAAAAAAATTTGTCAATAACATTTTCATTTCCTGTTGAAAAATTTCAATGGAAAATGTATATTACGTGTAAACCATTATTTAAAAGTACTACAACCCCCCAATACTCATATAATAATGATGATTGAAAATCAATATCTAAAAAATATCTATTAAAATAAATTGATTACTCAAAGTAATGAAGTGTTTTGCTCAAAAATACAAATTCAATATTAATTTTATTTAGTATTTGTAGGTGAACATTTCATTACTGAAAATGTATGATTAAAATATTTTAACAAAATATTCTGTACTGTGCCAATGTTGTCAAAAATATCAATATATATATATATATATATTGGGATAGGGCTGAACAGAATTTACGTTTCTATTAAGAAGGCACTCATTGCTTTGAACTGTATCGAAATCAGCGTAACACAGAGTAGGAATTGTTTAAGTTTAAGCCGATATTTTCCAACTTTCCATTAAATGGATGTTTTTTCTATATTAATATAAATATCAAAAATCATCCTTTGTACTATTCATACACAATCATAAGCATACACTTTTTCGGATTTGTTGGAATGTTTTGACATCTAAAACACCAAAATGGTCTTTGATTATTTACATTAGTTTCAGAATATTGGAATATATGTTTATTAACTGACTACTTTTGCAGTGAAAGCATTTAAAAAATTTAAATACAATTTTTTTTCTTAAATCATCGGAAATCATCTTAAATATATTTTATCCTTATAAACTTATTAAAAAAACTGATATCGAAAACTGTACAAGAAAAATATCAAATAAAATATAAGTAAAAAATATTAACAAATATAGTTCAGCTCAGACTTATGTAGATATTAAATGTTTAATTTTTTTAATAAGATATTATCAGCTTAATGTAAATGATAGATGTCTTTTTGAGAGAATATTGTCTTCATTTATTGGAATTAGTTTGATCGTTTTCAATAGATACTAAGAATTGGATTTATGAACTAAAGGTTTTTTTAAAAAATATGATGCTAAGGAAAAAAGAAGTATTTAATTAAAAAAGAAAACAGTTGTCTAAGTCATCAATTAACAAATATCGTTCAATATACTAAAAGAGCTTGAATGTAGTATAAATTGATTTTTATGTTTAAAGTTATAAAACATTATGTTAATCTAATTTTATATGCTGAATATAGAAGTACGTTTTACGATATATACTTATGTTTCTGAACATACTTTTTATCATCTTATCCGACTGTAGGAAGTTTCTATATTTAAGCATTACTTTTAAATATTTTATTATACTTTTATGCTTTTCTTATACTGGAATCCACTATTCAATATCATACGTCATATAACAGATTGGTCTGATATTGTTCATTTAAATGCATCTACCATTCTTATTTTATAATTACAAAAAAATTTTAGTAATTGAATGTTCTAAGAATGTGTAGCCTAAATTAATATATTATTTTACTAATAAAGAATCCAATTTTACTCATTCTTCAGGTCACGTCACTTATAAAACATTTTTATCCCTACATTAGCCGATATTATAATCGCATATCCATTCTTAATTTTGAACACACATCAGCAGAAAAGAATAATTTATATAGCTACACAACTACATCTAAATCTAAAAAAAAATAAAAACTATAAATTTCGAAATCATCTATTTAGAAAATTTCTGAATATTATTTCATTGTATTTCTTTCCCGAGAAAAAATACATAAATTTTTGAGTCTTAATTTAATACTTGAGAGTTAATAAATAATATTAATAATGCTTTCTTTAAATTCTAATTCATTTAAATAATTAAAAAAATGTCTGTATTAAATATTAATACTTTAGCTTTCAGAACCGAGAGAATTGTCGGAGGATTCCTTGCATTTCAACCAAATTATAAATATCAAGCTGGAATAATAGGCAAATACAGTTACTACAGTAGCCTGCACTTACTTTGCGGTGCTGGTATCATTAGTGATTTTTTACTTATATCTTCTGCTCGATGCTTTCTGGGTAATTATAATAAACTGAAAAAGCAACAATTTTTCGCAGTCGTGGGTCAATCTATAATAAAAACCGAACAATTATTTTTAAAAAATATTGAGAAAATCTATACATACCAGTACAGCACTATTACGAATTTCAATGACATCGTAATTCTTCAGGTAAATACAAAATAATAATAATATAAGAATTTACAGTATCATGGATTCGGATAAATTGGTTTCAAATAACGAAACAAAATTTAAATGGCTATAAGCTACGTATCATCATAAATTAATGATACTGTCATTTATAAAACAGATACCTAGTTGTATAGAGAGTGTATTGCAATCTGTCTTTTTAAGAAATGACTTCGAATTCTCACTCCCTTATGCTTATTACCGCGCCTAGCTGTTCAGGCTCGAATACATCGCAACTGGTAATCACTCGATGTGTTTACAACAGATATAGCAGGTCCCTTCGCATCTCGATCAGCATAACTACGCATGGTATAGCACCATTTTCGGCCATCCTGTTTTCGTGGATGTCTTCAATACGAATTCTCTATGTGATTTTCGTTTGATTGTACTGTTGTGATGAAGATTTCTTCATTATCGTGATCGACATGGACATCTTATAAACCGCGCCACGACTTCATATTATCTTCCGACGTAGTCACCTTATATTCTCCTTTGTTGCTATGAAGTTTCCTTACAGCGTAGTGATAGTGTGCATCCCACCTTATTACTTCATATGGTCCAAGAAACTTGATGACTACTTTGAGCCCTGGACACGGCTGTGTACATTTGATGACTGCAAGATCACCCAGGTAGTATTTTGCACCCTGTCTGCTACAGACGTCATACTTCCGTCTGTTTTCTTCTGGTGCTCGGACTATATGTTACCAAACTACCATTTGAATGCGTGCTTTATCCTCCTGGGAAAGCTCGGATATTTCATTCTCAATTTTTTCGAGCAGTTTCATAAATTCAGATCTCCTCCACTTTGAATCGAACATCAGCTCAAGTCGGCTAGTACTGTTCCTGATTGATATGTACTGTTGATAACTCTTTGCGTTCTCCTGATGTGTTTAAAATTATTAACTAGGTCGTCTACGATTACCTTGGTGGTAACTCCTGATAGATGGCATTGATTAACTCAGTCATTATCAATCTCTTCGACTCAACAATACTCGTTGAATTCGTATGGTGTAAATCCGTTTCCCTGCTCTGTTACTGTCCATCATGGATTACCAAAATGTTGCTGAATTGAATCAGTAGCTTTCTTTCCATCCATAAGTCTTCATAGCAAAAATTCAGGTATATTTGGAAAAGTCACACATGATGACGAGCATGTGTTTGTGCATTTTGTTTATCATTAGTTGAATGCCTACATTGTCTACATGTAATGTTTTCAGAAGTGTATCTCTGTTTGATATTTGGTTAAGTCAAGTCACAATTTTTTCAGCCTTTTTATCTCCAAGAATCCACGATATTTAATCGGAACTTTGCTTAAGGGCCATATGATCTTTGCATATCCCTTTATACATTTTCAGAAGTATCCAGCTTAGTCACGGAAGCGCTGTTGTATTAGATTTAGTTTACTGAATAAGCGTGGCAGTCTTCGTCCTGGACGATGAGGATCACCCCTTCTCGGCGATTGTACCGAGGTATCTATCCACGCGTCCATCAGTTGGCAGTTTCACCAGTTTATCTGTATTCCTGCTCTCTTGGCTGCTCTAATAATTTCCGTGATATTATTGAAACCCACGTACCAGTTTCTTTCTTTTATAACTCCATTATCAAAGAATATTTGTAATATTCGCTTCTTAAAAGGTTGATTAAGTGCATGCAAAAAGAACCGCTTAGTTCGAAGATCACCTGATCAATCAAATCAGCTCGTATCCTTGGTTCAGCCTGTGGTTCATCGAGGTCGAGAATGTCGTAGTCGCGAAGTAGATCGCCAATAAGAACTTGCTATTTTAATGCACTTGTAGGTACAGTACAATGAAACTCCGAATCCCTTCAACATACCTACACGCTCTTCCAGTACAGGTTTCTGATTCGAGTCGAGAAAACATCCTTCCAGATGTGATCTCGAAGCAAATTTACTTGCAGACGCCTAGCTATCATGGCTGTCACCACAACTTTGGCTAATTTGCACAACTTTGGTCACCACAACACTGGCTATCACCACAATCCAGATCCCGCTACATAGTAGATATCCTCCTATTGCACGGATGAGATACTTTATTTGGAAGACTCTTCATATGTGTCTGTACTTTTAACATCTGAAGCACTTTTGTTGCCCGTTGGTCTGCTCCGGGCAATTCTGCGAGAGAGATTTCCTCTTTTCTAGATGTGAGATCTTTACTTGGTACGACGTTGATAAACCTAGTATCATACTCGACACGTCTCCGTAGTTTTGTAGTTAAATAGTATTTTTTGTCTTTCTCTTTAAAGCAAAAGCGTAAAAAATAATAATTTCAGTATTCGAATCAACTCCATTCAATTGTCTAAATTGCAAAATAAAGCAAAATATATTATCGAATATTATATTACTTATTCTAAATACTGTACCTCATATTGTATATTTTGTCATTTTAGTTAGCAGAAAGTTTAGAACTTTACAAGAATCCGAATTTAGTTCATCTTAAAATACCATCAACTGATGAAATCTTTTACAACAAAAGTGGAACTGTAACTGGATTTGGAGTATCTACACTTACAGATCCTCAATTCCTTAACTATAGAGAGAGATTATCAATAAATACATACTCTCAATACCCATTACAATATGCATTTGTTAGAATAGCTACCAAAGAAGAATGTAGAGGAATGTACAGTTCTCTTATAGATCTCACTTCCATTTGCGCTGTGATGTACCCTAATATGTTTTTTACGCAAAGAGGCATTTGTCTAGTAAGTTACACATTGTACTTATTAATAAAAAAGTTATTTTTAATTGTTAACAAATAATCATTTAATTGAAATTTACATGTGTTGAAAATGAAACCAACAGAAAATTGTACGATTGAACGATAAATCTATACATTGTATATACTAGGCTTAGAAGAATGTTATGTTAAAGAAATACTTTCTAAACATAATATATCAGGTATGTGAATAAGTCTTTCCCGTTTTTTTTCAAATTTTGAGCCTTTATTGTGAAAAAATGGTTACAAATGAATTATTGAAAGTATTGGCCATCGCTAGCTACAACTTTTTCCCATCTTTCTGGCAACATACGAATCCCGTTGCGAAAAAATTCGACCGGTTTGGCCTCTATCCAGTCATCCACCCATTTTTTGGCTTCCTCGTAGGAATGGAAGTGCTGGTCAGCCAGGCCATGCGTCATCGATCTGAAGAGATGGTAATCAGACGGAGCAACGTCTGGACTATACGGCGGGTGGGGTAGGACTTCCCATTTGAGCGTTTCTAAGTATGTTTTCACCGGCGGTGCAACATGTGGGCGAGCATTGTCATGTTGCAAAATAACTTTGTCGTGCCTGTCGGAGTATTGTGGCCGTTTTTCTCGCAGTGCGCGGCTCAAACGCATCAATTGTCGTCGATAGACCTCGCCTGTGATCCTTTCATTCGGTTTCAGAAGCTCATAGTAAACCACACCTAGCTGGTCCCACCATATACAGAGCATGAGCTTGGCGCCATGAATATTTGGCTTGGCCGTCGATGATGATGCATGGCCGGGTAGTCCCCATGATTTTCTTCGCTTCGGATTATCGTAACGTATCCACTTTTCATCGCCAGTCACGATACGATGCAGAAAACCCTTTCTTTTATGTCGCTGAAGCAGCTGTTCGCAAGTGAAAAAACGCCGTTCGACGTCTCTCAGCTTCAGTTCGTACGGCACCCAATTTCCTTGCTTTTGGATCATTCCCATGGCTTTCAAACGCTTGGAAATGGTTGTTCGGTCAACTTCCAATGCTTCAGCAAATTCTTCTTGCGTTTGACAAGAATCTTCATCAAGCAAAGTCGCCAATTCTCGATCTTCAAAGATTTGCGGCCGCCCGGAATGCTCCTTGTCTTCCACGTCGAAATCACCGCTTTTGAAGCGTCGAAACCATCCGCGAACACTTGAATCATCGACACAACCTTCTCCATAAGCCTCCTGAAGCAATCGATGCGTCTCGGCAACAGATTTCTTCAAATTGAACCAATAAAGTGAAACTTCCCGCAAATGACGTCGACTCGGCTCAAATTTCGACATTTTCACGATATCAAAAATTTATGATGCGAAAAAATTTTAACTAATGTGTTAGTATGGAATTGTTGACATATGAATAAGCTTTGATTATGACATATGTAACCATTGAATACTCGCACAGTATTGGTGGCGCCATCTCTTACAAAAAACGGGAAAGACTTATTCACACTCCTAATATGTTAAATGATTTTGTAAAAACAATAAATATTATCAAAATAGTATTATATTAGGTATTGCATAGAACACTAATTTACAGATTAAAAGCAGCTATCACACTTCGTTATTTTCTATAAAGGATCTTTTCTCAAATAAAACAAATACTTTCTGATTCATTAAATATCAAACTTTGTGCTAAGCAATGTATTTTGGTGTCATGTGCACGAATTTTTGTTTTGACAGCAGAAAAATGAATACATCAAATATAACAAATTCAAATGCAAAAAGACATGGCTTAAACTCGATAAACTATGATGTTAATTTCAAACCCATACGCAGATTAAAATTACTACTTTGTATTTCATCAAATAGTAATCATTTACAGTGGACTATTAAATCCATGCGAGCCATTTTCGATAATCTTACTTATAGTCCGGGAGCCAGCAACATATTTTAGTGATTAATTTATCCTCAGCCGGTAATTAGTTTACATGATTCCTTTGAATGTACCGAAGAGTCGAGCAATTGTCCACTTAATCTGGATGTGGTAACTCCAGGCACCCAAACATTGTGAAAATGTTAAAAAAATTATAAAAATATGGTTTTAAGGAATAATTTTGAGTTTAGAAAAAAATTGTTCAATCAAAATTTGTAGATCCTATTGAAAAAAATATTTTATGTTCTATCCATTTTTGCTCTAAAGCTAATAATTATGGAGAAAAACGCAATTAATTATGAACAGTTCGAGCTGCTATCAACGTAAATCATAGTCGATATGTCAGAGATCTACCTCATCGCTCAGATGATATATGGTACAATTATTTTTTCCATCTTGTTCTACAATACATGCAAGTTCATTTATACTAATTTTTAGAACTTCAACAATCTGAAATGTATGTTCGCTGAAGCAGTTAAAAGTACGTTCCCTATAACATAAACGTGAGTAAAGTGCACTCGAAAATGCGTGCTTCAACTGCAATTTTACCTATCAGTTGCCATTTATCCTCGCAAAATTCTTTTTCCATCTTGTTCTACAATATATATAAGTTTATTTGTAATAATTTTTAGGACTACAACAATCTGGAATTGAAGCAGCAAATTTTAAACTGCAGTTCAAGCACGCATTTTCGAGTGCATTTTACTCCCGTTTATGTTATAGAAAACGTACTTTTAACTGCTTCAGCGAACATACATTTCGGATTGTTGAAGTTCAAAAAATTAGTATAAATGAACTTGCATGTATTGAAAAAAGATAGAAAAATAATTTTGTTAGGATAAATGGCCACTGATGTGCAAAATTGCAGTTGTAGCACGCCCTGTCGGGGGACCTGAAACACGATGGATATCTCGCGTGGTGCACTGTCATCGACTCACCTAAGAAATTTTCCAGAATCTTAATGTCATTTGAATAATTTTTGTCATATTTATCTGTTATATGATTCTCTGACAGAATGTGATACGAGCGTACATAATTTCTGTAATTTTGCAAGCACTTTGAAATGATTTTATCGAAGGTATTATAACAATATACGAATGTCTAATTATTATAAATTCAAGAGTCGTGTATATTATTGTGGGAGTCGAGTGGCGCAAGTATATGCCTACAGCAGGTATACGCCGAGCGGATCGTGCCAGCCTCATAGCGGGAAAGCCCTAGTGGAATTATATCAGGAACATCTACAAACTGCACGAACCTGACCCACAATTCACGCGGTCTGTATGCCCTCAATCTAAAGGTAACTCCGCGCCAATGATGGAAGGGGGAAACTAGGTGGAGAGAATTCGACACTGATTGGACGTCAGCGAAAGATGGGAGAAAACAGCGTCAAGGATAAATAGAAGGCAGCACTCCGTTAAATGGGAGAGAACAAACGCCCCTGGAGGAGAGAAGAGTAAAAAGAAGAAAGACTTACCTTAGGCTGGTATTATATTTTAATAAAGTTTCCATTAACATAAGAAACAATCTTACTGTTTTTTTTCTATCAATCCATCCTTGACATTTTTGCCACAATTTTGGGTTTTGTCTGGGATTCGTGGCAAGTAACGGGTGGAAGAAATCTGCTAAGAATTCAATCACGGAACCAACAGGAATGGAGAAGAGAGAGACTTCTCTACAACAGCATCACTGGCGTTTATCACGGAATCGATAGGCGATCAATCTGATAAATAAATAAGGGGAAGCCCTTAATCAGGAAACGACAAACGAGCTGACGTTCCAAGGAGAGCACCGCGTATACATACATACATTCGACGGATTGTCAAAAAGCGCAGGTAGCAAAGGCGAAGCTCCTGTCAGAAAATAGTCAGCACGATACGCCAAGGAGTTGGCGAGGAAGGCACAAATTGAAAGATCGGCCCAGAGAGCTGCGGCCTTCGAGCGTCAGCGAAACTACAGAAATAGCAAGATGCCGAAGGAAATCAAAAGAAAAAGAAGCATGGATACTACAGAAAGCAACGCCGCACGAGAAATGTTGCAAACTCAAATCGCCGTGCTTCGAGGAGCAAAGAAGCAGGCCCAACGAGCTACGCTACAACTAGAGGCTTCGCGGCAGCGGGAAAAGGAGCCCCGTAGGCAAGCAGAGTTAAACAGATAAGCTGAAGATAGGCGACATTAAACGCAAGTGGAGCGGCTATAGTAACAAATTCAACAGCTGCAACACTTAGTTGAGCAAAAATTTGCGTTAAGGGGCTACGACATCTGGACGAGTGGAGCAGGAGTTAATACTTCCACAAGCTGTTCATGGACTCACAGCCGGCTGCAAATGCAGAAGCAACCGTTGGAAGCAAATCTCATCCAAAAACTGATGGCGCTACGCCAGGAAAAAACCGTCTGTCCGAAAATATCGTTTAAAGATGAAGCAGACGCTTTAGGAACATTTTCTGACGAGGAGATAGCTCTCATAAATGAGAGGACGGAGAAGGAAATGTGCCTCCCGGCGAAACGAGCTCTCACCGGACCTGCTGAAAAATGAATAATGTTCCAGTGTAATGCTCGCATTTGGGAAGACATAAAGCAGTGTCTAAAAAGTACATTCAAGAATAGTGTTGAAGGGCATCGTGTTCTAGAGATGCTCCGTCAAGGAAGGCCGGAGCGCGACAAACCTCTTAATCAATAAGCGCTTCGCATAAGAACCATCTGTAATCGAAATAATGTGTGAGAAAAACTCACATTAAAGTACGTAATGGACGGTATCCCCGGAGATGGAATACACAAGGTATTTCGCTATGCATGTGGCACATAATGAAGCTACAGAAAGTTATCGGTACCTATGAGACGGAAAGGGGTGTATCGCAAAGAACGCTTATAGGTGATCCTTTTAGAGACGTTGCGCGGGTCGTACTGGAAAAGGACATAACCATAGTGGAACCGCTTCCTGAAATCGCCTATATCAATGTAATCCGAGAAGAGCTGAGCCCGACCAATATTGCATTACAAGGAGTAAGCAAGAAATATCAAGAGGGAGTGGAAAATCTAATAAAAAGTTATCAACCGCGAGCAATACAGGAGGCGCTCATCAAAATGACGATCGTGTTAAATGTTGAAACGCCGATAGCTTGAATACCGCGACGATTAGCACCAATATAAACTAAGGTGGTGAGTAAGCAACTAGAGGAGTGGCTAAGGGAAGGCATTGTGGCTCCAAGCTGCTCGCTGTTCACGAGTACGGTAGTGGTCGCGCGAAAAAAGCACTCCGCGCGTTTGTATAGACTACAATCCTCTGAACAAAGTATCGTTAAAGAAAGAACCCAATTATCGAGGACGTACTTTACGAGCTTTCTGACGCACATGTTTTTTCGATAATCGATCTGAAGAATGGATTTTTCCATGTGAAGGTCGAAGTACACAGTCGAAAATATACATATTTGGTAACGCCTATGGGCCAATATGAGTTCAGCGTTGTTCCCTTCAGTTTGGCCATCTGACCAGCTATATTCATTTAATTAAAATAAAAATTATGTTGGTGTTCATGGATGACGGCGTCATAAATGGGAACTCCGAACGAGAGGTTCTTAATCATTTGAAAGAGGCGCTGGAGGTGACTTCGCGAATCGGGCTAAATATAAATCGAAAAACGTGTCAATTACTGCAGAAAAGGATCGAGTTTCTCATCCACATTATCGAAGACGGAAAAGTGGAACGATCACCGGGAAAGACAGTGACGTCGCCCGATCAGCAGAGCGACGACAACGGGAGAGGGAGGTAGGTGAGGTAAAGTAAACACAAGTCTTTTTTTCTTTTCTTTTTTTTTAATGCCCCGCGGGAGAGATACAAACTATCCTAGCTAAACTTACTCGTATGTCATTCGGCGGCGGTAATGGACGGGGAGAAGGTGTCGGAGAGAGGGAGAGAGAGGAAGGCTGTCCTGTACGCCTGGCGGTGGAGAGCCAAGCTGCCGGGCAGAGAGAGAGAGAGTGAGAGAGGGCTGTCCCGTACGCCTGACGGTGGAGGGCCAAGCTGCCGGGCAGAGAGATAGAGGGAGGGACTGTTCTGCTTTCGGCCTCCTCCCGCACTCTTATATACCATCCCCGGGCAATAACTAAGAATGCAGAGTGGAGAGTATGTACACGATGCCCCGTAGTGGCGGGGGGGGGGTCACCGCGAACATCGATGCCAGGGGTTTTTTCCTTCCCTCCGATCGTTTTTACGGTGGAGGGCCAAGAACTACCGCTCCTCCCACCCCGACGGGGCGCGTGATGTCGGTGTCGATCGGCCGAAGCAATTAGTGCACTTACTACGTTCGTGTGTCTGTGTTTTTTTTTTTTTTTTTTTTTATATTAGGCGTAGGCAGAGCAAGCTCTGCACTAGTGGCCTCTCGAAACCAGCATCCCGCCGGAACTATCCGGGAGTATTACTTCGGCGGGGCTGTTAGTTAGCCTATACGACTCCTCTTCTTATGACACTATCCTACGTCCCCCATCCACACAGGTGATCAGGGGTTCGGTGTTCGTCCTCTGTATCTTAATATTGGATCAGTTGGCCTGGTTCATCCTGGGCCATTCGCCTAGTTCTATCGGCATATCTTAGTTTGGTCATCACCTCTTTTGCGAAACTGGCTACTGCCTTCCAGTTTTCAGAAGATTCCAGCATTATTGATAGGATGCTCTCTGGTCTTATTGGCTTATTGATGATGTTCATCAAGTGCTCACGTTGTGTTCTAAAACGAGGGCAGCTCACCAATATATGCTCAGCATCCTCGACCAAAGTCGGACAGATGGGGCAGAGATCATTATTATCCAAGTGAAAGCGGTGGAAATAGGACCTAAAACAACCATGTCCAGTCAACCACTGAGTTAGGTGGAAATCTAATTCCCCGTGTTTCCTGTTGATCCATCTGTGTATGTCTGGGAGGATACGATAAGTCCATCGGCCTTTGCTAGAATCGGTCCATCGTTTTTGCCATATTTCTATAGAACGATGACGTTCCACATTTTTAGCACCTTGTAGGGAATCCACTGCGGCCTTACATATGTTGTGCAGCCTAGCCAGTTCATCTGCAGCTAAATCGAAAGGAAGAATTCCGGCAAGTACCTCAGCTGCGTCGGTGGATACCGTCCTGTAACCACTAATAATACGTATACAGGAGCGACGACGGGTCGCAATGGCCAAGTCACAATACGATTTAATTCCGCATGCATGATACCAGATTGGTGCTGCATACATGCTGACAGAATTAACAACATAACAACATAAGCTAATAGTTTCCTCTGGGATGGACGTGGGCCACCAATGTTAGGCATGAGCCGACACAATGCAGCTGAAACTCGTTGCGCTTTTTCGCCAGATATCTTTAGATGTTCTTTGAAATTTAACCTGGCATCAAGCTGGACACCCAAGTATCGTAAAGATGGCGCAGAACTAATGCGGCAGCTACCAACTTTAAGAGTAATACTATCTACCTTCTTACGACTGCTGACAAGAACTACTTCTGTCTTGTGCTCCGCTAATTGTAAACCAGCCGTCTTAATCCATCTACTGATGTTGCTGATTGCCTCATTGGCATTTTCAGTAAGTTCATCAAGGGTCTTAGCCGTCACTACTAGAGCGATATCGTCGGCGTACCCTACTGTTATTGAACCAGGCGGTTGTGGAATCCTCAACACGCCATCATACATAATATTCCACAATATAGGTCCCATAACTGAGCCCTGGGGGACTCCCGCAATAACCTTATGCGATACAGTGCCTTCATCCATTCGGTATAATATTATCCTATTCTCAAAGTAGCTGGCCACGACATTCTGTAAATAACCAGGTACTCCGAATTCTTTAAGAGAACTCATAATAGAAGACCAGCGCGCTGAATTAAAGGCATTCTTGACATCTAGAGCGACAATGGCACAATACTGTTTAGTGCCACCTTTCGATCTCTTACCACTGATTGCATTTCTCGCGGTACACACTACCAGTTTAATGGCATCGACTGTTGATTTTGATTTCCGAAATCCAAATTGGCGTGATGATAAGCCGTGCAATCCTTCAGTGAATGCTTCCAGTCGGCTACATATTATTTTTTCAAATATTTTACCTACCGTGTCGAGCATACACAATGGCCTGTATGATGAAGAATCATCAAATAGGCTTATTGCCCTTAGGTAACAGGACTAACCTTTGAGTTTTCCAGCAATCAGGAAAAATACCCTCAAGAAGACAAGCATTATATACTTTTAGAAATATAGCTGGATTCTTCTGTATCGCCAACTTAACTGCCGCATTAGGGATGCCATCAGGGCCAGGGGCAGCATTGTCTCTAGTCTTAGCGTAAGCATTATGTAGCTCCATTTCTGTTATAGGAGGTATATCGTCCGAGTGTTGCGTGCGCAGTAAAGTCCCATGGATGTCATTGGGAAAGAGAGCGGAAACAATCTTATCAATCCATACCGTGCTAGTGGGTTGTATTGGTGCCCTACTCAATCGTGCCATGACTGTTTTGTATGGTCGTCCCCATAAGTCATTGTTGGCCTCTGCACACAATTCAAGCCAGCATCGACGCTTGCTTGCCTTAATGGCCTTGACAAGCGCTCTCTGTGCTTCTTTAAATAAACTATTAAACGTATCACGATGGGTGCGGGCTCTCTGGACAAGTCTACGTGCGCGATGACATTGTTTGCGCAATTCTGCAATTTCATTTGTCCACCAGTAGACAGATTGACGATGTTTAAATCCGCTCTTAGTCCTAGTCATCGATGCATCACATGCTTCAGAGATATGCTTCATGAGTGCATTTGCCAGATGGCCTGGTGCACCATATTCTAAACGCTCTTCTGATATTATAGTGGCGAACACTTCACAGTCTAGCGATCTGATGTTCCATTTCCGTGTGGGCATCCACTCATTGCACTTGTTCTTTACTTTCTTCTCTGCAATCTCATACAAGATCGCCCTGTGATCACTGTGGGTGTAAAGGTCGCTTACTCTCCAATTAAGGATCCGCTGAATCAAGTCATCACTGGCGAATGTTACATCAATGACTGATTGTTTATCACCCCTAATGAAAGTGGATTCAGATCCGTTATTAACCACGTGGAGTTGAAGAGAATTAAGGCCATCAAGCAGCATACTACCTCTGTTAATTGTTGAAGCGCTTCCCCAGGCTGTGGACCACGCGTTAAAATCGCCACCGATTAATAATGGTTTCTTGTCCGTGGCTTCATCAACTAATTTAGCTACGAGGATTTCAAACTGCTTGTCCGTCAAGCTTGGAGGAGCATATACACTAAAGACGTATATTTCTTGTATTTTAGCCCAGGATATCAATTCGCTCCGATGACTCGACTGCTTTAGTACCTGCCTATTTTGACCAATCCAGAGGGCAGCTCTATTGCTTGTGTCACTTATCCAGCGCTGTCGTCTGACCCTGTCACAATATGGTTCGGAGATTACAGCAATGTCTATTCTTAGCTCCTTTATTGTCTGTTTCAGCAGGTCATGAGCTGCTACGCAATGGTTGGTATTCAGTTGGAGTATTCTCATGTTTTATGTCTGTTTAAAAACTCCACGGTAATCGGGCACTTATAGCTGTATGCTGGATGGTTAATCTCCTTTTTTCCTTCACATTTACAGAGTAAACAACAGGGCCCGTTTACACACAGCTTGGATAGATGGTTTTTTCCACCGCAGTGCCTGTAAAGTTTAGTTCTGTCAGGGCCCGAGCACACGAACGCTAAATGGCCAATCTGCCAACACCTGAAGCAGCGCTTTATTTCTGTTTTTTTTTCGAACTCTGCAGCTGACCCATCCGATTCGAACATGCCCTGCACGTAGTAGCTCTGCTGCGTGGCTATATGGTACAGACACCACCGCCGTCTGAGTACCCCCATAAGCTTGCCGCAAGGAACGAGCAATTAGTAGGTTAGTCTCCTTTAGCTCGAGGTGTGTTCTCAGAGTCTCTAATACTTCATCCTTTGAAGTGACCTCATCTATATCTTTAATCTCCAATGTAATGAGATTACTCAGGACCGAAGTGGATGCGCTATGGCCAACCTTAGATTCAACAATGCGTGCCAACTCATGTGCATCTTTGGCTGTCCGTTCCAACTGAAGTACAAGGGCACCGCTTGCATTTCTACGTATCCTGTTAACCTCATTCTTGACATGAGATAACTCCGGGTCATTCTTTATTTGTCGCAGTACCTCCGCGTATGTAACTCCTTCATTGGTCTTAATCAAAATGGAGTTAGGCCTATTTCGTCCATTAAGCCTGCGTGTACTAGATAATTCTTTATCTTTACCTTTGGGCTTCTTACGCTTGATGGTCTGCCATTGATTTTCTTTGGCTTCAGACTTACCTGTAGGTACTCCGACCGACTCTAGTGGTCTCCTTGAGCCCAATGGTGGTTCTTTCGTCCTTTTGCCACCTATGGTTTTAGGAGTGGAAACCATCGCTTCTGCTGCGCTTCGTTTGGTGTCAGTGCGTAGACTCGGCGTAGTCTGGGACACCACTTCATGTGTACCAGGACATTGATACTGTAATAGATCATCCTCTGCCATACTAATGCATTTATATGAGGCATTAATGGAACGAGCAAGATCCTTAATGGTCTTGTGTACGTTATGCCTATCTTTGACAAAGTCCAACAATTGGCTGATCTTCTCACCAAGTCGCTCCAGGTGATTGTTTCTGCGCGTGATGGAGATTTCTCGATCCGTCGTTTCTTGATCCATCATGACGTCTCCTTTAGTACCCAGTGTACTATCTATGATTATGTTTGATTTGCCCTCCCCAGAATCCGAGGGGCTACCACCGACCATAGAGGCTTGTACTCTATCGGAATCGGTGAGGAGATTGACCGGTCTTGCCGGAGTTACTCCCTGGGGTATATCCTTGTTTATACCAAACTGTGTGTGTCTGTGTGTGTGTGTGTGTGTGTGTGTGTGCGTGTGAGCGCGTGGGTGTGTGTGTGTGTGTGTGTGTGTGTGTGTGTGTGTGTGTGTGTGTGTGTGTGTGTGTGTGTATTTTTTTTCCTTGTCTTAACTTACGCATCTGGATGCGGTGAGCTCCTGATGTCCCGCTTCAGCAGCCTGTCGAACTCCTCGTAGTCGATCTCCATGGAGACATCGGTGGCCTGCAGCAGCTCCTCCTCGATGGCCCTCGTCAGGCTGTTGTCGGATGGAGTCCGTGTCTCGGGCGGCGGTGTTGGCATGCTGCGTTCCAGGATGATCGAATCACCCGACAGTTCGATCACCTCGGGTGCGGGCGAGCGGTCGGTACTGCTCTCCGCATTTCTCGTAGACACCGCTCGGTAGGTGGGCGCGATGCTTGCCCGGGGACGGGTTGAAACGGCTTCGGCGGTTCCGAACCAGGCTTGCGAGCCCGGGGGACGCTTTCCCGGCGGATAGCGCCGCTGGAACGTGCGGCCTGGTTGCGTGTTAGCTGCCGGCCGCCAACCTTCCCCCGTGGTGGCGTTGTACGTCGCGGCTGGTGTTCCCTTATTGGGCTGAGGGCGCCGCGCGACCGAGCTCGGTGGTGAAGTGCCCAGGCTTTCCTGGTGGACTGGGAGCAACGCGTCGTGAACCTCCGCTGGTGCGGGGGCTGCCCTGGGCGAAGATGAGTGGCCCGTTGCCTGTTGCACCCACATGTCCCCGCGGGGCGTATCAGCTGCGGGGGCCCGTGGGCTCTGTTGTGCTAACGCAGTCGTGGGAGGCTGCGCTTGTCGTGGCGCTCGTGCTCTGGCGGCACGCAGCGTCGTCGGCAGCGTCGGTGACTCCTTTCTTATTTCTTCCGGGACCAGTGAAACTAGATCAGCGTAAAATCCGGGTAATATTTCCCATGCCCACGCCTTATCCTCCCCTTTCAATAGCCACTTTGTGAGGAGGGTCCAGCGCTTCGGCAGGATCTTCTTCAACCCCGATTTTCCCATGGTGCTGTCAAGGCTCGACGCGGAACTGGCTGTTGGTCTACGTTTGAGTGCGGCGCTCGTCGGACGTAGTCTGTCGGCCGGTGACGCGATGTGGTCGCAGGTTATAAGTTGGTCGGGCCGGGGATTCTAGCGATCGATTGGCGGCTCGAGGCTCCTCTTCGGCCATCCTCGACTCGCCGTCGGCTGAGTCGGCCGCTCGCTGCTCGGCGTTAGCTGCGTCGGCTGTTTTCAGTTCGGCGTCAGCTGAGTCGGCCACTCGCTGCTCGGCGTTGGCTGGGTTGGCCATTCTCGGCTCGGCGTTGGCCGAGTCGGCCGCTCGCTGCTCGGTGTTAGCTGCGTTGGCTGTTCTCGGCTCGGCGTCAGCTGAGTCGGCCGCTCGCTGCTCGGCGTTAGCTGCATCCGCTGTTCTCGGCTCGTCGTCGGCTGAGTCGGCCGCTCGCTGCTCGGTGTTAGCTGCGTCGGCTGTTCTCAGCTCGGCGTCAGCTGAGTCGGCCGCTCGCTGCTCGGTGTTAGCTGCGTCCGCTGTTCTCGGCTCGGCGTCGGCTGAGTCGGCTGTTCGCTGCTCGGCGTTGGCTGGGTTGGCCGTTCTCGGCTCGGCGTTGGCTGAATCGGCCGCTCGCTGCTCGGCGTTAGCTGCGTCCGCTGTTCTCGGCTCGGCGTCGGCCGAGTCGGCCGCTCGCTGCTCGGCGTTGGTCGTGCTCGGCTCGGCGTCGGCTGAGTTGGGATTGATCAAGCGGGCGGCTCTCCGGAGGCTGCTGACATGCAACTTAATATCTTCTTGTCCAGGTCGCTCAATCAGGTAGACGTTTTTTCCAATGACTCCTCGTACCGTGAACGGCCCGACCCACCGAGGGGCTAGGCTGTCATTAAACCTGTCCGCGGCGTTCGAGATCGCGAAGTTTTTTGTATACACGGCCTCTCCTTCCTTGAGTGATGTGTTGGGCGGTTCCGCCGCCTGATCAGGAGGGCCTTGTCTCTGGCGGGCCTCATCGACTCTCTCTTGTGTTGACAAGGCGTAGGGGAGATACCATTCTCCCGGGCGAGGTATCGTGCGGCCCAATAACATATAACTGGGAGTTTGCTCTGTGTTGGTATTCTAACGCCTCCTCGCGGCAAACAGGATGGCGGGTAGATGGAGGTCCCAGTCTGTTTGCCGATGGTCGATGCTGATACGGAGGCCCTTCTTTATCTCTTGATTCCGCCTCTCCGTAGGATTGGCTTGGGGATGATAGGCGGGAGACGTGTAGGGTAATATTCCCCATTCAGTACACCGCTGCCTCCAAGCTGGTCCCCTGAATTGAGGGCCGTTGTCGGTAAGCACTACCCGCGGATAACCCCAACGCATAAAAACTTCAGTTTCTATCCGTACGGCGATAGTAGGGAGCTCGGCGTTCGCTATCGCGAATGCTTCCGTCCATCGAGACATGACATCCGTGGCCACGAGAATGTAGCGTTTGCCTCGTGGGGTTCGGGGGTATGCGCCCATAATGTCAACGGCTACGGTATCCCATGGGGCGAAGGGTCTTCGTGGTTGCCCGATGCCCGCGGACAGGGGTTTCGATGCCTTGGCTGTAGCGCAGATTTCGCACCGTGCGACCGCGAGGCGCACGTCTTCCCTCATCCGAGGCCAGAAATACCTTTCCCGAATAGCCCGGAGCGTTTCGTCTCCTCCTGGATGCCCGGCGAGGGGATCTTCGTGGAAGTACCGAATTACCGCTTGTCTGCAGGAGTAGGGTACGTACGGACGTGGCGGCGTTCCATGCTCCAGTACGCACATAAGCCCATGAGAGTGTCCGATCTGTTGCTCGGGCCGTAAATGGCGTTCGATGTCCTCGACGTCCGTGGTTTCCTCCCTTTGGCCATAGCTGCCGGGCAGAGAGATAGAGAGAGAGAGAGTGAGAGAGGGCTGTCCCGTACGCTTGGCGGTGGAGGGCCAAGCTGCCGGGCAGAGAGATAGAGAGAGAGTGAGGAGGACGAGCTGCCCCGTACGCCTGGCGGTGAGTGGCCAAGCTGCCGGGCAGAGGTGTGGAGAGGAGACCCGTACGCTCGGCGAGGGACCAAGCTACCGGGCGAGGAGAGTGGCGCGTGGTGTCGCCGGGATCGGGAGGGACTGTTCTGCTTTCGGCCTCCTTCCGCACTCTTATATACCATCCCCGGGCAATAACTAAGAATGCAGAGTGGCGAGTATGTACACGATGCCCCGTAGTGGAGGGGGGGTCACCGCGTGCGTCGATGCCCGGGGTTTTTTCCTTCCCTCCGATCGTTTTTACGGTGGTGACACCATAAAACCGCTCGGGGGATTCCCCGATGTTTCGAGCCCGCCGCTCCTCCCACCCCGACGGGGCGCGTGATGTCGGTGTCGATCGGCCGAAGCGAGCGACGCTTCGCACGCGGTATGCGCGGTGGCGTCAACAGTTGGTGAATTATCCGGAGCAAAGGTCGATCAAGCAGATACAGTGTTTTTTTGGGACTAGCCGGATATTTCCGAAAATTGGTTGGAAATTGCGCTCAAATCGTCAAACCACTCAGTGATCTCTTAAAAAAGGACATGCGTTTTAGATTCGCTGCAAAGAAATGTGAAGCCTTTGCGTACCTCGAGCTAGATTTAACTCAAGCACCGGCTCTGCAGCTATATCGCCAAGATAGAGACAGACAGATACAAATGCGTCTATAGATGGCTATGGCGCGATTCTTTTGTAAAGATCGCCACAAGACCAACCTCTACACCCCATGTATTATATGAGAGGGTAGACCAGTGATGCTGAAAAGAAGTACATCAGTTACAAATTGGAATTTTTGGCAGTGATGAGGGCTCTCGACCAATTCCGTAACTACCTGTGGGGGTTAATTTTCAACTTTGTGACCGACTGTCCCGCTTTTCGGCAAACTATGGAGAAGCACGTCCATAAAAGTCGCAATGATGTATAGATCTGCAACTAAAAGAAAAGTTCAGCAAAAATAAAAAGTTTTGGAACACAGCCAGCCGAGAAAGCAAAAGCTAAGTGTGGCCGGGAATATTTATGTGGAACAAAGTATAACTGAGCGATCTTTGTTTTTTTTATGGAGACACGCAATCTGACACCACGCGTCGTTCGCTGGAGAATTTTACTTGAAAATTTTGAATACATAATTGAGCATCAGTGGGGAACGCGTATGAGTCACGTGGACGCTCTCAGCCGAGCGCCGCCGATAAACCTCGTCGAGACTCGTTAGTGGAGAGACTAGCCAGAGCTCAAGCCAGGTACAAGAAAATTGGAGCGATTATGCAACTATTAGAAATGGGCAAATATAAAGATTTGGCATGCAAGCATGGACTGGTGTCCAAAGCCGTTTCAGGCGAAGAAAGATTAATTGTGCCCATGGGCCTCTAACACGAACTTATAAGAAGAGCTCACGAAATGGGGCAATTTAGTGTCAAGACGAGAACATTCGGCCAGAGAATATTGTGTGAACAAAATGGAGCAAAGAATCCGAGACTACATAGGCAATTGACTACACATCATACTAAGAGCACAAAAGTCCGGAAAAAGAGAGGGGTTTCTTAATCCTATACCGAAGGATGACGCGCCACTCTGCACTATCCATCTCGACCATATAGAACCTTTGCCTGCGACGAATAAACAATATAAACATCTACTCGTCGCGGTAAATGGTTCTTCTAAATTTACATGGATTTTTGCGACCAAGTCGATAACATCGACTGAAGTGCTAGAAAAGCTACGAATAATACAGAAACACTTCGGCAACCCACAATGCTTTATTACAGACCCTGGAACAGCATTTTAGTCGCAAGAGTTCGACGATATCTACAACACCGAAGATATACGTCACCAACTTATAACGGCATGAGTTTCTCGAGAAAACGGGTAGCTGGAGCGCATCAACATCGTGGTTGCAAGCCTAATGGCTAAGATATCGTCCGACGAACCAGTTCAATGGTATAAGTTCGTATACGAGTTTGGTATAAGATCCAGGAAGAAAATAGGAGGCAATACCATAGAAAATGCAAATCAGCATTGTATATGAGCCGGGCGACATTGTTGCAATCAGCAGAAGGCAAGTGGGCCTTCGACTGAAATTTGCTATAAAATTTTTTGGTCCTGAACGGGCGGACCAAATAGACCCGATCGATATGCGATCAAGAGGGCGGATGACGTGGAAGGCCCAGCGAGAACGACGACATAGAAAAAGATGCAGCAGGAAATAGTCACTAGGTAGTGGATCAAGACAGTTAAGTGAATGATCGAAAATTTCGCATTTGAATTTTTGAAGTAAGTTCTATGTTTTTTTCGACAGAAAAAAGCCGAACGTTCTTAGGAATAAACAAGACTTTTTTTACTGTAACCAATCTTCTCCGACAATATTGTATGGATTTAAATTTGATGAATTTGATATTCACGAGGTATCAATTCTAAAACATCATCAATAGTCCGTCTTCTGTGTTTCTGAATAATATTTTCAACCGCTAGAATCGCATCGCATCGTTGACTTTGAGGCGTCGAACACGTTACTAATCTTGCACTTCTGCGCGTCAATCGAGAAAATCTATGCTCAATCTTCTCACCATCTACTCACTCACACACTCCTTACCATAAACAGTCACCAATTCAATAGGAGTCTCATTGCCGTCTAATCCATTTGCAGTGAAAAATTGAATAACCGTGCGTAATTCACAATCGGATCCGTTTTGCACTGGTAGCTCTATAATTATCCAGTTAGTACTTTTTGAAAATGTATTCTTGGCCAACAAAACCGATTCTACTCTCATGAGTAGAACCCAAAATCAAACTATAATCAGCTCAAGTTTGCTAGATGGCATCTGAGTAAAATGCAAACTAGCAATATTTGCGTTTTCAATACGCCTCGTATACCCTTATCCTATCCATTTTTACAACTTAAAAATTTTTACTCCTTGCAAAAATTGTTGAATGATATTAAAAAACATCTATTTCAATCATCTGCAATTTCCTCCTCATGTTTCTTTAAATTTCTATAAATTTCAATTCCACACAACTAATATTTAATAAATTAGTAATTTATCAGAAATCAGCGTTACAATTCTAGGATTGTTACCAACGTATCGAATGATAACTCTCATTCTACTAAGAAATGAATAACTGAAGCAAAATGTTTCAACATTGCAGTCTAGTACCTTGCTTCAGTTTCTATCATACCAAGTACTTCTTTGTTATTGTAACATAACTCACTAACTTATAATAAATATACAGCATCATACAGCGGTTTCGTTCTTGACTAATTTTAAGAGAGACAATCTTCAGTTCATAAAGATAATTCCATTTCGATAATCCATGTTTTACAAAAGAATTATCATAATCGTTAGAAAATATTTTACATAGCAACTTATTTAATAGCAGAGTACAATCGAGATATTTTGGTAGTACATTTTTTATGAGTGTATGGCCTCTGTAGCATAAAGAGCCTCGTACTTCAGCACAATCAATCTACGCCCCTTGATCCGGTATTGTCTGGGAATACTGGCATTATTTCTACTGCAAGTGTTATTTTTCATAGTCTAATCTTTTGTCAAGTTCGGTTGATATTATGTGATGACTCACATGGACGATTTCTATATACAGATACTGAAATAATCGAATGTTAGTTTACTTAAAATAAAGCTATCATCATCAAATAACTAAATTTATTTATGGCAATCATGCTGAAGATTATTTTATTGTACAGTAATAATTTCCAGTAATTTTGTAAATAATTACAAAGATCTAACTACAAAATAAAATAATAGACAAACCGTGCTAAAGATGTACATATTTTATTTTTAGATAATTTTTAAAATATTTCAATAATAATAATTCCTTGTGGAAAAATGAACTCCCTAAAAGAACTTTAAAGAAACATAAAATAGTTAGGCGAGTTTGTGTAGGTTTTTAGCATATCATGAACTTTAATACCTGCAATTTTTAGTTAAAATACAATAATTTTATAGCAAAAAACTTATCTTTTTTAAATGAATTAGAATTGAAAGAATATAATTAAAATAATTATACAGGCATAAAAAGTTATAAGAGTTTCGTGTGCTCTGCGATTTTCTTTTACCAAAAAAATGGAGCAAAGAGTTTGCAGTAAATTTTCTGTCAAAAATGGAATTCAGTGCTCTAAAACTCTTGAAATTTGACAGTTACATACGGTGAGTCTACCTTGAGTAAAAAGAATATGTATACTTGGTACAAGCTGTTCTAAGAAGGCAGAACATGTCGAAGACGAACCTTGCCCAGGACGTCCTAGTACGTCAACAACAGATAAAAATGTTAAAGCAGTGAAAGATATTATGTTAAAAAATCATCGAATCACTATCAGAAAAGCAGCTGAAGATGTTTGCATATCAGTTGGCTTATCCCGTGCTATTTTTGCCGATTTTTGATCAAAAGAATCGTCGCATAACCATAACTCAGGAGATGTAGATTGAAGTCAATAATGATACTGATTTTTTCGAAAGGGTTAAACTGGTGATAAATCGTCGTTATATGGTTATGAGGTTAAAAGTAAAGCATAATCGTCTCAATAAAAGAGCCCAGTTCTGAAGTGCAGTTCAAAAAGCACGATAATTTCGAACAAATTTCAAGGTTTTGCTCACTGACTTCTTTAATAAAGCCATATGGTCATCAATAAATCATCAATATGAGTACTGCTTTGAAGTTCTGCGGCGTTTGTGAGAGGTGGTATGCAAAGAACGTCCGGAATTTTAAAAAAACAATTCGTGGCTTTTTCATCACGATAATGAAACCGCTTATTCATCAGTCATTGTGAGAGATTTTTTGGCCACAACCAACACCACAGTTATGCATGAGTCTCCATATTCACCAGATTTGGCACTCAGTGATATTTTTCTTTTCCTAAAACTGAAAAGATCCATGAAAGGACTTCAATTTTCAACGACTGAGGAGATAAAAACTGTATCGCTGAACGAACTTAAGGCTATACCAAAAAATGATTATCAGAAGTGCTTCGATGATAGGAAAAAACATTGGCACGAGTGTATTATATCTGAGGGGGGTTACTTGTGAAGGAGACAACATAAGTATTGATTAATAAATAAATGTTTTTTGAGAAAACCAAAAAATCGCTTTATTATTTGAACACACCTCGTATTACTTTCAGTTTTGTTTAATTTATGATTAAAAAATGAAGCTGAGGTATATCGTTTGCTTTCTGAAACTTATGGGGCGGAATTTCTTGGTGAATCAAGGTTCCGTGATGGGTTCAAACGGTTCAAATGTGGTGATTTTGAAGTTAAAGACAAGGACCGTTCCAGAATCCGAAATCCGTGCGAGATTCAATAAGAGCTTTCTGCATCGTTGGGTATCAAGCCACAAGCCGTTTTCCTGCTCCTGAAAGCAATGAGATTTATTGAAAAGGTTTCAGTCTTTTTCATCACGTGAACGCTCGGCCATACATTGCGGTTTCGGTCAAAAACTATTTGAAGAATAGTGTATCGGAAATTTGGTCTCACTCGCCTTATAGCCCACACTTCGCACCATATATCTACAACTTGTTTCGATCAATGCAGAACGTTCTTACGGAAATATGCTTCAGTTAAGTAGAGAGAATCAAAAATTGGCTCGATACGTTCTTGAGCTCGAAAAATAAAAAATTTGTTTGGTCCGAATTCCTAAATTGAATTAAAAGATAAAAAAAGTTATAACTTTCGATGGCCAATACTTTATATAATGGATTTGTCACCATGTTTTCATAATAAAACCTCACATTTTGAGAAAAAAAAACGCTGGAAACTCTGTACATCCAATGTATGGCAAATATAAATAAATTTATGTTCAATATTAGCTTTATGCATCTATAAACTTTATAAAAAGGGGCGATAAATAAATTCATAACTACTTTTTTAAGTATGCTATTTTCCTTGGTTGTATAAAATAATGTTGAAATGAGTTATCAGCTATTTGTAAACGATTTTATTAATTTTTAAACCGTAATTTCTTTACATAAAGATCTTTTATTAGGAGGCGAACTTAGTTTCCGACCTTGACGTTTAGATGGGGATATAAGTGATACCAAAAGTCAGATGTGCTGAATTCAGAACTTATTTTTTAGTTTTGGCATTTGCCAATAAAATTCAGTTAACAAGTGCCATCATTTGTCTAAACATTGTAATTTTTTGATCCGTGAAAAGTAAATGATTATCTTTTTACATGTCCTTTTGCAATATTTTGATTTGACAAAAATAGTAACAGAAACTTATTTACAAACAATATTATGACGAATAAGCTGTATCGCTTACATGTAAAGTGGTGTCAGCGGTTAAGAAATGGAGATACTCGAAATATCGATAGTCGAAATCAAAGGAATGTCATCTACATTCAATTACTCTCCGGTGTATTTCTCCACTCTAGCATGAATTTCATCTTACTATTCAATATTGTTCATTAATGATTTATTTTTTCTTCTATATGCCTAATCTTAAGATATTCTTATCTATTTTTGACCGTCAGATTGTTCTAAATTTCAAAGCAATAATGATTCAAAAGTCAAAAAATTATTCTATATCGCTCTTTACAAATGTATCAATTGAAAATGCCAATACTTATTGCATAGAATCAACTATGGACTTAGACTGTCTATTTGAACCATCAGATTTTCGTTTTCCAAACACATCAATTATTTATGCTCCAATGTGAATAAATTAGTAAGTATTATGAAAAAATTTACATTGGCTATCAAGAAAAATATAGTTGACTTACGCGACTTGCTTTATTTATTTGACCAGTGTTGACTTACAAAACTATACTCTAAACTCTATCAAACTAAACGCAACTATATACAACATTATTACTTTTCGTGCAAAATATAATTTCCTATGAAGTTTGTGAGTCATGATTTTTCATCTCTAAGGCCTTACATATTCACAGCTTATTATCTATACACGTACTACATAACTACTAGAACACTTTGTTTGCTTTAAAAATTGTACATAACTTCATTAATAGTAATTCTATTATTATTCAATTTCTTGGCGTAAGTATCATTCATTGTCGAATGCGAAGGATCTATATTAAGATAGATATTCGCGATCAAGTATGTTCAATAACAACATCTAGAGGTTTTAAAAATAAAAAAATGTGCGTTATATGGACTTGCATAGGAAATTAAAGTAAAATATTAAAAATAAATTACCTAGCATACTAATTGCAATTAATTACAATTTTAGACATGTACATAAAATCTTCTCATTTTCCGAGGACAGATAACGAAAAAAAATTCCCTTACATATATTTAGGAAATGATTTTTTTTTAAATAAATTTTAAAACGGTAGCTCATAGTGAAATAATAAAATTTACTTGACATTCGTATTATGCGTATTTTCGTTCGAACAAATTGTTGTTAAGCCAAAAATGTAATCCTAAATTTGAATTTTATCACAGGAATAGTTGTAGTATTTCAAAAAATGTATTATGACCATTATGACAATGTTAAACCATTGTGTGATACAGCACGTACTATAAGAATACAGCTCAATTTATTAATATCGACAACTCAACCGGAAATACTTTGCAACCATCTATATAAATATATAATCTATACTAATATACTCCTAATCCGTTAAAACAAAAAGTACTAATAACAGTTGTATTTCTGAAACTTAGACAATCAAAATGAACGTGTTGAATTATCTTTTTCATTTAATAATAGTTTAACATACTTTTAATATATAATATCACATAATATATATGGCTACATATGCTTTCAGTTCAATGCTTAATATTAATAAATCGAGATTCATTAACTTACACTACACTTTTGTCACGAAATCATTTCACATTGTCATACTGATTATAATATTTATAATGAAATACACCAACTTCCTGTATTCCACTAACGCCACTATGAGAGATAAGAGAGATTCAGATCAGAGTTAGATTTTAAGGCAATTTCAATAATTAATATTCATTGCACAAATTTATTAAAAACAATTTTTTATTTTATTTCATAATATATATTCAGAATGGTATCCAAGCTGTTGGAAAATAATTTTAAATAATTTTTAGCTAGCCAAGTTCATTTTTCGTCTGCTTTCGTGATTATAAAATATTAATTGACAAATGTTTGACAAATTATTTTGGTTTACATAGAACAATAGAAAACGATTTCAGAAAATCTCACTTTTACACCACCATGGATGCATTTTCTGATAATCGCACACAACTCGACACGCGAAATGAATATTTCTAATTACATATTCTGCTCCTCTACCAACTACGTCCTACGTTCTATGCATAGATAACGAAATTAGATTTTTTCTATACCTACTTTTAATTTTCTTTAAGAGTGCTCTTTATATCTGACCGAAATCAAAATCATTGCGACGTATAATAGAGGACTTAAAAAATGACAAAAAACATATTCTACTATATAACCGACTATTCAAGAACGTATTTGGTGTTAATGCAACTATCTTATACCCGATTATCATATGTGAGATGTAGCAATGATATACGCATGCGCGTTGTAAAATTGGAATTCGAAAATCATAACCAGTTATCGAAAACAGATTGGAGATTCTGTGATCAAATTGGAAGATAAATTCAATTGATATGTCCCGGGGTTTTCTTATTCGGTAAAAATTTATTTTTGAAAATTTGTAGGATTGAACAAATCATGTGCATTAAATTTTGTTTCCAGAATGAAATTTCGACTGTCGAAACGTTGAGAATGCTGCGAACAGCCTTTGAAGATCAGACTTTATCTTCAAAGAATGTTTACAAGTGATTACAGCGAGTTCAAAGCCGGCCGTGAGTGGTTAAAAAGAATGCGGTGTGAAAAATCGGCCAAAAACATGATGATGATGAATAGACTGATGATCATCTCGAATTAGCTTAAAAAACTTATGGTTCAAAATCGTCAAATGATAATTACATATCTTGCCAATTCTGTGGAAATTTCATTTGGATCAGCTTAATCCATTGTGACTGGCATTTTAGATCTCAGACGAATCAGGTCCCGATTGATGCCAAAACACTCAATTTTTGGAAAAAGAGCGCTGCGTTACCATCCGCGAAAAGATGATTTCAAACTATCAACTTGTTATGAGACGTATCAATATGAGAAATAAAACTTGAATCTACGCTTACAGCCCCAAAATAACCGATCAATAGAGCGAATAGAGCGAATCGGAATAAAGGTGAGATAAGACCGAAATAACCACACCAAAGTTGCTCAAAAATCGAGGTTATATTAACAATTTTCTTCTACTATCATTGTGTGGTGCATTCTGAATTCCTTACAACTGACCAAACTGTTAACAAGAAATATTATCTCAGTGCTATGCGTCATTTGCATGAAGCTCTTGGCAAAAAGCACCGGAGCTGTGGCAAAAGATTTTTTTGCTTTTGCATCACGATAACACACCATCTAACACGGCACAACTCGTTCGCGAGCATTTCGCCAAAAATTCAACGCCTATCGTTCCGCAACCTGCTCATTCATTTGATTATGTGACTTTTGGCTATTCAACAAATCCAAGAGACCGCTCGGAGGACACCATTTTGACTCAATTGAGAAGATAAAATTCGAATCGTTGCGCGCTTTTGAGGCCATTCCGAAGGAGGACGTTGTCAAGTGCTATGAGAACTTGAAAATTCGTTGTTATAAAAGTGTATTGGAGCAGAAGGATGAAATTTATTGGGAAAAGTAAAGAAAGTTTTAAAAATATAAGGAAATTTACTTTTCAGTTTGATCACAGTAGCATCATGGGTAGAAACTACTATATTTAAATATATTTAAAAATATCTTACACCCTTAAAATTTTTATATAACGGATTATATCTTAAAAATATAAAAAATAATATATAATCACTATACTTAGTTAGTCCTCTTCATGTACCGATTTAATTACGTGATAGAATCCAGAAAGAATCTTTGGAGACGAGAATCCTCTCTTTCTCGAAACATAGATATAATTATTATAAGACATAAGTAATTTTCGGAAATTTGAACAATATGTATATTTTAATGAAATATGTATATTTTATTTCAATGAAATAAATATATCTGATAGTATTTCTTTCTGATTTTTGTATCTATATAAATAGTAAAACTGATCCTTATAAATTCAATAAATGTTAGACAGATTTGAAATACAATGGTTATCGTAAAATATGAAAGAAAAAAACAATAAATGAAAGTTAAAATATATATATACAGAGAGAATGCATCAATTAAGAAAAATAATTGTGATAATCTTTTGGAAATATAAATGAAATTATATATATATGAAATTACATTTTCTAGTTTTATTAATAAGTTACTTTTTATAGGGTGATCTTGGTAATCCATTAGTTTTGGATGGTACACTTGTAGGAATCGCAAGTAAACGGCGTCCAGATTGTAATGATATTGTACATGGATCTGTATACACGAAAGTGTCTTATTTCCAGAATTTTATTTATGCAATAATGGAAGGAAATCCTTTAGAAAATACAGCCATATATTACAATATTTCATATCCAAGCTAAAGTTTACAATAAAAAAATATACGCTGATTAATAAATTTATAAAAATAAATTATTTAAAATGAATAAATATATAACATTAGTTTTATTTTCTCATCAAATAGAAATAAATTCTACGAGCATTATTAGTATTTAGACTGGCGAAATTTATTATATCCCTTTTCCTAAAAATGAGAAGATATTAATCATTCGGCTAGCTGAAGTTTTTGAACAATTTGTCCTAGAATCAATGATAAAGTGTAAGTACTTCTTAATGGTATTCCCATAAACTTTTTATTTTCTAATTTTATTAGTAAGTAGTAAGCTGATCATTCCATTTATTATTTAAAAAAAGGTTTTACATATTATAAAAAGATGTTAAATATGAGATATTACCATGAAAGTTTGTGAAACTATTAGTATATGTATAAAAAAAATCTGAGACAAAATTTTAACGAACATAATCTGATTTAGCATGAACTCTATAAAAAACCAACCAGACATGAGGATATAAGAAATGAGTTATGTAATGATTATTTTTGAAGGATTCTATGATAAATAGTACGTGTCAACGATAGTTCTCAGCAAATATATGAAAAACAAATGCCATCAATATCATAGCTGGTATTTACGGAGTTAAGATGTTTACCACACGGGCGAGCTGACGAACGCTCGACGCGTGTATAATTCCAAATAGCATGAAATATAAATGAAGCATTTTAATAGACTGAATAACTTTGTATCACTAATACTAAAATAATATTTTTCTGATTTACATATTATAAGAGGTATTTCATAAGAATTTTTACTATATGTATACTAAAATTATGATCATAAGAATATAATGATTTTGCATGTTACAACACGAACGAAGCGTAACTTTATAAATAAATCATACATTTTAAAGTTGAGGGTTAAGTTAAGAACTAATTTTATTATTATATTAGCAATGAGTTAAATTTGTGATAGAGAGTTTTTGTTAATAATGGCCTGACCAAGTTGCTTGTCGATACTCCATATTTCAGTCCACCGATAAAAAATCTTAAATTACTACAAATTAATTAAATTTATATATATATACATATATATATATATATATATATATATATATATATATATATATACACGTGTGTGTATATATGCAATTTCTAAAATGTAAATTTATATATTCAAAAGTAACGGATGATTCTATTAAACTTATCAGCAGCATCAATTCATCGATTATTTCACCCAGATCAGATCACATCAGATCATTCCCAGCATTTGGGTCTCCAAAAAGTTTGTTCGCACTTTGTTTCACACAAATTGACTAAAGCCCAAAAAGCACTTTAAATTCGACATTAAAGACATTATTAATGAAGTCAAAAGGGACCAAAACTATCTTTAGTCTATCGTAACTCATAATGAGACATGGTGTTGTCAATATGATACCGAAACTAAACGTCAAAATGCCGAATGCAAAGTCTCCAATGAGCCAAAATAAAAAAATCGGGCTTGTAAAAATCAAAAATCAAAATAATGCTCATCACTTTCTACGATTCCAAGGACATTATTCACCAAGAATTCGTTCCATTTGACAAAACGGTTAATGCCGTGTATTATCTTGATGTTATGAAGCGTTTGCTTGCCAATTTCGTCGTTTTCAGCCAGAATATCGTAAAAGTGGAAGCTGGCATTTGTTACAAGATAATAAGTCTTCCCATCGATTAACATTAGTGACTTATTTTTTTATGAAAAACGGAATTTTGACGGTCAAGCACGCACCATATTTATCTAATATAGTACCTTTTAACTTCACTTATTCAGTAAATTGCATTTGGTGATGAAAGGAAAGCGTTACAGGGACGTCGAAGACATTCGCATTATTTTAATCTTCTATATTCTTTCGATTTTGGAAATGTAAATACTTTGGAATAAAATATGAAGAGTAAATGTTAGATGGAAAGTCTTGGAAGTGTTAGTACTTTAGGTAGTCAAAATAATATAAATTTAATTTTAGAGTCAAGTACTCATAAATTATATAATATTTATTATTCTTTATTAATTTTATTGAATTTTCTGTAAAATATCGGATGGAAGGAGTGTGGATATTTATATTTTCATCATTCATAGAATTTATTTCAGTCTCCGAATGGAACTGGAACGGTTCGAAACGTTTTGTAGATGCGGAAACATTTGATAAAGGAGCAGTCGGATTCTACTAAAACAATTTGATTTTAATATGTCAGGATACTATGGGGGATGTTTATTATAAATAAAGGTAGACTGATGATTATTGTATAATCTTATAATTATATTAGTTTATAAAAAGAACTGTATGAATAACACAAATATTTATTATTTTGATCTATATCCGTTAATTGTAATAGTAGTCCACAATTATAGTAATAATATATTATAAAATATAGACATACAATGCGATTCTTGCTCTGGTATTCTTACCAGACACGTAACCATCACTCCCAGTACATTCGCAAACACACGTAGGCTCTCACGTAGGCCTACTATCGTAATACCGTATTGCATATATTATTTTATAGCATATCGGGTGGAAAATTGCGAAATAACACAAATATATCAAATACATAGGGTTAGTATTTTACGTTCAATAATACTATGCAATTCTATACAAATATAAAATTTTAACTTATAAAATACTATTTACGCCCATCAAAAAAATTACCATTAATTACTTGAAAAAAAGGAAATATATGATTTCTTGTCACACCTGAGTAATAATTTTAGAAATCATCAAATTTTATTTCAAGATAATTAAAGATCATTGACAATATTGAAAAGGTGATTGTATCCCAAAAAACCTCCTGAAATATTTTGTACTTCTATACAAAAAGGTTAATTTTGATCGATAAATGGTATCTATTTGAAAATGTATCCATTAAACTTCCCATTGGGCAAAAATTAGTTTCAAAATTTCCAAACAAAATAGAACCATCCGATATATATTATTTGCTGAACTATGATAAGAAAATACAATCCTCCATTTTCTAATTCTATTTGTCTTATAGATCTATAGAAGTAATGTACACATCATAATCTACAATTACATTCATATCTAATCAAATGTAACATAAATAAATAAAAGGAGCTCATAGATGTTTTCAAATGAATATACGAATATGTATAAAAAGGATGATATATGATAAGTAATTAAAAAGCAATATTTTAGAATACTGCATAGTCCACAAAATGATGTATTGTAAACTATTTTCCATTTATCTTCTAATTGTAATTATTTTTTTCGTTGACTATGGTAAGAAATTTAAATTATTTCTATTATTCTAGAGAATTTGTATATTAATTATAAATTAAAATATATTGATTTTATTTAAGAAATATTTAATTTTTCAATGATTTATTAATTACTTTAAAAATACGACTGACTTAGTAGCGCTTTAAAATTACAACTAGACGTGGCAACGCCAATTATTATTTATCAATGCCAATAATTTCATGAATCAAAAAACGCATTTCCTATTATTTGATTTCTTTATCCTTTGTTATTTTCTTTTCGATTAGGCGTGAATAGCCAACACATCCATTACACATAAATCTTTTATGCTCGCATCGTTTGTTAAAATCAACAGTCTATTGAAATTAGTATTTTGCGTTCCTTGTTGATTTTGGCAATACCTATTATTGTCTTAATAGCATTTAAAAGATACAAGACCATACTTTAAATTATTCCGGCATTTGGATAATAATTATATTACCAGATCTTCTCTGATAAGGACAAACATTCCTTCGTCACTATTTGTTATATTCATCCAGTAAATGTAAAAAGAACTCAACCTTCTGTGCAACATTGACATTATGGCCATTAACATTTTCTTCTCCTCAGAGGAATCTTTTTTTGTTCACATTCGGTTAAATTTTAGAAAAGCAAGGACAACCCAATTTGGATTTAAATGTATACATTTATGATTTTTGAAGCTCTGACATCCATACAAACTCCAAAAAACATTGTTTCGAATTTATCTCGAATGATAAGGAAAATTGTTTTAAATATTTCAAACAAAAGTTTTAAATATCATCAAAATACTACTTTTTTCTATATTTTTTTTTTTTAATACAAACAATATTTATGGCGAAAAATTCAACTTTTCTACCTCCGGATCCCTTTATGTATGAACTATATGTTGCTGAATTGTGAAAAACCAGAAACTCATTATACAAAATTATGCAATTTATCGTTCAAAAATTGTTTGTATAGAAAAAAATTCATATAATCAAAAATATATTTTAATCATATATAAAATATTTGTTTCAAATATTTTTTAAATTTTAAAATTGTTCCAAAATATATTAAGTAATATAGAACAAAAAACATGTATTTTAATCATATATAAAATATTTGTTTGAAATAGTTTTTAAATTAGTTTCTATTTGTCAAGAAAAGTTCGAGAAACCATTTTTTACCAGTTCTCAGCATAAAAATTCAATTTTAACAAAAACCACTATAAAATTCGTAATCAGCACCCCAAAAAATACAAATTTACACATTTTTCTCAAAACCAGAATTATGTTTCAGAAATTCAAACAGAATTCATCGATTTTCAGGGAAACCTAAAACGGAAACGTTGTTTTTTTCTACAGATATATAGCAATAGCTTATAGCGATGAAATGTATAGAATAAAAAAATGTATTTTAATAATAACTACAACTTCTGTTTAAAATAGTTATTGAAAATTTTCGTGTTTTCTAAAATAAATTTTAAAAATCTTCATTTTTATAAATTATTTTTCATAAATTGTGCTATTGGAAATCAATTTTCATCAAACACTACTACGATTTTCGAATTTAAAACCACAAAAATACTATACAAATTTTCATACAATCGGGGTAGAAGATTTTCGAAAGTCTCCCTAGAATCTGATTCATTCTTATCTTTGTATTTCTCGGTTTTTTCATATATTCCTTATAGCGATCATCTCTAATCATTGAAGTAATTGTAAGTGTTTTTTTCGAGTAAATAGCTCGAATAGATGTTCACTTACTCATTTTGTAGTTCAGTATTCGAAACCCGACTCAATACAGATTATTTTACATAACAATGTTATTTTATAACATTGTTGTACGTTATATTATAACAATAATTATTTTACAATCAATCTGCTTATTTTATTATCTTATTATATGGCTAAGCCAAAGGACAGACTCTTGCACGCAGGTTATCCATCCAAATATTTTTCTGCCTCATTTTGTTTTACCTTTCTCGCTGCAGCAAAGCCGCGTCAAATCGTGCGACAGCAAATCACCTTGCACGGAGCCCTAATCAACATAGGGTTAAAAATAGCGTGATGTAAAAGAAAAGACAAAGAGAGGTTTTGATGACCACCAAAAATGGGCAGCTCTATAGGGACACAAGCTAGTACATAGTTTTGGAAAAGTCCTGTATTTTTTCAAGCTCCTTTGCCCTAAACCCATCCGACATCTCAACGATTTGCGCCACTCCACGGGCGTACTAACTTGGACTCCACTGCTCTAATGGTGGAGTAGTTAAATTTTTTTGTGTTATGGTTAACTGATTTGCATGTTCATACCGAACTCTATTTATTTAGCTATGTTTTCACTCTTTTTGTAATCGTATAGAATATCATAGAAGCGCTAAATATAAAAGGTCCTATTTAGACTGCCTGATAAAAAAAACTGTCTGAAACATCCACATGCAAGGATCTTTACAAAGAAGAGAGGGCGAGGTGGTCATATGTCTAAGTCAAACGAAAGATCTTTGCGCACGAGTCACCCGTGCAAATAACTTTCCACCGCGTTCCCATTCGCCTTTCTCGTTGCAACGACTCCACGTCAACTCATACAACAACAAGTTACGTAGCTGCACGGAGCCGCAGTCAACACATGTTTGAAAAGAGCGCGATGTATAAACATAGACAAAGAAAGGTTATGGCAACCGCCAAAAACAGGCAATTATAAAAAATACTTTTTGAGAAGTCTCATAAACTTTCTTCCTCTGTTTCCTTAAACCCATTCACTATAACAAGGACTTGCGCGGCTCCATGGGCACTCTCATTTGGACCCCACCGTTCTAGCGTCAAAGTGGAGGGAGAAACTATAGTGTGCTTCAGAAAGCTGGCACGATAATAATGTATGGAACGAAATTCAGAAAATGCATACTGAGATAGTCGGGAGATTCGATGCGATATCGGATATATAAATAATCAATGGAATTTTGCCCGCATGCAACTTACATACGAAGATGCCCTCGATGAATTTTTATTCCTGCTTTCCGATTTTGAATATATGAATAAAAATGTTATTACTTGTTATTACTAAAAATAGAATTCATCGAAGAATGTCAGCGCATAGTGCGGGCGTTAAAAAATTTAAAAATACCAGTCAAAAACTGATATAATTTGGCTGGTTTATATACTTTTACAACTTTATATACAAAGGATAAAAATACAGAAGAAAGCGTAAACGATAATTCCATTATTTATGACAGCTTTCCAAAAATTTTTAAATTATTCGACTTTTTGAAATAACTCGTTCAAACTTTCGCCCATGATGTCCGATTCGAAAAATGAAAAAAGAGCTCCATTGTTTCAAAAAGCTTTAATAAAAAACTCGGACAAAACTTTTTTTACAAGTTGAAAGAAGAACGCTTTTCATGGCATAAAATGTTGCCTCTGTTTTGGAGTCCATAACATTTAGAAATGCGCACAATTTCTTGCCAAATCTGTTTACGAACGTGGCACCAATGTCCGTCGATTTCAGCTTCGTTTTAATTGCTGAGAGCTACATAAATTCCGAGATATTTTGCTACCTAAGCGATATATTTTAAATACAACGAAAAACATCATTCGCTCTTACATTTTAATTCAACATGCAATCGATCAAATCAAACTTCTGATAACGTTCAAAAGAAAAATCAAAGATTCAGACAATTCAAAATTCAGATAACGTTAATAAATTAGTTAATATCAAAAATACTGAAAAATCAGAGGGATCTAATGTGCACGCCGCTAATATTAGACCTATGTTACGCTGACATTAGGTTAATATTATGCCTAAGTACGACTAATCTTAAGCTTAGTTAAGAGTAAGCCTTATTACTCAGTACTTCTTGCCACAGCGCAAGTCGCTATTATAGGACCGAATAGAAAACGAAGATTCGCAAGCGCATTATTAGATCAGGGTTCTCAAAACTTGTTTATGACTGAGACCATTGCGCAGCTTCTCGAAATAAAGAAACACCATGTTAATATTTCTCTTACTGGACTATGGTTAACAAAACTAGTAGTGCTTGTGTTTTTGTTAATTTTACGTTACAATCCGTTACTGGTATCTGTTATCCGTAGATTTTTCTCTCGAAATAGGAGCACTGATTCTTCCACGGCTTATATCTAAATGACGAATACGTAAAATAATTAAGCTTAATATGAATAATTTCCAAAACATTTATTTAGTGGATCGAAAATCGAATATACCTGGTAAAATAAAGATTAGTTTAGGAGCGGGTGTATATGGCAAGTTACTTAAGTGCGGCTTAAATTCATTCTCATCGATCATAGCTCAAAATACAGAGTTGAGGTAGATTCTATCAGATCCAAGCAACCGCGCCACGGTGGGCGGAAGTCTCTTATCAAGCTTCTCAATGAGTAGTGCATTGTAGATCTAATGATGAATTAAATGTATCTTAAATTATATGTTCTTTAAATAGATCTCTCCTTGATTTTACTGAACTGGTATATATATCGGTTCGTATTCACCGCCGATATTATGAAAATATTCCGAAAAAATACAGGTTCAATCAGAAGATCAGAGAATCGTTTGGGCGCCTCATCCTAATGATATTCCTAGACATTATCTTTTAAATACTGTGACTTATAGTACCAACTGTGCACCATACTTGACTATTCGCACTCTTTTACAATTAACTGATGATGAACGAAATCTTTATCCACTCGAGGATCGATGCCTTGAACAAAATACTTATGTTAATCACATGAACTTATATTTGCCATAGAAAAGCGTGACGAACTTATTAATATTCTAAATTGGACGGGAATTCAGTCAGATAAATGAGCAGTTAATCAGAATGCACTTTGATCATTACAATTTTGGAAAGCGAATAATAATAAAATTTAATAATATCATAAAATAATAAAATTCAAAAGAAATAAACGAAAAAGATTCAGTAAAAACTTTCGGGCTAAAATCGAATGCTGAGTTAGATGTATTTAGTTTTGAATTGAAAAACTTCAATTGGACGACTGTCTCTAAAAAACATTCTGTTATGCACTTATATGATCCACTTGGCTAGTTGTCACCGATAATTATAAGTGGCAAAATTACCATGCGAAATCTTTGGTTAAGTAAATGCCATTAGGACTCTATACTACCTAAAGAAATACTTGAGAAATAGATGGAATACTGTAAATCTCTAGCAGATCCTCACATTATATCAATTAGACCGAGTCTAACTGTTGTTCTCAGATTTATGGTTTCGCGGACGCATCTTTTCGTACTACCGTCGCCGTTATTTATCTTAGAATTAAAAAGGGTGACTGCACCCATACATCGCTGGTGGCATCAAAATTGAAGATAGCGCGGGTAAATATAATAAGCATTCCGAATATGGAACTATGTAGGGCAGCACTACTCGTAAAATTAATTGAACATATTAAAAAGTTGCGTACGATTTTTATAAGGCAACTAATGCAGTAATCGCAAATACTGTATTAAATGGAATTTTATTTCACCCAATACTTCACAATATGATCACCTCTGGGAAGCGGGAGTTGACAACTATATTGGCAGAAATTGATGTCAGTCTTAATTCTAGGCCAGTTTGCCCTATAAGTTCTTATATGAACGATCTAAATATTTGAACGCCAGCACATTTTCTTATGGAGGATGCTTTATGTGTTATTCAAAATTAAAATTTACCATCGATTCCTAGGAACCGATTCAATTCAATTTAATTCATTAGAACGCAATTCTGGAAACGTTTGTCTCCAGAATACTTGAAGTATTTGCAAAAGTGAAGTAAATGGAGAAACTGACCGAAAATTTTGCAGTTGGTTAAAACGTGCTAGTTAGGGACAATCAATATCCTCAATCAAAATGCCCTTTGAGCAGAATTTGGGAGACACATCCTATACCTGATGGATTAATAAGAGTTATCCACTCAAATTGGCGACAACAGTCTTACGACGGCATCTTGTCAGACGAGTGTTGCTCTTCCCTGAAGTGCGCCTAGCCCTAAGCGGTTCATCTGTTGTTGTGTGATCTACAGAGGTTCATCGGCTCGATCTGGGAATCTGCCCCGAGCACAACACTGTGTCCTTGCTGATAGGCCCCTATTGTCTCAAGAAAGACTTCGATCTCCAATAGGGAGATCTACTTCAGGGTACGAGACCGTAACCCAAAGGGTTTGAAGCTTGCGCATTAAAACCAAGTTAAATTTGTTTAAGAACTATATGTATCTAGTATATTAATTGGTAAGGGATATTTAATATTATAATGATGATTATGTTTAAAATTTATGCATTGTTTGTTAGATTACGAAATAAGTGTTTTTTTAATATTTATACCATGAGTTCACTTCTTTATTAAACCAAACTTTATCCTGTAGATTAATTAATGATAAAAGAAAATTAATTAATTGATAAAAAAATAAGTTTTATATGGCACCTCTCAGCTGAGCCTTTGACCAATAATAAAGAATAATAATACTCATACCTTATATATTAAATAATTTTAAGTACAGATTTATAACATTCACTTCATTTATTTAAGGTGTAGCATACAAAATGGAAAGAATTATTGGTAGTTATCAAGCATTTCAACCAAATTTTAGATTTCAAGTTGCAATAATAGGTAAATACCACAACACCAATACTCCGAATTTACTTTGTAGTGCTAGTATCCTTTCTGATTATTTTCTATTGTCTACTGCTCGATGCTTCATGGCTGGACATAACAAATTGAAGAAGCAAATGTTTTTCGCAATAGTAGGTAGAGCTTCAATAACAGCCTATCCAGAAAATTTAAAACGAATTGAGAAAGTCTATACTTACTCATATGGCAACCTGAATCCTGGCTATGACATATCAATATTAAAGGTAAAATTAATAATATAAAAAATTCTACTTAACGCTTTTACACCAGAAACGCTGAATACATTATAATATAAGTGAACTAATATGCGCCAATAATACACAGCTACGTGGCCGTATTAAGATTCAAAGATAGAACAATATTGCGCTGTATTTTACATAAATATTTTGGCCTTTGTTCAAATTTGAGCGTGGAAGAGTCACCGAGGAGCCCGCGCTCGAGGAGATTGAGTATAATTGTAATATTGTGATCACATTTCTAAGCTCACGTTTGTAACTCCAAAATGGAAACAAAACTTTCACTCCAGTCTTCCTTCCGGGCTTGCCTGTGACTCTTTCCACATTTCTGAGTTCGTATTTTACTCTGTTCGAATGCAAGCACTCTGGCTCGATGGTCTTCGACCGACACAATTATTTATTACGATAATACGCCCATTACGAGATTCTTCACTCAGAGTTGCGTGAAAATGAACTCTTCTCTAATTCCACTCCGTAAACTTAGCGCACTTTTGTAATCACAAATTATCATTGTTATCTATTTTCAATATATCTATTGCTTATTACTTAAATCAAGACATTTATTTTTATCAGCTTCCAATCTTTTGACCTTCATATCCCAATAACTCAAAAATGAATTTTCGCATAAATTTTTTTAACTATTATCACATATATAATTATTTTAGTTGAGAAGAAGTTTAGAAATTGAAAGCAATCCACATTTATCCATATTAACGATGCCTAAATATGAAGAACGCTTCTATAATAGAAGTGGAACTGTAGCTGGATATGGATTAACTTCACTAGGAGAGGGAGACTCTCTTGATACCAGAGAGAGAATACGATTGAATTTGTTAGATGAACAAAAATTACAATATGCATTCGTTAGAGTTACAAATGAGTCTGAATGCAGAGCAATGTATAGTACCATTAATCTTCATACCTCTATGTGTGGTATAATAGAATCTGATTTTGTATATAGGCATCGAGGAATTTGCGTGGTAAGTATCTTCCTCATACTATTGAAAAGTACACTACTGTCATTGAAAATCTCATTAAAAAAGAAATAATTAATCTGTGAATCTAATTTCCTAGATAATATAAGTATACAAAAAATTTCCTGCGCTTGAAAAAAGTCTCGTAACATTTTTGATTCATAAAATCGTACAGCTTTATCATATGCTTATATAATTCGATATACAGTATATATAAAGGTGTTAAGAATAGACTGTGTTAGGCCTATACATTTACATAAAAGCGACGTCCGTTTCCAGATTTTGTTTTTGAAATATCTACAATGCTTTTACTTCAAAACACTTGTGTCAAACTTCTAATACAATTGTATTAAAATTAATCTAATATTGTATTAAAATTGTCTTAAAATTGTATGCTAATGTATGGAATAAATATAGCATTTAACAATATTCCGAATGTCATAAATTATAAGTTTCCTTTTTTACAGGGTGATACAGGTTCTCCATTGATCATCGATGATAAAGTTGTAGGAATTGCAAGCAAGCATAACATGAATTGTAACGATACTGTAACTGGAGCCATATACACTAAAGTATCGTATTTTCGGCGTTTTATTGATTCAATATTATTTGACAATCCATTAAAAGAGACAATGGTTCATATCGTTCATCCAATTACTCCAATGATAGTGAATTGAAACATATATTATAAAATATTATGTAAATAGCTAATAATATGTAAAAATATGTAAATAATCTCATATGTAAATAGTTTAACCAAATTAAATTGGTTTAATGGCACTTACATTTGTATTATTTAATTCTAGTTTATGGATACAAACCTGAAATTTATATAAGAAACTTATATTACTTTAAGTTTAATTAAATAACAACTTTTCTACATAAATTGTTTATATTTTCCATTAATTTAAGATTGGTCAGATCTATTTATTAAAAATAATCGTTGTACACTAACAAAATATTATATTATGTCAAGACGCTTGATTCATGATGCTAATGACTTATTCATCAGCTATTTTATAATATTATCATATAAATACTGCAACCATAGAGATATTGGTTGCATTTCTATGCAATCAATCGATTTGTACTATTTAAGTTTATACTCTAGTGCTAAACGGACGATGTTGAATAAAGAAAAACATACTAGCACAATTATAAATGACAATCAAGTACGATTAAAAGTAATTTATGAAATGCATTAAATTCCGTTCGGAATTCCTATTCCAACCAATGGTTTCAACTTTTTTTTTTTAACGAAACTCTATCCACGAAATGAATGAAACTCGCTAGAATCTAGCAGAATGTTTTCTACATAGGATGTAACAGACTTTCCCTAATCAGAATTTATCGATTAGCAATAACTCAAACCTTATTTGTCAATAACTAATGAATATATAGACCAACATGAAATAAAAATTTTATGAATATAATTGTACAAAATATAAATGAATAAAAGAATTATGTAAAAATTTAAAATTAAAAAAATTTGTAGTTACTCATTTAGTACTCAAACAAAATTCTAAAAGATGTTATGCTATAATGATCTACATAAAGGATAATAATAAAAGTGATTGAAACAGTAATTAAAAAATAGACATTTTAATTGTTTAATATTTCTTCTTATATTTTAATGAATAAGTTTCAATAAATAATAAATAATTTCTTAGAATATCAAATTATAATAATTCTATAAATATGCACAAAGCTGTTAATTATATACCTTTAAAAATAATATATCAAAATATGAGAAACTTCTAAATAAAAATAGATAGTCAATAATTGCCTAGAACATGATCGAAAATTTGCATTATAGGTAGTATATAGACCCGCCCAATCTTCAGTTCATAAAAAATTATTTTATATATAATTATCAAAATTCCAACAAGGAGTCTGATAATGTATTTAGATCAGCTGAATGAACTAAGTATACTGCATTGGTATGTCATATGAACCATAAAATATATAAAATAAATCCAACCCACAGAAAAATTAATCGTGAAATCAAATACACAAAACTATAATTTCACACTCAACGGTTTAATGCAGCAATTTGATCTTTCGTACATGCGCAGTGCAGTTAAAAATGAACTGCTAAATGCCAGCGACTGCATCGATTAATACATCATTCGGGTGTTGAAAACTATGAAACTCTCGGCGGGATGATATTACAGCAATAGGAAGTTGTAAGTTTATTGTAAATAGGTGTTGACAACTTTATCGAAGTTTAAAAGCTCAATACGGCAGACGCAAACCAAGAAGAACGAACATTTTTTAAACTCTTTTTGCTGATAACTACAAATTTCGAATGACGCAGAAGGGATATTGTTTGCTTTTTCAGAATTCAGCTTTGATCAATGCGAATACGTGAAAGATAATCCTGCAATTATTTAATGTATCTGCGTGTGATCCACCTTCCTATTACTTGTATATTATAAGAAAACCATGAAATATAAAGTTAATTAAAATGTATTTGTAACCATCAATTGTGTATCGGTACCGAATCATCAATTAGAAATAGACTTCGATCGATCAGATACTGGCCTCCAAACTGATATGACCCAAAATATTATCTCAGACACCACAGAAACAAGCACTGATCACTTCAGGTAACTCCATTCTGTTTTAGTTCCAATTATCTATCTTTTATCATATTATTTATAAAAATGATTTCGATAATCATATTCGACTTTTATTACTCATGGATCTTTCTGAAATTAATATATAACATACACGTTTCAATTGGAATAAATAATATCAGTTAAAGATTAACTGTAGCTCCATTAGCGAGTTTGCGAACAGCCTCGTAATGGAATGATCTTTTTCTTTCTCTCTTTTACTTGTGAACTTAGAACAGTACTATAAGTTCATCAAATTGGATCTTGAATGTTAATCTTTAAGTTACTCGCTCAATTCAAAGGTGTATTTATTTTCTGCCAGTCAAAAATTTGAAGTTTAGCTCTTTTCGAACGATATAACGTTTCTTTATCCATCATTGTTAGGACATTATACAGAAGTATGTATCGAAGCCTAAATGGAGGCGCAAGTTAAGCTATGTATATATGCGCGTATATGCGTGAGTATGTTGGGGGGGGGGAGGTATTGAACTTATAATAGATTAATATTATAATAACTTATAATACCCCTATCACTATAAACAGTATCGAATTTCGTAAAATGATCTAAAGCTAGAAAGAAATCCAACATAATCAGCTTCTCACACTGCTCTTCTATTCAAATAAGTAAATGAATATATAGGTGCTGAATTATAAAATAAGCTTCATCAAGCGAAAAGTGACGTCGCCATATTTAAATTTCATCGCCACTGAGATTTAATAAAGATTTTAGAGCGCCGGTCATCATAAATATGATCGTGCGTACGGCCGACAATGGAGGACGGCGATGAATTAAAAGGAGCGATGAAAAAGATTCGCGGCAATAAAAAAATCTCGGAGCGCTGTTAAATCGCGATAAGCGATGTGGCATGGGCGGTCAGATGAAGCAAAGGTATAGTGAAAAAAATGAAAGACGTTTTATCAAAATCAGAAATTTTGGATGACGAGATATAAAATTTAATGATCCCATATATGCATAATTCGGGAAAATATGTAGCAATATTAAAAAAAAATTTATGAAAAGGAAAATGTCAATAGAATACAACAATTCCTCTATCTCTGAATATTTTTACCAAAACTTATATAAAATTTAATAGAAAAGAGATGTACGCATAAAAAAATAAGAATAAAGGGTGGACGATTGGAAATCTAAGAACAAAAACAAAAGCTAAAAAATTGAATACAACTCATAACTTCTTTTGATATACGCTTAATTATTTTTTTATTTACAAAATCGTTTAATTTTATTATTGAAGGCAGCAAGTCATGAAAAATTGGTAATACGATGTATAAATATTAAAAATATATATTTGATTTTCAAAAAACCAATAGTATCAATTTTTTTTCTTTCATTTAATTATTAATTACTACAACCACACACAAAAAAAGCAAGAAATAATAAAATAATCAGTAAATTTTCCATGGATTAATTCAAATATTTTTACCACTGATTCGTTTATATATACCTTAATATATTATTCTACATAACTTTCCCCGAATTAAGTCGCTCGTTAATTCATCTTTTTTTAATCATATTGAAAATTTGACTTATGTCGATGATGTAAAATAAACTAAACAAATATTTTGATCGGTTTTACAGTTGTATAAAGGATAATATTTATACTAAAATAAAGTCTACTCGGTAATGGTAATGGGAGCAATCAGGTTGTCCTTTACTAATAATGGTAGATTGACTAATTTTATTTTTATTTCAGATTCTACGAGAGGGACTATCAACAAGGACAGTCTGGCTATCATTATTTAATTATAAATATTGTATTTTATACGACTGTAAAACTGATAAAAATATTTGTTAGTTTATTTAATCATAAGTTAAACGATTTTGTTTAAAAATTTTCTGTGATCGTCAAGAATTCTTCATTATATTAACTTTGTAAATTAGTACTCTTATAGACATTAACACTTCGAAATAAAAGTCCAATATTCTGATTTATTTGTTACTTATAAATGCATCTCTTTTGCATCAATTATTATACAATGTTTAATTAATTTTTTTAGCCTATTCACATTTTCAAGCTGATAAATATTTTATTATTATTTTCGAATTATATATGACATTTCATTTTCTGTATTACATCTTATTTTATTTCTTGTGGTTCAAAAGTTCTATGGTCTTAATGAAGACTTTTCATTTTCTCCCAATGTGCGCAAAAACGAGGTGCGATCGCGAAATGGATGGAGATATGAAAGAGCGATGAAAAAAGAATTAAAAAAACTAAGAAAACAAAACGAAAGAGAGCGAAAGAAATAAAACGAAGAATGGAACACTTGACAAGAAAATAAGTGGGGGAAGAAAGCTCGAGTGAGAGGAAAGGGACAGGGGATAAATTGAAAATGATCGAGAGACGAACTGAGCGAGCGGCTTGGCCATACGATACGTCACGTTGACAAACAGTTCACTGCTACTGTTTGCCTTCTTCCTTCTCTTCTTCAACCCCGCAGTACTCTGACAATTTCTGAAATTAAAGCTTTTATGTATCAGAGCGTAATTTTCGTTCGCCCCTCAAGCTTTGCCTATACTATTCCTGTAAATTCTATTATAAAATTCAGTCTGTTGTAATACTACTACTGTTATTTCAAAATGTAATATAAAAATCTAATTTTCCAATAGGGCATCGAATAAATTCTTTACTAGTATTATTTAGCTAACGTATTTTAGGTATAACATAAATAGCAGTAATGCAAAAATCTTAATAATGGGATAGAACAAATTTAGTATAATAATTTCAAAGCTATTCATAAATTAAATGCTCACAATATTGCGTCTTCATCTCATATATAAAAAGGTTATTGAAAAGATTAATATAGCCTAAGCTATTATCATCAAAATATAGTGCAAAATGATAATGAAGTTCATAATTATTCTCCAAATTACTAATTACTACTAGTTTCCTGATTGATCATTTAAAATGTTGATTCTTTATCCCAGCGAAACATCGGAATCATTAATTATCCTCCAAATGTTCTTTTACCCATTGCAATCGTATTATCATATACGCTCTCATTTGCCGGCGATAAAGAACAAGCTCTCACTCGTAACGGACGATCAACATTGTCTCTACACTACGATCCGACAGAATGTAGGCGGGGAGAGGGCAAGGGAAAGCTCGGGGTCGACGGCGACTTTCGCGCGGCCGCTCGATGAATCCCCCGGAGCTCGGCAGACGACGCGAAAAGCAATCGAGCCCTCTGCGTGCGGAGCGCAGAAATATAGAGCAATACACCGTGAGACGCTGCCGGAGCGGCCTCCCTTGTTCGCATAATCGCGGCGCGGGACGCTGCCGGCGACACTTGTGCCCCCGCAGCCAGAACGCGCGAAGTAATTTCAGGCTTCATAAATTCCTGGCGTCTCGTCCGACGCATTCCTAGCTCTCGCGCTCACTCTGCCCCGGCCCCTCCCCATCTCTGCGGCGCCGCCCACCCACCCTCTCTCGGCTTTCTGTTTCGCAATCAAGCGGCAGAAAGCGAAACATTGCCCGAGCGATTTCTAGCAATCTGCTGGCGTCCGAAGGGGTCTTCAACGTCCCTATAGCTCCTATCCCCTCTCTATTCCCCATCTATCGTTCTCTCTCTCTCTCTCTCTCTTCTGCTCTTTTTATCTCCGCCTTCCATCTAGTTGTCTAACTATGTTTCTGCCCTCGTCCCGCCAGACCTATGCAATACTCCCACCCCCCGTACGGCACCACCACTCTTTTATACGCTCGGATGTTTTCTCCCCGATGATCCCAAAGTATCTATATAATATGTAGTCTTTTATCGCGTGCAAACTGTTTAATCAGAGTTATACCATCTATATATATAGTGAAATTACATATCACAGTAGGTATAGAAGACGGATCACGAGCTGATTTTGAAAGCACAAAATCTAGCTTGGGTAAATAATAATCCCATTCGTATATACGTATATGCGACATAATAAATGCGATTGTGATTATGTCTTGTTTTCTTCTTATTTATAGCGCAAGCGAGAAAAAGCTTTAAATAACTCTAGCAAGCGCGGAACAGAAATATATTTTTACTAATTTTATACATTTTAACGTGACAGAATACTTAAAATATCAAAATAATTTAACGGTCGTTATATGCAATAACTCATATAATTTTAAAAATCTAATAAATTTTGTACACCATTAATTTTGATTTTATGCTACACAAATCTCTCACTGGCCAATTGGATTTTATCTCGTCCAATCTATATAAACTGTTTATTATTACAAAATCCTAAGTAGTCATTAAATTTATAAATAAAATTCTTTTTTTAATTTTTCAAGCATCAGCTCTGTTTTATTAGAATTTTCGTAATTAAGTCACTGCTGTGTACTATACTATCTTTATTCTATCCGGATATTTTTTTTACAGTTATTAAATAAAAACATATCAATTGTCAAATTATCTTATCGATTTTCAATAACATTTATTTTAAAATATCGTGTCAAAGGCGGGGAGGAGGAAAAGTTTTAAATATTAAAACTTAGCGTAATGACTATTCTAAATAGGAACAAATATTGACGATTAAAATTTAAAATAATCAATTGGAAAGATCCACTTTAGAGCTCAAATTTTCTAACACTTTTCTACTTGGCTCCCAGTACTAACTTTTTTAGAAAATTGAATATAATATTTGCCCTTAGATGTGCTTGTAGCAATTTTCATCTACAAATAGAAAGAGAATCTTTCAATTAAAAATAATTGTAACTCAAATACGCCATCTCATGATGAAAATTTTAATATTATCTTCTTTATTTAAGATTTAAGGACAATATTGATATAAGATGCTTATAAGATTTACTTAATATCGAATGAAAAAATTCTGATATATTCTAGTGACTAACTAGTCAGATATTTTTTAGTGAATGGCTCATTTTGAAATTGGCAAAAAAATATCAATTTTATTCTAAAATTTTTTTTCAAAAATTCAGAGTACACTTTGGAAAAGAATGTCATTTTCGAGTTATTTCAATTCTTTTCTGGCATAATTACATAATTTAAGATGCTGATTAGAAATACCGTAGAGCATAATTGTCGAAAATTCAATAATTACTAATTTAGAAGAAACAATTGATTGAAAATAAAGAACTCAATGAATATTTATGATATCCGGTGTAGCTACACAAGTACTCGATGTCTGGTACAAATTTGAAATTATTGGAAAATTACTGCTAAAGATTATCTTATAACTCAAAAATTTTGAAACAAATATAGAATTTTAATAATGCGAAGTTATGTGTCAATAGAATTTATTTTATGTTCTAAAACATCACCATCTGATGAAAAACATATTTATGAAAAATAGGATTAACCTATCTGCGGTTTCATGAGTAGGTCAGATATAGAAATTAGTTTTATCATTGAAATATTCGATTAAATTAATTTGTCATCATAATCATTAAACTAAATTTTTCATTTATACTTTTTCAATTGAAAATTTCTCATAAGTTCGTTTCAAATTTTGAAATTTAAAATCAATTAGGGTTCGAACGTCTTGACAATATAATATCTTTGCTAATGTTTAATTTTTATATTGTCTTAAAAATTGCTTTCGGTAATGTCTGTATTGTACGAAATTTTATGCCAAGGCGGAACAAGACTAAAGCTAATCTTGATATTAGTGAAACATTTATTGAAAACTTTTCATTATACTTTTCTTTGTGGCCTTTATTGCAATCCAATTAAATGATAGGCCTTAGCCACGCGAATAACTCATCGATTGTGGTAAAAATAAAAATGCTTTGCATTGGATATATGTATTTATTTCAATTAGTTCTACCAGAAATTGAAAAACAAAATTTTAAAATCGATGCTATTAAATAATAAGATCCATAAACCATTAAAATGCATTACTATTTTTTAAATAACTATATGCAACCCACTATATCATTTCTAACTCCTCCTTGAAAATTTGAAATTCTCATTCTCTATCCCAATAAAAAATCATAATTAAGATTCGAATATTCAATTGTTCATTGTTATACAAAATCCAAATTAACTATACTATATTACAGTGAAAAATTTTCTACGTATATTAAACCATCTTATAAATATTCAAAGCAGCTCGGGAAGAAATTTGTTTCAGTGCCAATCTTACACACCCCTCCATATATACATACAGATTTATTCTCCCAGCGCCCTATCCCTCACTTTCTCTGATTCTTTGTCCGGGTCTCTGAACATATAACTATATATATATATATAACCGAGTCACTCTTATACGCAGTGTTACACCAGAAATTGCTTCTTCTTCCCCGTGCACTATATATACCCGCATCTTATTCACCGTTCAAAACTCGCATTCGTACCAGTAACTCACCAGCATCTCCTATAATATATATATATATATATATATATATATATATATATATATATAATCTCGGGGATGAAACTCCGCTCGAGGGCTTTGGGCGTATGACGCGTTATGAGTTGCGGGGAAGGAAAATTCGCCAGGCGCGCGTACGGCGAGAACGACAAATGTCGCGTAATACAAAAAGACGTGAATCGCCCGTCTCACGATTTCTCCGTGCGCCAGAGCCCGGCACGGGCCGTCATCGCTCATCGCTCGTCCCCTCCCGCGCCTTCTCCCGCCCACAAGGGTGCAGAGGGCATCAGCATAAAAATAATTAAACGGCTCGACACCCCGCATAGGCTCTTCTCTCTCTCCGTCTCTATCCCCCTCTCTTTCTATCTGTCCTTCTCCCCTGGCATTTCTTCGCGTTCTCGATGCCAAATGAGCCGTCTGATTAAGAGCGCTTTTCCCCGGAATTATTATTAATTCCTGCCCGCATTTCATTCGGCAAGCTCTATTAGAAGTTTATTTTTCAATATGTGCCCCACTCGGTGATATAAGCGCGGGAATTATAGATGTATAGACGAAAAGTAGGATTTGAGAAACGGGTTTGGATTTGATCTGCTTAATAAAATGTCAATGAATAACCAAAGTCCGGTAGGATAATCGGCCGACGGGCGTTGGCTGAGATTTTGAAGGAGAATTGGAGGACGAAAATTAGAGGATGAAGTCTCTGAAAACCTAAGAATATTTCAGTTGTGCAATATAACTTGTTTTTTTTCGTTTTGTTTTATTACGTTCAAAGCTGCATATAATTTACAGAATTTATATTTTAATAAGATACATATTTATAAAAAAAAACTTCTTTAAGTGCAGGTATAGAATCAGTTGTTTCAACTTTGTATACAACGTATAACAAAAATATAGATTTTGTGGAAGGAATTGACAGACGTTCTTGACTATCCAAGAGTCATTTTTGAACGCCATTTGAAGGTCAACTTTTGTTTTATAAAAGGTAATCCATATGTCTCAAAATGTGTACACATTATTTTGATCGGTTTGATCTTCAAACTTTGCGAGAAGGTGAAATTTATTTTCATTCGTTTTCTTAAAAGTTGATCTTTAAATGGTGCTAAGAATGACAGCTAAGGTCAAATGAAAATTTCTCAAAAATTTGTCTCTCCCGGAGCAAAGAAACTCTTATCTGAAATATGTTTTAACAGTAAAATAAATATAATACCGACTATTTCAATACCTTACAAAGTCGAAAAGACTCCACGTGTGGTATATATATAAATATTGAATATTCAATTTTTTAGGGTCAAAAGCAGAGATGCTTGTTTAAAAAATGAAAATTGGCCTTGAAATCGAGTAAGCTTCGAGCTAAAGTGAAGCTTATTAGTCAACCCCTTGGACCAAACTTTACAAATTTTGTACGAATGGCTGACTCGAATAATACAACCCCGGAAATGTCTTATAAAACAATGATATACGTCATGCACGAGATTATTCCTTTTCTTATACCCAATGTATCTTTTATCTTATTCTACCATTCGAAGATTAATTCAAGTTATATGCTTAATATTAAACGATCATTGGCGAATAAAAAATATTTATATATTTTCGTAAAAATGATAAATTGCTTTAAATGATTTTATAATTTCAATTTATGTTAGCTTATTTAAATAAAACAAAATTTTTTTATATAGATTTTTAAATGCATTTTTAATACTCATTAAATTTCTCATATACTTATTGATCAATACATTGAATGTTTTACGTCGAAATAACAATCAATTTGAAAGAGTTATTTTCCTTTTAGAGCTTATTTACCTCATTTTTATTTAAGTTTTTTCATTTTATTAAAGCTCCGATTAACGTGTATTCAAATAAATACAATGTATATATTTAAAATATAGAAGTTCTGTCGGAACGTCCTATTGAGGACAACCAGTAGATCCAATGGATTGACAAATGAAGCATATGTAAAGACTAAAAAAATAACTTTTGCGTTCTTTACTTTTCAGAATTCAAATTCTCGGTTTTTTCTCATACGCTCATACATCTAGAATTCTCTTAATTTTATTGTACTGTTTTGTATATTATAGACATTCTTCCAGCCTACCTATTTGAAGAATAAAGAGATGTGTATTCAATTCATTAGCATTTGATTCTTATTCATCGTTATGATGTATTTACTCGTTTAATTGCTCTGCTTCAAATAGCAATCCTTTGATCTAACTCGTATTGTGGAACTGCGTAGCATTAAAAAAGAGAATAATAATGAAGAAAGACAGAAAAGATGAGTCTCGAATATTATAATAATGATATTGACAGGCGGCCAATTAAATCCTGTAAATAGAAAGGTCCTGGGCACCGGGGAAAAAATTCAAGAAGCAAGAAAGCCAGATGGACCAACGGAATCGTGACATCGTCGTTCGAGCGAAATTGGCCGGTGCGCCAGGCGCAATGTCGTTCCCGCGCCTCGAATGTATTCGTCCTCGGGTTAGCTCGATATAAAATGGCTCTCTCTCTCTCTCTCTCTCTCTCTCTCTTTCTCTCCCTTCTTCCACAGCGCGTCTGCCGCGCCGCCGCCCTCATTATCCAAAAGTCATGTCCACGCTCTCGCGGAAACGTGACATCGCGCGTGAATAGGGAGGGGAAAAAACGAGAGGATCCATGCAAGAGCTGCGTTAAAGAGGAGAATCGGCACGGCCAAGGCTCAAGAGAATGTTGTGCGAAAAGGGTTTTTATTTTTTCAAAGCTAAGTAAAATTACTCTGCGAAATATATTATGAATTAATCTATATTCATAATGAATGTTGATTTTGGACGTAACTTTAGTGTAATGACGAGTACAACAACCAAAAAGTGCATTAATAATTTTGTTTAAATAAAATTCACGGAAACTGTAAGAATTTAACAAAATAATTGAGTGAGAAGGAAAAAAGTATAGGAGTTTATGAAGGGAATGGTTGTAATAAGCATTGAGCATCGGTGTTACATTACATTATACGATACATTATAAGAAATTCTCATTAACCAATGCTAATAATTAACTACTGGCCCTTGCCACGATCGCCTGGTTTCCCCTATTGCTCTTCAGATTACCCTGAAACTTTGACTTCCATGACTCTCCAGCGAATCTCAAAAAAGTGTCATTGATTGGTTATTCAATAGCTGTATAACATATTAAGTTTTTATATTAGTTCATCACAGTGTTACCACTGCGTACATTTATTGATGAAAACCACCTTAAATCCATTTATATATATAAGTCGCATAATCTTTCTTATCTTTTTAATAACGGCATACTATTTCCACTACATATTTATTCGTTCTTGTAATACTAATCATTATATAGTTACTGCGAACTCGCTTGAAAATCGAGTTGAAAATATTTTTAGCTTCCATTCATAATATAGCAAATAGTTTATTATAAACCTTAAAAAAGAGATCAGAGTAGTTTTTCATCCATTACTTATTTTCCCAATGTCTGACAGTTGTAGATTCGTTTTAATATTCGTCGTTCGGTAGCGGTTGATGAGTAACGCGAGAAATAACGTTTCATGAATTATAAATCAGTGTCTGATGTTTATGCTACTGTATTACTACTGTAATCACAGTGTATACAGGGACACGTGTATTATTATTATTGTTATTGTTATTCTTATTATTGGATGCTTCCCGCGGTGACTCGAACATCAACAATGAGCCAGGAATGAATGGTATCGGTATCGTGTAACGATTAAACATCTCGCATTAATAAATAAGAGTCTGTTTTTTATTAAGATCGTGATCGATAGATTGCAATGTCTGTTGTTTCAGAAATTCTCCTTTTTTATATATAATCGATACATAGAAAATGATTACAAGATGCTGCAGACTATTAATATATGTTCTCTGAAAAAACGGTTTAAATTTATTAATGAATAAAACCAGACTAATTCAATTCAGCAAAAAACCTCCAACCATTTTTAATTATTTCTATTTTACTTGGTATAGCTCGATAAAAAGTTTCTAAACAATATTAATAATTAAGAATTTGCGGCAAAATAAAAAAATGTATAATTAAAACTGATGATGATATTAATGACTATAATACAATCTATTTTTATATTATAGTTTCTTCTTCTATTATATCGTGATAAAATCAACTGTGCATCAAGTTATTAATTACACAGATCGATCAAAAAATATTATCAGAATACTGAATATACTTTCCCGAACCACTAAGTTGGATCAAATAACTTTTTTCATCATCCAGATATTGAATTTTAAAAATTTTGTATTATACATTGGACTACTTATAAAAAAACGTAAAAATAATCACAAATGAATCCCTAACTAATAAACAACAGACCTTCAAATTATCTGTGCCCTTGTAAGGTTGGAGTGCGTTGGTTAGAGGTTATCTTGATCCCCTTATAGGCTTAAATCTTATATGGGTTATTAAAGTTGTTACCTTAGGTTGGGGCATAATAAGTAAAGGTTTTCAAGTTTTCGAAATTGAATATCTCGCCCAACACATTATACCTTAAGATAAAAGTAAAGTTTTTTGAGGAAAAAAAAATTATGATATTACATAACCTCAAATATAAGAAAATCCTCTATTTACACTTTTAAGTTAGAATACATCAATAATATAAGCCGATAGAACATTTCTCATTCTAGATTTACATTCAGAGCGTCGAAAATGCTCGAAAACCAAAGAATAGTCTACTGTTTTGTAAAATACTTTGACCTGATATTCGAAAGTCTGTGTTCTCAAAAAAGATTTACGATGTTACTTTGTACCACGAAACTTATAATTCTAAATTGTTCGTGTTTTATTCTATAAAAAGTTTTTATTTCATTACGCGTTATTCTATGTAGAAGAAAATGTGTTAATTTATCAATAATGTTAAAATTTATTTAACCATGTAAAGAAATCCATCAATCACTACAAATCCAAAATGTTTCTCTGTTAATTCAAGGAGCATTTAAAGATTCCTTTTTTGAACAAAAGTTTAAGTAAAGCAGAAAATTGCGTTTTAACATATTAAACTCCAAAGGAAAAATCGTTTGTCCAATTTTCAGCTGAAATTTCGCAATTCACCGACACTGTCTTTTCTTTTCTTTGTCTGGCTATCTCCCTCTTTCTCCCCCTCTCACACGCCCTCATCCCCTTCCTCGCCATTTCGCAACTTTGCAATTCCGCGTCGTTTTCTCGTTTCCTCCCTTTTAGTCCTCCCCTAAGCAATATTCCTAAGCTGTAAAATTTCCAGTATCACTTATAGATATATATATATACGAAAGCTTAACGCGGCCGTTCTTTCACAATCTCTCGGCGTATTATGCGCGATTGTTAACAGTCCGCGCATTTCCTCCAGCGCGTCTCGTCCATACTTCTCATTTGTTCCGCCCCTTTTCCAGACTGTTTATATTATGCACATTATGCACACGTCACCATCTGGTCCCAAACGCCCGCTGCATTTCACCATATATATATATATATATATATATATATATATATATATATATATATATGTATGTATGTTAATACGTGCGGCGACGTAAAAAAAGTAATCCCGTACACGGTATATATATATATCATAATACGCGCGCGCGCGCGCGCGCGTGTGTGTGTGTGTGTGTATTGCAAAACGCGCGCTGCAAATACGCTTCGTGGAGGAAGAAATATATCGGTATAATCCGGCTATATATGACTACGAGCTCGTGCCTATAATACGCTGCCGGAAAATTGCAATAACGAAGCGAGTCGTATCCGAGCGCGGGCGCGCGCTTTTAATTTCCAAGTCTGGATTTTTATAACGATAAATCAGCGACGCGCTCGAGGTGAGCTCGCATATTAGCCGGGAATCGGAGCGGCGGCGGAATCGAGTAGTTTTTAATTGGCATTCGTTATGGATGCCGCGTGCGTGAGTCCGAGTGCTTCGAACGTATTATTATTCGTTAAGAGATATATAATAATGTGTAATTAATGAGAGCAATTTTCAGAATTTGCTTTATTTTGCTCGCAATTGCGTAGATCTTGAAGCTTAATATTATATAAATTTTTCAGCCGAGATGGCGGATTTGAATCGTATATACGTTATGAAACAAATCGATCCTTAATGCATATATGCGCTTAAATTGATTTGAAATGAACTACAAATTCTTCCACTGTAATTTTTATTCCTCATAATTTTTAACTCGATTTTCGTTAATCTTTTTACCAATGACTAAAATACTACGGTCGTTGTTGGTGGAATGCAATAGGCGTTCATATCTGTTCTAAATATTTTTTGTAGAATAAAAACTGATGGGAATATTTATATAAAATTTTGTTATATCCTATGTCTTCAACAATAATAAAATCAATAAAACACGGAAAAATAATTCTTTTTCTAGATTTTATACAAAAAGTGACTTTAAGGTCTATGTACCAATAAACTTGTTCGTCGAATGTTAATACGTTAATGTTTCGCTAGAATTAAAAGATGAAAAAAACAATAATAATTTAAGACTATATAGTTTTCTCTGAAAAATTATTAATGCTTTTTTTGTTATGAATCTTTGTTGATTTAGCGTACTATTAAATAATGTTTGTACTAAAATGGACAATATACTGGTAAAGACAGATTTCGTTGTTCTCTTTACATTGACAAAATACTCGATCGTAAAAAAAGCTTCTATTATTAAACTTCGTTTACATTGAATGAAAGCCGTTTTCTTTAAATAAAAAAATATTTTGTAATATTTTCTCAAAGTAATATATGTTTAAAAATGTATTCTCTATTCACGAGATTTCAAATAAATTGATTTGAGCTCTGGTCGAAATCAAAATCGATCGCACCAGCGTATTGTGTATAGCAATACAGCGGCAAATTAGATAATTTAAAAAATTTTAGAAAACATAGTCTGCTTTATCGATGCTTGGCGATTCTATTGCGTATGTAAAAAAAATAGCTGACCGATCCGATATCAAGACCCCGGATGGGACAAGGACTTTGATGGGCGCACGGCGTCGGCGACGTTGACAAGTTTGAGATGTTACCACGATGTTGCACAACGCGCGCACGATGCTCCAACGCGAATCCAAAAGCCGGAAAGCCAGCTATCAAGAGAACAGATCCGAGATTCTGAGACTGGACTAGTGGATCCGTGTGGCTGGGGACAGATGGGGTGTGAGAATCGATCGAAGCGCCGACGAAGTTCAAAATAATCTCAGGCTTTGGCATCTATATCTTGGCTCGGAAATTCCTTGAAAAAAGTTATTCTACTGTCTGTGTTCGCACTATAAACATAAAAGGTTAAAAAAAATAGCATAATTTTCATACAATTCCAAGACCATAAAGATCTCGATATTGTAGATATCGTGAATTTTTATATTCATGTAATGAATAATAAAAAATAATTCATTGTATAAAGAACACTTTTTTAATTAATAAATTAATGTGATAAAAAATATATATATTACAAAAAATTGTTTATTTTAACAACTTATGATAACTATTATACAATTATTGTTTCTCTAATTTTCCCATTATCTAATTTTCTAAGGCAATTCCTCTATTTATTTAAGAAGTCGTCAAGTTAATTTCTCACAGGTATTGTTTTTTCAACGCATGAAGATAAGTAGTATAATCTTAATGGAATTATTCGTATTTTTTGAAAAATTAAGGAATTCCAAAAACTTCGAATTTCAAAAAGGTCATTACTACTATTACTTTTTTAGCATTATGAATACGTATACAAATAAACTTTGTTTTAGATAGAACGCTATTTTTCTTTAATCAACAAATTATTGCCAATCTACCAGTGTATAGTTTCTTTTATAACGATTTATTCGTTTATAAAAAATTTTCAGACTTATTTTTAATGCAATGATCACAATTACGTTTTAGAATTTATTAAAAATTTAAATAGCATAGGATCCCAAAAATGTACTTACGAAAGAAAGCTGTAGATCTCCTATATGTTTCTTCAGAATCAAAATTAAATCCCTTAATGAATTTATTCTAAAATATTAGAGCTTTCTAGATTTGTAAAAAAATTTGAAACTGCTAATCCTGAGATTTATAGGCATGGCGTTTGTGTGGGTTATGACTTATTCTGATTTTAAAAATGCATTCCTACATTTTGACAAATACAAAAAACTTCTAATGTGTTAAAACAACTTTCTCAGCTGATACACATTCAGTATTTCAAAGAATATATAGGAGACGTGCAATTATCTGTCGACTGATTTTTTAATATTTGATATATACTATTTTAAATGTAACAAATTTTAAAAAATTCATTGTTAATTTTTGTTTCCTATTCTATTTCGTTATTGCAAAAAGTTTGTTTTACAATATATCTGAATATGGAAACTGGAGGGTTTACAACTATTTGAATATCCCGACATAGTGATTCTTGAAATATTGGTTCAGATTCTCGATACATCAAAAAAAAAATCGATATATTTATAGGTATCAATGAATCTTCAGGATATTCCATAAGTACGACATATGGGAAATCAACTTTTGCTTTTGAAATAAATTTTTAAAAAAAGAAAAGCTTTAAACAATAATTAAAATGTTCTTTGGTATCAGGAAGTTAAAATGAACATGAAGTAAAAGAATAAATATTTTTATCCGTCTATAAACAGTCCTATAAACTAATATAATAATATAATTATATTAGATTGGATTAAAATTCGACCATGGTTTTGAAGATTTTGATAATATCAAAGATTACTTGCATCAATGAGAACCTATATTTCTGATATTAAATTAGGAAGGGAGAGTATAATTTTAAATAAATCGGTTAAACTGCATCTATATATCGGAAAGTGCATCATTTTATTTCCCACTTGATTAATTCGTGTTTACCGAAATTGCACGCATTGTTATAGTTCGATCATACAATTCAGATCAAAAGGCTAATAACATTGCATTCTTATACCCCAAATTAACAAATAAATATACATTTCCAATTAAAAATAAAATATTTGTTATTTTTAATTAATAGTTCGAAAGAGGAAACAAAACTATTTCTTTAGAATCTGATAATACGTATTAAGCAAGGAAGTTGGTGCAAATAAACTTTTTAATATCTATATCTATTCTTTACTGTCCTTATCTTTATCTTTATTCTTCTGTGGATATTATTCAAATATGTAATAAATCGGTTACATTATTATCTATGGCCAAGCTACGACTGGGATTCAAGTATAATAGACATTTGTGACACATATATAGCAATGAATATGTTCAAATTGATCAAAAATAAACTTATAGGATTATCGATGAAGGTATAGTACAATAAAAATGTCAAATATAATATTAAAAAGGCTCTGCTTTTTATATTATACTATTTTTATCTAAATAATTGTTAATGAAAAATTAGTTTTATTTTTATCTTACTTAAAATTGATTTGAAATAAACATATAGACATAAGATACGTATATTTCGAATGCAACATTAAACGTATAAATTATAAAATACAAGGAAATATGCTTATCTAAAAGTTTTTTGATATTTCATAAACCATTGTGCTTGAAATATATCTATCGTGTATCAAATCGATTAAGGAAAAAAAATAATAAAGAAATACTAACAGATAAGTTTATTTTATTTATTTTATAATACAGGCATATTGTTCAAATTTGAGGAAATTTATTTTATATCTATAGACTCTTTAGTGATTAAGTTTCAAAGAAACTGACCCGGAAAACTAATATCAAATTAAAAAAATATCCGCAAAGAAAATATGATATAAAAGGTAAATAATTTCGAAATTATCTATTTCATTTTTTTAATACATCTTTATAATGACAATGTATGCTGAAATAACAGTGCATTTCAACAAGTAATGAAAAGACAGTGCATGCTAAAAAACCTAGTAAATTCTAATGCACACCTACATGCTCAAATAAATTTTATAAGAATTTTACATTATTATCATGATGATAACGTATAATATTCTATACAATCTAAATCACTTTTGTGCATAATTATTATTCATCTGAGAAAAGACAATTCTCGTCTTCAAAGATTATCTATCTAGCATTAGGCAGCTGACTCACTTTTGTTTTTGTTTTTTAAAGCATTGATATTTTATGCCATTATTTTGAACCAGAACATTTCTGGAATCGTTTGTTTGCAAGTTTTCCGGTTTGTAGTAATATTTATTTATTGTCAACTATAGTAAATTTAAGACTAGACCTAAGTAAGCATTTAAACTAAGCATCGGTAATCGTTTTATAAGGGCACAGAGTACCTACTATTAGTGAAATTGTAAATTAAAATACGACTATTGATTCTACTTCAGTGCCATCTGCCAGTCACAGTCGAAATCAAATATTTTACTCTACATTACCAAACAAAATGAAGTATGTACATAAATTCCGTTACTGTGCAACTTTACCTAACGAAACCCGTTCCTAGTTTTATAATTCCAACAAGTGACAATCAATTCAAATAAAATTAATAATTTTTTTAGATTTCAATCCATTGTTTTCAATTATAAAAATAAAGATTTCATGACAAAGAATTCGTTTTATACGTATAAAACAGAAGTCATTGATAATGCTCTTATATCACTGCTAAAATTATTTCTATTGATATAATCACTTGTCCCAGAACTTCCCCGCATACAATAGTATTTTAGTTTTCATGCATAATTATTCTCGACTACTTTTATACTAAATCGAAGATTTTATTTGTTAGGCAAAATTATAGAAAAAAACCACGTACATTTTAGTTCTATAATTGCAGGCCTGACGTGCCAATCGATGGTATAGAGCACTCTTACTTTAAAAAAACTATTTATTGACTCTAAAGAATAGAAAAATTGTAAAAAAAATTCAGTGTGGAAAATTGTTTTTTTTTTTTTTTAATATCATGTCACAATTTCAAATTATATTTCTTCAACGATTTTTTTATCGATTGTGTCTGAACCAAATCATCTCAAAAACTGCTTTTCGATGAACTATGCATGCATATAATTAATATATGTTGTGTGTGAAGTCAATAGCTTTATGCACATAAGATGCTTTACTACGGGATTTTCTACTTCACGTATTTTGTTTTACGGACAAAGTAGTTGATCGAAGAGTACCGTATACCTCTTCAATATATATATATATATATATATATATATATATATATATATATATATATATATATATATATATTGACGAGAAGCTAATATCGTAAATAAAAGTTTCACTTCACACACTAGTTGCATAACATACAATACTATTTTTGTTTGACATAAATAATTCGGCAATACCTTCACAAAATTAAAGCGTTATTGAAGCAAAAGAAAATAGCAAGAGAAAAATTGAGTTTAAATTTATGCTGCGGTAGATAAATCGAAAGATTCTTGTTAAAAGTCAAAGCTATCGACTGCCGAACTAAAACCACATATGAATCAATCTTTCAACGCCTGCATATCCCACCCCAATACCTAATTCTCTGACACAACGCGCATCTCATTGCCGAGCGCCAAATGTCCACCCTGAACATTTTTTATTCCCATTGCGCGCGAGGAGCCAAATGCGATTTGACGTCCTTATCGCGTCAGAGCCGTCCGACGAGCGCGAGTCGCATCGGTCCCCGCATAGATCGGGTGCGCGCTATGGTCGGTAGGGGTGCTGTCAAGCGCTCGATTCTCGATTCCCGAATCCATTCCAGTCTCTTTTTCTATAACCACGACATACGTAAATTATATGTGTATATACGTACACGTATGTAGGTATGAAGAGGACAGACGTCGAACGCGCAGTTCTATTCCCCCTTTTCGGAAACAGGATGATCGACCCTTGCCCTGGTAAGATAGACGTGTATATTAAATCGCCAAGGGAGGGAGAGAGGGAGGGAGAGAGAGAGAGAGAGAGAGAGAGAAAGAGAGATGCACGTCTAAAGAGACACGGGAGGCCTGTACTGAATCAGCCGCGATGCGTGAAAGCATCGATCAAGCCGGGATGCTGGCGCTGCGTCGCTTAGACCGAGGCGCCCACCCGTGCGCTGATGCGTGGGTGTGTATATACGTACAGGACAGATGAGGACAAGGGTCTCTATCTGTGGTTCCGCGGCAATAATCAGCTGTCACGGCGCGGGCGCCACCGGCGACATAGAACGTAAGCCGCGCGGGGGAGAGATGGCGACCTCGCCTCTTGTCCCGCCCGCGCCGTGCTCTAGTCGGTTTCTTTTATTCATTACCCGCGTTAATGTACCCTCCGGTACCCTCGGCATATTGTGTATATATATATATATATATATATATATATATATATATATAGTCCCGTTATGAGCTATACGCACGTGTTCCTAATTCGAGCTTCCTCGATCCTCGCCAAGATGTCTTCCACAAGCGCCGCGCATATTTAAATGGCCATGTTTAAATGTAAAAATACTCGCGTTCACCGTAACGTAAAGATGACGAGTTCATTGCGGATGTTTGGAGCATCGAACTCTATTTTTGGGAAAGACGCTCGGGTTAAATCTGGGTGAAGGGAGAGGGATACTTGTTCACTTCCTGACACACGACCGGCGACTGAGGATAGAAATTAAAAATGATTGTTTCGATTGCGTGACATCGTTGTGACTTGCTTTGTGGATGATTTGATAATGCGGCGTTTTAATTTATGAATAGACATTATAGTTCTAGAAGAGGAACTACGTATACAAATAATACGCAGCAGCATGCGACGAGGAACGTCCGAAAACCTGTGACTTTGACATATGTAATTAAAAGATAAGGAAAAATCCAATTTCTCAGCATTATATGTATTAAAGATTGATTGTATCTATATATAAGTTCAATTGTATTAATTTGTAAAATATTCAAAATGAAAATAAAAGATTCGTTGTATCTATGAGAAAAGTATGGTATGATGCGTGGCTCTTATCAATATAACGGCTTAAATAACTATATTATGCATGTTTGAAAATGCTAATGTAAACTGAATCGGATAACAGGAAAGTCTAGGTAAAATTTATAATTACGCATACATTTAGACAAATGCACGATCCTGAAGTATGGAGTGATGAACGAGAGGCAGAGATAGACAGAATATAGTTGTAATAACGAAGGAGTAATTGGAGTGCGGTAAATTTTCTAAAAAAATATCGAAAAGAAAAATTATCGTAAAATACAATTTTTTATAATTTTTTTTTTAATTGTTATTTTCCGTTGTGAAAACTACTTGAAACTTTTTTTGTGCTAAATTTAGGCATGTAACTATGCAGGATACATAACAAAACCAACAATATGCTATACATACTTAAAACTCTAAACGTGTAATTGTAAATTATACAAAACTAGTATACTAAATGTATTTTATATGTCTAAACCTAACTTACTACAAAAATAGTTGTGCAGTTTTTAAATCAAACTAGATCAACAGATCAGAAAAATGAGTATTAAAAGAAGTAACTAAAAAATTTTATTTTTCGAAAAAATTTCTTTCAACAAAATTTTTTTCGAAACAACAAAAACATAGCAGTTTATATGCAGAGATCAACTACTATACATATGAGGTTATAAGAATCATCTGTTATATGAATAATGGAGACAGAGCTTCTACGCTCAGTAAAATTTAAAAAGTCTTTGTAGGAAGTTACAAGTATTATATGTGTATTTTCTATATTTTGATCCCGTTGATATATTTTACTTTACGAAAAAGAGAAGCCAAGGTCTAGAGAGTCCTGAATAATGGATCAAAAAAGCTATGTTATCAAAATTGTTAAGGAAAGGCTAATTTCACTAGAGTAAATCGAAAGTGTATGATACGGTATGATACGCACAACAACCGTAAATCGAATGATGTTTTAAGAATATAAAATAGACGCTCAACTTTTACGGTCTATACCGTATCTAGCGCCCGCGCGTATGCGTGTGTGTGCATATATGCATGTGCTCAGACTTCCAATACGACCTAAACAGTAAAAGGACAAAGAAAATACGTCAATGTGACCGAGACATTTCGTTAAAAGTAAAATCAGTCATGCCGACATCGTTTACTCTCTAGATACCTCTCTTCGTTACTTCCTTCTTTTTCCATTTTCCTATTCTATATTATGCTTCCTCTATTTATGCACGCTTCCCCTATATAATCCCGTTGTCATTTGTCGATGCGTAAATTCAGCCAATATTCGTTCTATTAAAATAAAATGCCTCAATGAAAGTGGATATAGAAATGGAACGAGCGAACCTTTCCTTTTTTTAATCTGCCTTAGATATCAATTAATTTTATTTAAATGCGTTTAAAAATGAACTTGCAACAAATGAAATTCAATTTAATAATTAAACCCGTTTGAAAAATGAAGTATTGTTATCGGTAACCAAATCATTTTAATCAAATAACAAACGCGCAGGAAAAGAGATGAATATCGATTTATTCGCTGTGTACAATTTGATGTTCAATAATAGATAAGGAGAGTACCAGGACAGAAAAAAAGCATCAAAAAGAGAGAAAAATGTACGCAACAATGGAGAAATAAAAGAGGGTCAGAAAATTGGCCTGCAGTTTTACGACATTATTTACCTTCAGACCTGGCATACTCAATAATAGTTTGCTTTAAATATCGTCGTAAATTATTTGTCATCGATAAAAGCATATACGGAACTATACTTATGTCCATAGCTACAGAGGATTTTTAAAATGATACACTTTATTGCGTTATATTACTTACTATTAGATCACTTTACTATATTATATTCTACGATCTTCGGTAAACGATCTACTATCTTCGATTTCTCAGACGCAATCTGCAAGTGCAGCAAACCGGTAACTGTGTACCCTCAAATTTAGCCACACCCATCACACCCGCCTATCCATAAATCTACTCGGCCAAACCCTCTCCCCCCGGGCAACGGACGTTGTAAGTCGGTTACTTAAAACGGAGCCCTCTATCATCGAATTTCGCGGATCGCCAGGCAGTCTGGCCGGGTATCAATCAATCGACTTGGCCGTTCTCTTCCGCCATCTCGTCAGGCGCCAGAGAGAGCGTGACCGAAGGGGTGCGGCGGGGTGGGCTTTGCACGAGACAATAGTTGTATGGCTAGGTGAGGCACGAGGGGTCGGAAGGTCGGAAGGCTGCGGAGGGGGGGGGGAGCTCCTGGGAGATTTCTGGAAATTAAAGTTTTCTCCTCTCGGTCGAGACGGACGGCGAAGGAGTGAAGGGTGTAGAGACGAAGTCCGATGGTTTTTCCATTTCGCGGCGTGGTTGGCCAACGTGGCTGTATACACGGTGAAGAAATTAATGGAGGATCAGGATGGCAGAGTGATTTAAGAAGAAGGAATTCCAGCGGCAATGGTTGTGGACAACAACGGCAACGACTTCTTCGTTTTGGTCTTCGTCTTTCTCATTACTACGAAGACAGGGACTGTTCCGAATATACCGGGTCTCAACGAGATTTTACGAAAGACCAAAATTTCGAGCGTTCGCATTCGGAGGCCGGTAGTATTTTTTCTTTTTGTTTAAGACATTGTAGTCAACAATGTTGGAACATGAACAGTAAACTTTTATTCATTAATTCGTAAATGATAGCACAAATCTGACAATATCGATTTCTCAAAGAGAAATTATATAACCATTCTTCAGGAGGAATAAAGCAAATTAAAATTGAAGGGGAACTTGTGACGCCAGCATCGTGATTGTCATCTTTTTATCAAGTTCATTCAATAATTGTTACATCTACGTATCTAATTTGAATTTATTATATCTATTATGTTATACTGTATACGATATATTAATTTTTTAAAAAAATCACTTTTTGATTATTCAATAATTATAAAAGAAAATCTGTTCATTTCAGTAAGTTTTTCTATTGGTAAATATCACAACTGTGAAACGTTCTATGTTCATTAATGTACCAAACCGCAAATCAAAACTGTTCCTATCGAACAACGTTGAACGCAACCCCTGAAATTTTCAAAATTATTCTCTAACTTAAACTTCCATTATATCGATGCCGATCGAAAACCGATGCCGGGACCAACTTACGGATACATAACTAAATCCCGTCGACATAAAGCAAAATTAACCCGTAATACCCTCCCTTTACTCTTGCTGCGCACGTTCCACCATAAGAAGCATTTTACGTCCCCATCTTTCCAGGCCTTATCTTCGACGCTCTCTTCTACACCGTTAAATTTAAATTTTCCAGACGCGCGGTATCAAATTCATTTACGTATATCTAGACTGTAGAAGCGCCGAGTTATCCATAAAATCGACGGGGACGCACACAACGAGTATGCATAAGGAAGGGAAATCCCGCGGATTCTTCCGCGCCTCCTTTCAGGGAAGGGAAGCAGTAAGGAGTAATCTCCAGTCGATAGGGAGCACCCGGTATGCAAGGGTATTCCGTATACGCTCGCGGCTCGTATCTCGTCTTCGCCTCGCTCTTACCTCTCGAATTTCGCAGGCGCGCGCATTTAAAATTTTACGTCGTCGTGAATCTCGGCTGTGTACTGCGTGCTGACTATCACTAGAGGATGCACGCACCCGGAAATTTCTGCGATTGCACGAACATTCGCTGCGCGGCCAATGGCAGGTCATGTACACGAGAACTGCGCGAGTCGCGTCAAAGCGTCCGCGCATTGCGATTATCGCAGATGTCTGAAAAAAATTCTAAACATTTTTTTGTTTATGTCTTTCTCTCTCTCTCTCTCTCTCTCTCTCTCTCTCTCTCTCTCTCTTCTACTATCTCTAATAAGTGAGTGAAATGTTTAATTTGACTCCTCTTGAAACTTGCACTACAAATTCTAAATAAGATCGGCATTTATAAACCAAATTCTTCTGCTTTCAGAATGTTTGTGTCTGATTTGTTTTCGAAATTTGTATTGCAGAGATCACATTATGTCATATTGTCATCTATTCTACTGGTTACCTATTACCCACATGTATGATGTCAATTCTGCTATCCTAGTATGTACAACCTTAACTATAGGTCAACAGATTTATTAAGGACCATTATTTGAGTGTGCAGAATCTTCTATACCAGAACGTGCAGAGACCAGAAAAAACAATAATTTTCTTTCTGAAATTTCAGACGTGCCGGACGGCCTTTAATTTTCCACTCTTCTCGTCTTATAAATTGCCTATGCTCTCTATTCTACTGTCACTTGATTCCCACTTAGTAGACTATTTGCTATTTAAAGGAAGTCGAAAAGCTTGCACTGGTTCAGAGTAAAATGTTTCCATCACCTCGCAACATATTTTTCAACTTACTGAGTCGGATTTTCGTTTAGCACAAATTAAAGTTGTATTAAATCTTTTATGGGGATGTCAGCTGCCTGATTTAATAACATTTTGATATCATTATCTTTAAAATGCATAATAAAATGCATCAAGAAAAATATGCTTCGTTTCCCGACGTAGCACATGCAACATTGTGTATTTGTTTATGGCATACATGGTTTACCACCTCGCATCGTATTTCGCCGTTTTCGCCACAAATTTTCGTTTTGCACCAATGGAAACGATCTTTTCTTCCCCTCGGTGATAACTACCTTGCTAAAGAGTATATTTTTCCATCCACGATGCTTCAAAATTGATTAATCTAAAAAAAAACGTGATGTGATGTAAGCGAAGGGTAAAATTTTTTTGCTGCCATTTTAATCAATCACTGTTTAAACTCATTGCGTAGATTTTCAACACCAATATTATAATTTCTTATATTCTTGCTATTATTTAATTATCTTTATTTTTTGTATTTTTTTTATTTGTGAATTTTTGCTTTTTTCATTTTCAATTTTATTATATTGCACAAATTCTTATCTCAATAATGGGAAGCAGTTATAGTTATCGGCTATTGGAATGAAAAATCAAATTGCTTATCTAAAAATCTTGCAGTACTTCAGAATTCTGAATTACTTCAGAAAATATAACATTTTTTATACGCAGATGATTAACAAATTTATGTTTAAATGCCCAAAGAGGATCTTGATGAAGGGATACAACACGGTAACAATTACAACTCTTACCTTTTCGGTGTGGCCTTGTTACAGGACAGGAAAATGTCCAATTTATAATTTCATAATAAAATATTTGAAAGCTCGGTAATGATGTATGATATAGCAGCGTGACGAAAGTTCCCGTGAGTAATACTTAACAACAATGCGAAAGGAGTTTAGCTCACTTATAAAAGCAGCAGATTAGCGGCAGTCCTGAATGATACGTCCAGCTCGGTCCAGATCCCAATTGTGATACCATGCTCTTAGTGCCTTGGAATTGAAATTTAGTGGCACGCTTGTATAATTTATTGTGAATGTAGTGCATAGTTCGTGTGAAAGGTGAGTATAGTGAGATGTGATCCCCGTCTGTAATAAGTGATAGTAAAACCTAATATTTGTATACATAATATATCACTAGGCTGATCAAGGAAAGATCACTGATGAAAGCAACAGGATTTTGACTTATTATTGTAATCCAAGCTTCATGGTCATAGTTATTGTAAAAGTAGACTTCTACGTTAGAAAGTTTCATAAAACTAATTTATTCATTCGCTGTAAGTGTGAAACTACTCAGGATCAAACAGTTATTCCAACAGTTCAACTCTATCATATCGATCGTAGCCAACCAGACACTAAAATATATGTGTTTTTGTATTTTTCTCAGAGACTGATATAAGCTTGATTAGAATATAATTGATACCAGAAACAATTATTTTATTAATGTACTTATGTACAAAATTAATCGAATTCGGTGTTCTGTATATTTGGCGAAACTATTGCAGATTTTGCTACTAAATTATAGTTTATAAATACTGCAATTTACATGTCAGACATTATAATCTCCTTCAATTTCATTAAAATTGGACTTAGGCTGTATAAATGAGAATCAATATACATTTGTAAAATTTTAATTTTTGAACAATAAGAAATTTAAAATATTCACTACAAGAGCCTTCCTAATATATTATGCTCCATATTTTGCCACTTGAAGAATAAAAAAAAAATAACTTAAATAAATTTATAACATTCTAGAGCTAAACTTTTCTTCGAAGCAGCGGAACCTTCTTCGAGCTATAAAAATACCAAATTTTTGCAAAAACAATTTAAAAGATCAGAATAATTTATTAATAAAGTATACTTTAGCAAAGAAGTTTCATCGCAAAAAACTTACCAGCTTAAATTCTTAAATAACATTTAAATTTTATGCATTCAAATTCAAAATTTCGATTTCATCATTTGTTTTCACTACTGTTCGAAATTAATTTTATTTCTAGTAATGTACTAGAAATAGTAGAGAAATTCCGTAAGCATCAGCCCGGAGCCATTGTCCCTGCTAGCTCTTCGCTTTTAATCCGGTACTGTTTGGAAAGCATTTTATTTCATTCCATACATTACATTCAACACGAATAAATATACATATATCTATCTTTTTATCTATTGCTCCTGTAATTCATATCCCGCATACCTATATATCTGCAGGTATTGTATATAAACAATACTCCCTGACAACAAAGAGAAAAGTATCTTCGCGCGGCCGAGGCCGATTCGCACTCCGATGCGCTCGGTTATCGCACGCCGCGATCCCGGGGAGTTTATAAACACACCCCGGCGCGCAAAGCGATAATTCGACCGTATAATGTACCATGGGTGCAGAAATGTGCCTTTCCTTACCTTCCTTTTTCATTATATTATCATATTATGGAGGTGCGCTGCGGCGCGCAGGCGCGCTCAAGGGCAAGCTCGTGCACTAACCTTGGCAATGTAAGACTTCCATCGAGATATATCTGATAGTAGAAATGCTATAAGGGGAATCTCGAGAGATTTCGGATGGTAAAAAATATGGCTAGAGGGGTTTATGTTTTTATTTTTTTACCATTCTCTAAAGGTTTTTTTTTTGTTATAATTGACTTAGCAATCGTGTAATTTTATATAATTAATTTTCCTATTGAATACCAGGAAACAGCAAATACATTCCTTTCTACATAATGGTGAATTTAACGAAACTCTTATAAAATTCATTATTATTTTTAGTGTATATCAGTTCAATTGTGAGTCTATAAATTTAGTTTTATCTATTCTGCGTAGCTATTTGTTAATTTTATAGATATTTCGTTTGATCTTTTAAATTCTTCATGTAACGTCGTATCTTCTCAATGTATTTATCCATCTTCAAACGTTTTCAACGTATATTTAGTAAGCAGACACTACTGCCGCATTTGAGATTTTTTATGTCTTGGCTTTAAGCCGCTTAAAATTCATTTAACTTTCATTTATTTTGTCTATTTAATTTAGGTTTAAAATTTATCCATACAGTAAATTTCGAATCTTTTTTTAATTTTTTGAAAAATAATAAATATTTAATATGACATCATAGCAGTAGTTTAGTATCCATGCATCACTGTATGTGTATAGATATATATATATATATATATATATATATATATATATATATATATGTCATATTAAATATTTATTATTATCGTATTTTTACATAATACACCCCTATCGGTTCAACCTAAATTAAATAGACAAAATAAATGAAAGTTAAATGAATTTGAAGCGGCTTAAATCCAAGATATAAAAAATCTCAAATACTGCAGTAGTGTTTGCTTACTAAATATATGTTCAAAACGTTTGAAGATGGATAAATACATCGAGAAGATACGACGTTACATGAAGAATTTAAAAGATCAAACGAAAAATCTATAAAATTAACAAATAGCCACGCAGAATAGATAAAACTAAATTTATAGACTCACAACTGAAATGATATACACTAAAAATACACTAAATATACATGATATACACTAAAATACACAGAGAATTGTTTGGAAGAAAATCATTATGAAATTGACAACAATTGTAAAATATTAGGAAGTTGAAATAATGTTATTTTTTTAAATGGTAAAATTTACTGAACTCTTAGAATAAATTTAACAATAAACTATTATACACAGAAGATTGTCTAAGCATCACAAGGTTCCACGTTTTATGATGAATTTTACAGTGTAGTCTTTAATATCAGCTATTTCTTTAACATTTTTCAAAATTTTACGTAATCGTCAATGGCTTCACCAAGTATAAATAATATAAATGCACAAGTCTAAGTTTAGCCAAATGCTATTAAATCTCGAACGTAGTTTACGTATAACTGATAGCTGCATTTAAATATCATATGACAAATCGCTCGGTTCAGTGTGTCCGTGCTTCTTTTTATAATTTCTCGTCTAAGTGACGCTATAAATACGTTTTATTGTTAAATATTATTGGACGATAAACAACATTAAAATTTACCGCTATAAAATTTATAATATGACGTATTTAATCTTAAATTTTAATAGAAACACATAAACAATGAAGTATCTAAATAAATATTTAAATTTAATATCGATGTAGGTGTGTGTGTGTGTGTGTGTGTGTGTGTGTGTGTGTGTGCGCGCGCGCGCGCGCGTTTAGTACAAGACAATCTTGATTCGACCCTTTTTGACGGAGAAACTGAAACAAACTGAAATTTTCTAAGAGATTCTAAAAACTAATGAACATACAAGTTCAACATAGAAGTGACAGGTTAATACAAGTAAGCGATAAAGGTGTTACCTGGATGATAGTTAAAAATAATTTGTAACATACAATAATAGATATGCAGACGTAAACTTATATATTAAAATTTTTTATTCCTATATATTATATTGATTATACCACACTATCACACTCTAGAAAATATTGTAACGAAAAATGTTTAAATTATATAATTTGATGGAAAAAATTTGATTCCTTAAAAAATTTTTTCCTTGCATACTTTCTTTTGAATAATCTTATTTCGCTTTATCGCCTAGAAGACATGTCAGTACGGAAACATCGCTTTGTGAACCTTGTCAAATGTTTTTTGAAATGAAGTTTCTTATTCAAACTCGATTACTGCAATGTGACAGTGTACTTTTCCAATAATTTATTATAATATATTTATTAAAATGAATTCAACTCTTATTGTATCTAATAAAATGTATTTAATTTACATAAATTATTTAATCTGCTTCTTTTTGCTAAATAGTTTATTCGAATTCAACACGTATCTTTCAGTATGCGAATAAATACAAACTGCTAAAATTGTCGGCACAATAAAGGCAAAGCACTATTTCGCTAGAATTTACAGATATATTGTATATGTCGTCGCAAAGAATGAGAAAAGCAGTAGGGCATAAATACAACTATAAAGAAGGATCTATTGACATGCAGTTTTATTAGATACATTGAAAAAAAGGAAATTACTGGGCAGGGAATTCCTCGTGCAGACAGTCGTAATTCGGTATTCACGTATAAATGCCCGAGCACGCGTAAAAATATATGTATATAATATCAGCGAGGCGTTCCTTCATAAGCGGAGTTATATATAGAAAAGCGATGAAAATGCTGGGTGTCTAAAAAGCACCGATCGCGAGAAACAAAAAGAGAAACGAATATATATATATATATATATATATATATATATATTTATTTATTTATTTATTTATTTATTTTCATATCGTTTAAACGAATAGGTTAAGGCCGAGTGAACCTTTACCGAGGGAAGAATATTCATATATACAATAGCATTGTATATTAATTTATACCTCGAATAAACCAATGGGTATCAATGATACATTTAACACAGAACACTTTTTCCCCTTGGTTCGTAAAAAGTAACGCCGACAGTCCCTGAAATTTAATACGCTTTGCAGTAACGACCGATATCAAAACGAGCATACATCATAGCTGATAAACAAAAAAGTCCTGCACGAAGTCCCATCAGTTATGTATCCCCGATATATACAGTACGCCACACCTCGGCCGTCGCGGTTTCCCTATATTTTCATTGATAAGGTCACGCAGCTCATCCGTGCGCGCATTATCGCCCTCTACCCATCTAATCCTCGGGGCAAAAACGGCGCTCTATCTGTGTGTGTGTGTGTGTGTGTGTGTGTGCGCGCGCGCGCGTGCGTGTGTATCCAATTTCGTAGCGGAACCGACTTCCGATCCGCCTCTCCCCTCCCCCATCAAGGAACCAACGCTCCTGAATAGAACGTGAATTACCCCTCGGGACTTCTCGCTCCGCACAATCGCGCGAAAGGAAGCGCGCATCCATACGGATTCGTCGCGTTATTAAAAGAAACGTGACGGGGGACGCGGGTATAAAAGACTTTTAGAGCCACGCGTTGTCGGCGAGAGCCGCGTCACCGTCACGCGCGCAGGATTTGAGATACTGTGGCAAGGGGGTAGGGGGGTGAGTTCGTAATCAGATATATATAAATGGAATAAAAAAGCATCGTCAGCTCGAGGTTTTATAGTTAGAGGGACGGTGTTGTAATCTATATTATGCTATATGCATAGTTCAAGGCCGCCCTCGGCAGGCACCTCACACTCGCACGCGTGGTCGCACGAAACTACGGTCATCAAATAAGCACTGTAGAATTTCGAATTGTTTAACATACAATATAGTAGAATAAGATATTGTTCTTAAAAACGATTACTAAGATGTAATCTATTGTAAGACACTATTCGTAATGAAAAATCATTGGAATCGTTTTTAACATTACAAATCAAATAATTACAACCATTTTGGAAAATAAAACTATATAAACTAATATTGAAAACCATTTAATATTCTTTCAAGATTTGAAGTTTTTTAGAAGCTTCAAATCTGTTGAAATTATACGAAATCCAAAAATTACTTTGAACCTTAATTATGACTTAAGTAGTTCCGTGGTATAATCTTTAGAATATGTAATAACCAATTTTATCAATAAATTTAAAAAATAAAGAAAATCTACTAATTGATTTGAACTTTTTTTTTAATTGGCCCATTTTCAATTTTCGAATTGTTATAATAGATTTCTTTCGAGAGTCCTCGGAAACTCCCGAATTTCAGTTTTCTAGTTTATCAGAGTTATGTCAGTTATTCAATTTTAAGTTCACTATTTTCCATAATGTTGTCAAATAATTTATATGATGGTTCGTGATGTTTAAACCAAAAATTAAAAAGGAGATGGAAAATACTTCAACGTAAACTAATTTAACAACCTTATGAGGAAATTACGACCTTAAGTGGTAATTTAAGCAGTTAGAGATGACCTGTTAACCAATTCATCCAAAGGTATTAAGAAACATATCATGGTATATGATAATAAGAAATAAAATTGAACATAATAAGAAATATCTAATTTTTCGAATCTTTGTCCGAAGTAAATTGGATAAAGAAAAGATATTATAGAAGAACAACTGTATTCATCTATTCGTAATTGTACAATTTTAAAGTACCATTTTTTTTCTGCATCCTGCACAAATTTTTTTTCTTGCACCGTTTTTTCTTGAATCCTACACAAATTGTTTAATGTAGAATATAATGAAAATGGTGTTAAAACCAAAGCAAAATCTAAATACATCCGTAGCGTTAAGATATATAGAGTGACAGACGAAACGCTACTGTGTGCGCTAAAAATGGCGGTATTCGGTATCGCTTTCGTCTACTTTAAACCGTAACTTGGTGCGAATGGTGTCAAAATGCAATTAATCACTCTTAAAGCGAACGCGAGAAAGATAAAAGAGGACGACACACACACACACACACACACGTCGCATCAATCTTCCTCAGCCATAGTATTCGCCGAAATTATCATTATAAAAATCTATATTAAAGAGCGCGAGCGCACAAGACCCAATGGTCGGGATAGCTGAAAGAGCGAAAGAGAGCGACTGGCGGAAAGGGCGGAACGGTTATCCTTATCCCGCGAACTGTGCAGTAACAAGTAATTGTTCGCCCGCGCACGGGGGGCGGCGAGTGATTGGGAGCTCCAGATTTTTGCGAGCGCGCGCTTCCCGAAGCTTTTCTTTCAGCGGCGCACAGCGTGCGCGGACCGGCAATGCCTCCCGATGATTTATTGCGCGCAAAAGCGTGCCCTCGTGATTTATAGAGGAAATGCACACACACACACACACACACACACATCGAGGTCAACACAGAGCAGTGAGTTGGTTCAGTGGTACGAGGTTGGATTTCGATGTTTTCGAATTAAGACTGGGCACGAGATTTGATCGTTGTCTGATGCATTTATTGCGTAAATCTTAGTATGTATACCTAAACGCTTCCGAATTTTAACCTGGTTTTACCGATTCACTTTCATTTGATAGTTATGATAAGATCCCAACTATTTTTCACTAAATTTATAATAATATATAACAATGAATAGTGTGATACGCTTGTAAAATGTATACATATGTCATAAAGAATTTAAAATCACTCATTTCCATTTACGATTTTCTTCCTGCAATAAATTTAAACATCTTCGTATGAGAATTTCTGCAATTTCGAAACATGCATCCTACGTCCAAGATTAGTTCAGCATAATTGCGAGCCCAAATAGAGACGAAAATAGTTTTTCTGAGTTTATTTAAAATTATTTTCATTTCTTATTTTTTCTGTCTATCAAAACATTTTTTTCTCATTATTTGTCTCAGTATTGGCCTATTCGCTTAAAGGCCATGTGATGCATCGCTTTTGTAAAATTGTCCAATCGTTAAAAATATATTTCTTCTATAACACACTTTATATGTCTTTTAGAAACATAAGATCTTTTATACAAATAGAACAGTAATAATATAGCGATAAATAATATACAAAAAACCAGTGTGCATAGACTAACTATAGTAGAAAAGTCCTGTTAAATATAGAGAATACTTATTTAGATTACCAAATCACCTACTTCAACTGTTTCAAATTGAGAGAGAATGGAAATCAACTACAACGACCACTTATATATATATTCTCACCAATTCACTGAAACAAAGAAACATTACATTAACCTAAAAATTACCTATATAGCGTACGGTATTTGATTCACCTGATATACTTTCTATAAACAGAATAAATTCGAAAATTGTAGAAAAAGATAAAATTTGAGACAGGATTTCTGCTCAAAATAAAGAGTCGTACTTTCTTACGCATTTTACTTGTCGCTTAAAATAGTGAAAAGATTCTTCTGAAAAGAATCTTAATGATGTATGATGCTGTTCAAAAAAATATGGAGTACAATATTCATCGTATATGTCTTCAGTTTATTTTAAACCCATCTCGATAATATAACACATTTAAAAACGTGCTAGCGCATTGAAGAACCATCGACTTGATTCGTATTCAATTCACTTAAATCTTCCAATTGGTAAATATCTCATTATTATCCGTACATATAAAAATGTTATCAATATCAAAGTGTAATATTTTCATTTCTCTTTTCGTCTGTCTGAAAAGCCCAAGTATGGATTATTCATCTTTGAATAGAGCTTAGAGGGTTTATTATACTTCAAATGCCTGAATTAATATAAATAATAACATATCAATATTTATTATAAGCTCTAATGCATGACTTCATCGTTTCAAGAGCTACTGAAAATGTTAAACCTAAATTAGTTGTGTAAAAGTTCACTGGACATAAACTATAGGCTTTCATAGACATTGGCCTTCAAAACCAACTATAGTTATACATCTGCTTATAAGTATAAATTAATACTAGTAGGAATTCATTTATTTATTAGAAAATTCTAAATTGATTCTGTCCGCACAATGCATATGATCTCTTTTATAGCTCTAACTTGTCATGTTCGAACAAATTCAATATATGCGAGCGTTTACGCGAGTAGATGTAACCTATAATCTGGCATAATTCTTCTATTTCATCGCTGGGGAAAAACGAGTCCTTAAATTTTCACCTCGACCGTCACATATACAAGCATGATGATCAAATATAGCGTCCAAGCAATTGACAGCACAGTCTATCATACATTGAATATGTGATGATAACAATATTATTTAAAAAAAAATTCTAATCGTCCTTAGTTGATAAATTCATTGATTTCAAATTCATTTCAAATGAAATGAATTTGAATTCCTTAAATATATTTTATTTTCTCCGAAATCATACTACGTTATATCTTTATCTGGTTAATAATTCAATCTCCCATGCGTTTTTAAAATTATTTTCTAACATATCCCAATTGCCTCAGAAATAAAAAAAGAAACATTTCTTCGTAAATGTTAAAACGTAAATGAAAAATAATATTTTATTAAAATATTCCAAATATATCCCGTTAACGTAATATATTGTACCTTTTATTCTCAATAAAATTATCAGCTGCGTTTAATTAACATTTCATCCCAATGTTAATACAACGGGCCTATTAGCATGTCGACTTTGGTAGAAAGATTATTACTCTAATTCCATTGTAATTAAAATTAATTAATTAATTCGAAACGATCGCCATTATTTCAATTATACGGGCATGTATATACAATAAATCAAAATTTTACGACCGAAAGAAATAAACGAAACTAATAAATGCTCTTGTAATATTTGTTCATTGAATATGGTAATTATATATTATCGAAAATTATTTATTACGCGCGCGAGTAACGAGCGCGCGCGCAATGATTCATTGCCCGCAAACGTCGGGTATACGGAACAATGCTAATTAATAGCGCTCGCGTTTCCGACGCGCGGCGCCAAAAACGCGGCACCCTCGTCCCGCGCTGCGTGCCGCGCGAGCCGAAGCGCATTGATTAATAATATCGCCGCGCCCGGCGAAGCGTCTCCCGGTTCGCCGTTCCCGGCGCAGCGTTGGGAGAGAAGCGGAAAGGCGGAAAATCGCACGAGCGATCGCGGGAAGAGGGTGGTCTCTCTGTACCCTGTAACGGTGCGTATTATTTGCCCATTCCTTGCCGGGTGGCTTTGGGCCGGGAGCGGGAGAATAAAAAAGTACGGATATAATAGCGGGGCCAGGAGAAGGAAAGGAGCCGGGTAGCAATGGGAAGATTCGACACGACCGGGAGGAATCGACGGAGCAGAGGATTAGGTCGGACGGGGCCGAATCACGGGCGTTATATATATCGTGCTCCCAGAATATACGGCGGCGCTTAATGTACCGTTATGATCTTTACGGGCCCCTCGTTTTATGGGGTACTGCGATCGGAGCGGGGCGGAGGAGGGGGATGAGCGAAGCCGCGAGTATAACGCTCACCCCCCCCCCCGCCCATCACCCGCCGCTTCCTCGCGCGTCGCTGGAGCTTCCTATACCTGTTTTATTTCCTCCTTTTCGTTTTACTTCCTTGGACGGGGTCTTACGGGGCGTTCTGCTCCGTGAACGTGGATGCATTTTCATACGGCAGATGTTGGGAGTACACCGAGGAGTACACGGCGATGGAATTTGTAATCGCATAAAAAGATACAGTCCAACGAGCTTTTATTGAAATCTTATTGCGACCGTGCCGTTTTAAAGTCATCCCATTGAAGATTTTTCGGATCAAGCATTTTCGAATGGTCGTATAATCGCCCCCGTAAAAATACGTGGACTATAGAGGCCTTAGATGAAATGAAATTCTAGCCTTTAGCAGTTTTTTTTTTTTTTAATTATTATATGCTTAGTATAATAAAACGTAACCTTTTAGGTTAAGCTTTACTTTTATTTACGTTAATCCCCGTTCAATTTATTAAAATAACAATATGTTATAAAACAATAAGAAAATTGTGTATAAAAAAACTATTTTTTGTTTTTATAGTTCAAAGTAAATGAATGTACAGAACGGAAATATAATTTTGGTCTATTTCATATACCAGCTCGATAAACTACAAGAAACCATATCTTAAACATCTCATTTCGTCTCTTGAAAAAATAATGGTACATTTTAACACTGGTGTAGGAGTTGATTATATTTGCTCAACGAAAAGGCTTACGCCCGAGCGAAGCGAGGGACGTAAATGCCAGGGGGTAAAAATCAATTTATACGCTAGTTCCGATGTCTACTTTACATCACAGAAGTCGAAAAATCATTAGAAAATTGCGATTTTGAAATTAGAGTGGTATAAATATTATTAAATATTAGTAAGATTCAGCTTTCTTTTTATTTCATATATCCATTTTTATTTCAATAAATATAAATGTTGTACTGATTTTATATGTATATATAATGTAAAAAATGATAATTTTTATTAGTTCTTCTTTTAAAAATCATAAGTCTTATACTTTAGTCTAATATTATCACGATGATGTACCAAATCTGTGACTCAATATATGTCAATTATAAAATTACAAAAATTTAATTTCTTTTATAAACAATTTTGATATTAAGCAAATGATTTTTTTTTTAAGTTTCTGACGTAAATTAATTTATTCCAGGTATAAATAACCCAGATCGTTTTTGTACGCAAAGGATTAAATTCCACTATATAACACTATAACATTATTAATATGTTCAATATATTATAGTCATCAATAGAAATTCTTCTCGAGGAGACAGAATTCAAAATTAATAAGTGGAAATTAATTTCATAAGGTTTCACCAAGATTAAGACTATTAAATTAATTTTCATCTTATCTTGACTCGAAATTCAATACTATACAAAGGCAGAAATAAAATAATCTTACGTAAGAAATGATCAAGCATTGCATAAAAGACAACATTGTCGTGACAAATTTTTCATAAAAATACCTTGTAAATTGCTGAACATTATGAATTTTGTAGATTCAATTATTGCGATGAAAACTTAATTAAAAGTTCTCAATCGATTCATTAGAAAATAAAAAGAAATGTTTGTTATTCTTAACCTATTATTTCATTAGATTACTGTCAGAACATTTAAATGTTTATTTTTAATAAAATAAAAATAAATTTCAAACATTCAAAGTCCTTCTAAATTCTATTATAAACAGCACCGAATCATTTCCAAACAACACGAAAGTAACGATTTTAAACCAAGCAAATTGGTTAATTAAATGCTAAAATAAACACACCGACGTTAGGAATTACTGTACAATATAAGCGCCGCGTGTTCTCTCGAACTCTGCCTTCCCAACTTGAATTTTAAATCCGGAACGAATTGTTTGAGCGAAGGTTACCTCTTGACGGTAAAATGATGCGATGCAATAAGGGGACGGTATAACTTACTCTGCAGCCCGGCAGCAGAATGCCTTTCGTCCCCTAGCATATCCTTACCTTCTGAACATTGGATTCTGTGGAATTTTTACATTTTCTTCTTGTACTCGCACGCGATTTAGTTTTCCCGATGTATCAGATAACCAGTATTTTTGACATATATTGTTGCGAATTCATTTCTCACGCGTGCTTCATGAACCCGATATAATTCAGGTAGAGTCAAAAACAGATCTGAAGTTTTAATGAATAAAATTAATTTTGCTTACTAGACTTAAACTTAATAAAATGGTGAAAGCGAATTAATATATTATTTTTAACATTTTTATTTACATATCGAGGATTCCGTGATCAATGAGGAGTTCTTTCTTTCAAAGACTATAATTTTAATTATAGATAAATATATAAACATATTACATTCCTAATTAACTCCAAGGTGCTGTAACTTTAATAATAAGCAAAGTAAAAAACGCTTAACGAGGAAAGATAAAGTCTTTTGAGTCATGGATTTGATCCAAATTGAGTAAAGTGACTCTAATTGACTCCAAAATGAATTCTGTAAAGTCTTAAGACCTAAATCTCACCCATTTACAAGATAAGATTTTTTTCTTGAGTGAGTCCAGAAATAATGCTGATGTTCGCTATTGGCTAATTTACAAATAGTGTATTCAGAATTGAATATTCATAAAAGTATACCTATAAATGCGTGTTTCTCAGTTATTACCAATTAAAGTTCAGATGATTTTTGATACGTTAGCAAAGGCATGTCATAATCCACTAAAAGTGTATGAATTCGACTGAACTTAATTGATTATAATGAAGAAATTCACATTTGTGAACATTGATTTATTAGAATTATTTGAACTTAAATGCTATCCTCTCTTCTAATCTGATTTTAAAAGTAGTTTTAATTTTTTAAATTCCTGTAAATATACAGTATACTCAATAAGTAAAGAAAAAGTACTAATTGTGAGACTAATTCTGTAAGTAAGAAAGCGCCATATTTTAAGAATGGAACAACTTAAAGTATTCAAACTTTACAAGCTTACGTGTTAGATGTCATCAGGGTCAGCTTGTTTAATCTGGACCAACTCAATAACCCTTTGTTAGAGATAGCTCCTTGTAGGTTTATTGAAGATAATATTTCTCACGATACACTAGGTAGGGAACAAAAAGAAAAAATTTGGAGCTCGACTGTTTGTCGTTTGCTCATTGGCTAATAGACATCGACACGTAGCGCAAAAATTATTTGCAACTTTTCGAAAAGCATACAAACTTTGTATACGACTTCCCTTGTTCATTACCGATGTGATAGTGTGTACAATCATATTTGAGACAATCTGTATATATTTGTTATTATTAGACGTGTAGATACCTTTAAAACCGTATTGTAAAATAATTGTAGAATTAAGAAAGCAGAGCCTCATATTACCCATTATCTTAAAAGTTCTGTATAAAAATATCAAATATATACTATCCATTCTATATGTTTACATTATATATCCTTTAAAAACTTTGTTTGAAATAATATTGTACATTTAAAAAAATAGAATTTCATATTCCTTACAGAAAAAATGATAATGTATAGATAATGAGTTCCTTTAACTATACTTTGTTGAAAATAAAATTATAGAATTAAAAATTATAAGGAATCGTATAATTCCTATATTAGTATTGATTTTACAGAAAAATACAGAAGGTGACCAGAGATAGCACCTGGTGCAGAATTTCAATTCGCCTAATTAATATCTATCGTGCTTCTCTCAACACACACCCTTGAAATTGTTCTCTAATCACAAATAATGACAGCACAAATTTTTCAAGTATTATGTCGGCCTTCGGTACAATTATGTGAAAATTCACTGATAAATTTTAATAAATAGTATTATTTTTTTAATTTACGCCAATACGAAGTTTCTTAATATAGTACAATTTGAGTATTTGAATTATTATCTTTAGAAGGGTACATGTTCGTGAACTAAAAAATCGAGTGCGATATATAACTAAAGAAAATCTTTTTATCTGTGATTAATTTATCGCAAGTGTAAAAATTTTAAATATTTTTTAAGTACTATGATTATCAAGGATTTTAACGCTATTTTTTTCGTTCGTATTATTTTTTCAAATTTGTTCATGCACAAATTATTGATCTATCTATCAATTTTATGTATTTTTGAATATTTATAAAAATTTCAATAGAAAAGGTTATAGATGTTCAAATCTACCCCGAACGGTCAACAATTCAGATCCGTTTGGAAAAAGAAAACAAACTCGTGATTCGGCGCTTCTAACCCCGTACAGCAAACTATTTTCCTTCGAATTTGTAAACTGTCTTCGACAGTTTGATTTAAGAAAGGAAACCAGTTAAATGGAGAATAGCGATATACGTTTGTAAACAACCGGTCCTAAAATGGACCATTAAGCTTTTGAAGTAAGTTTAACAACAACAAAAAACAACCAATGGTTCGAACGCACTCTCGTAAAAGATACCGTATCCTGGCTTTCGAGCACAGGGCACCCAGAAATAGAACGGCATCAGCTCAATGGAAAAACTTTTGGCAAAAGTCCTCGAAAGTAAAGCTGCGTAGGCGTGCTAGCTGTTGAGTTTGTTTACCCGCATTACTTTTGCCTGACGGAAGCGCGGAGTTTACGATTATCTAATCGATATTTAATTATTTGCCTATGAATAATTCACATGTTAATAATTATTCACTTATTTAAAAGCTTTCTTGAATCTATTATAAAACATTTTTTTCTTATCTATTATCCACACAATTAAACAATGCTATACGCTTGAATATAATTCGCCAACATTTTAGTCCAATATTGTACTTACATGGATGGAATGCCTTTCAAGTTTCGTGAGGATAATTATGCAAAAATAATTGATTAAAAAATGAATAAATACATATATACATAAATTAATTAAATTAATCATTTCTTGCTCTATATTAATTTATATTATAAATTAATTGTAGTGTATTCTCAAAAAACTATTTTTCATTCAACGAAATAGGAATAAACAATTACTAAGCATCAGTCTTTAATAAAACAAATTTAGCTACAATGTAACAATTGCGTTGCCAGTCTATCAGACAGCAAAGAACTTATTTAAAGCTACCAACCTGTGAATTATCTCACTCTCTTATGCAGATCGCATTCCGAGTCCGATACTCGTGAACGACTGTTTCCCTGCGCAGGGTGCGTTGCAAAAATTAATTGAAAAATTTATCCACGCCGTAAAATTCGCTATCCAATCGCGATCGTTCCCAATTCATGCGGAAAGCTATATATACGCACTGGTAAGCTGGCGTGAAAAATCTAAAAACTGAAAAATCTATATCGAAATTCATATTATAATATAATATATCGAGCGAAAAACGAAAACTCTCTATCACTATATATTTCGATTCCTCGTAAAACATTTATCACTGTCGAGTTTTCGACAACCCTTATTTAAGAAAATAATTGCGAGTTTTCCGCGAAAGCTTGAGAATTAACCGAGAGCCAAGAGAAAGTAGAATGCGGAAGCGGCATGGAGAGGAAGGAGATAAAACAAGTGAGAAAGAGAGAGAGAGAGAGAGAGAGAGAGAGAGAGAACGTGAAAGAGACAGCACGCGAGAAGGAAAGATGAGGGTGTAAGAGGTCGGAGGACGACACCTCCGTAAAATTTGGTTGTTAGCGGTAAATTGAGAGAGCGCACTACCCCCTTCCTCGCCCAACCCCCGTTCGAGGCTTCTTAACGAAGTCTGTTTTAATGAGCCCGTGAGCTCCGTCGGGGCACGTCTTCTCTCACGCTAATTGCATTAATTGCAAAATGTCTCCAAACTACGGCTCTGACACACGCGCGCATACACACACATACACGCATACGAACGCGCGACCCTGATGCGCCTCCTTCCAACTTTCGCTATCCCTCAGGCGGTCAAGCAATTGCTTGACTTTTTCTATTACTCGTTCTATCTACCTCGCCTCTTTTAGCTCCAGTATTGCCAGGACCTATCCGATCGTCAGGGATTATATCAAGTAAATAAATGCTTATAAAATGACAAGAAAAGATAGGACGCCAATACCCGAAAATTTGATCTGCTCAATGGCGCTATAGACTGAAATATTTTTTCGAGAGCCATTACCGATTAGTCGGTATGGACAGAGAGGGATGGTCGAATCAAATCGAAATTGGTGGAATCTGAGCTTTGGTTGAATATATATATATATAAGAGCGGCATACTATTAACTGTTTCCAAAAGTAATTTGATTATTTTTCATATTCTTGTAGTATCGTATACAATGATATTTGACAAATAATCACCTTATAGGGAGGAGACATAGAAACAGACAGTTAGAGAGAGAGAGAGAGAGAGAGAGAACGACAGAGAATTAAACGCAAGGGGACGAACTGGGATTATCTGATATTAGTGGGTGTTGCTTATAGGAATGCGAGTGCGTTCACTTTATACCTTTTCTTTTCTTTGTCTATCTCTCTGTCTCTCGGTCTCTCTCTCTCTCTCTCTCTCTCTCTCTTTCTCTCTCGCACACAGGCGCGCGCGCACGCACATGCACACAAATATATGGATATATAAATTATGCAGTAAAAATCTGAGGTACTCGTATATAGTAATAAACATAGAAATTACGAAGCTAGGCAATTTTAAACATTCAGCGTTATATATCTGTATATAACGCTAAGCCTACGCCCTTCAGAAGATGATAAAGAGTCTATTTCTAATTGAAACTAGAATGTGCACATCTTTTACATTTCATATAATCCTTGCTTCTGACTTTCATCCAGTACTAACGTCCATGACTTCTGAAAGCGGGAGTTCTCCAGAAGTCGAGGGTCCGGCGGTGGTCGGAGCTGGTTTTCGATGCACGTCTTATCGAGACTACAGCTAGACCGAGAGCACAGAGGAACAGGCCTTCTTATCGGTCTTCCGCCTAATTTCTATATAAGAATAGTACATTATCACGATCGACCCCTTTCATAATACGATAATTTTGATTCCTTATGTATTATGCTAGGGTACTCGATCGAACTCGCTCGCTGGCTACTATACAGCGACACCACATGCATTTGAATGGAAAATACGAACCGAATCGAATTTATGAGTTTCGTTAAGGCTCGCGCAATTAATGAGTGCGCCTGGGATGTTAAATTTAGATGGAATTGCAAGTCTATGGCGTGGGAGTGGGATTATTAGCATTATAACGGGGTGGCAAGTGTAGTGGTTATTTTTGTCGCTGTGCACCCATAAAACGTCGTACGTATTTTTATGAAATGGATAACGCTTTATAGAGTTTAATTGACGCGCTCAGCAATTGCGGACGAGAAATGGATAATCACATGGCTTTTATCGATTATTTATTGTAAAACGAATACTATAATTATGCATGCGGTGCTCGACGAATTGGAGATTATTTTTCTAGAGTTATAAATTAAGTCAGAATGTTTAATGATACTGTATAATCTATTCTTTCCAAGTAAGATGAATAAAGAATCTATAATATATATATATATTCTGTTGAAATCTAGACCTCAATTAACATCCAGCCATTTATAATATCAATAACAATGGATCATTTTCGTATTGTAATTGAATTATTTTTGATCAATTAAAGTAAAGGCAAGACTTTGAATGATAAGCTTCAAAAGAGCCAAGTTAAATCAAAAAGTGCACAACTTCCTTAAAATATTGTAATCGTGCTTGTTTATATTCATAGTCATAATATAATAAGAAGAAAAATAAATTTCAAAACATTTGTCATGTTTCACGAAAGCGAGTAGTCGTCTACTATTAACATAAGATTCATGAGATTTCAAAATACGTTCAAAATCTTTCATTATTATAAAATTGTAATGTGGTGTATTGGAAATAAAAATCAATATAAAGCAAAACAAGAAAAAGCCCTTTCAGCTATACAACTTTTGCAGAAGTAAGTTTAAATAGTCTGCTGAGAATACTCAACGTAATGAACTAAATCCAAAGCACGGAAAGACCTAACAGTTCGCTGATAAAGTTATGGCCACAGTATTTTGAGATGCATATGATATAATATTCATTGACTATCTTTATAAAGGAAATACTATCAATAGCGGTTATTTCGGATTGTTAAAACATTTGAAGAAAGAAGTCACGAAAAAACGGCCCCATAGCCTATCTAAAAAATTAAACATTTGCGGATATCTGCTCATTAAAGCAGATTGTTTGATTTTTTGGAGATTCGGTCCCAAAGTTGTCATATTTAATTATAAAAGATATTATCTAGCTTCACCGCATATGCGAATTATATAGAGAAAATTACTAATTTGTTCGTGCTTATTATGAAGGTATAATCAAAATTACTTATGAATAGTTTGATGTATATACTTCCGTTGCTCTATTGTCAAAACTTCTCCTTGTCCAAACGACATTAATCTATACTCAGTACATACTAGAATAAACGCAAACATAAAACATTCTACTCGTCACCTACATCGAACAAAGAGATGGAAGAAAACTTTTGCGGAACAAGCTCAAGCGTATTATGTACACTTAAGGAACAGTTCGCACTCAAGAGCCGCCGATCGACATCTCTCTATATCTAGCCGAACGATCCACGCGAGGCATATTAAATATGTATACAGCAACAAACTCCTTCCCTATATATATTTATACCCATCGCGTGCAGTTAAACGCCTCGAACTCGGGACGATAGGGCAGAGAGCACAGGGGCGCTTTCAGACTGGCGACTTGTTTTCTATGTAATGGCTCGTTGAACGAGATTTTTGCAATTTAGATATGGTACAAAAATTTAATTGCGCCTGCCTCTCTCACTCTCTCACTCTCTCTCTCTCTCTCTCTCTCTCTTTCTCTCTCTTGGGCTACCTCGATGTGGGGAAATACTGGTAGACCGAGTACTTATATATACCAGACCTGGCTTTTGCTTGCTAAGACTTTGCAAATTTGTTAATTATACGACAACTATAAAGAAAGCAATTTAACAAAAATTAGATTGAGAGAAATGTATTTTATGTCTTTTATTGCTTTAAGAAATACTGTATAATTGGTAGGAATAATAAAAATAATTATTAAGAAGTCATCGAGTTCGGATATTCAATGGAGTTCTATGCATTTCATAAAAGTCTTTGAACAAAAGTCTAATCATAATACTGGATTAATTTTATAAGAAAGATTTAGTGTGAGGAATGAGGGAATTATTGGCCTTTTCTTTAATAAAAAATCAGATATCGTGAAAATTTAACAACTTGCGTCGGCATAAAAACCTTCACGGTTCAGAGGGAAAAGCCGGAGCAAGCGTATTCTTTATTAAATGAAAGTTAAATAAAATATATAAAACTATACATATATCATTACACAATTAAATATGCTACTTACAACATTAAAGGAATACATAAAATCTTAAACTATATTAGCGCTCGCTTACAATCCTAAATCACTTGGTTCTTTCTTGCCGCCGCAAACTTTCCCCGTTTTAGGAAAAAAGCGGGGCGAAGGGAGCGCAAAAGCTACGCACGTAGCGCGCCCCTACAATGCCCCTTATGACGCGAATTACAGGCCTCTGTGCCCTATGCGGCGGCGAGCCGGCAATCATAATGTGTAATACTAGACGCCGAAATAAACATTCACGGCCCTAATGCATCGAAGTCGTAAACTTTAACAGCCTTACCAAAATATCTTATTCATTCTGAATAATAATTGAAAGAATTCGTACAATGATGCAACTTTCAAACAATAATATTGTGAGTTTCTTACCCAAAATTGTATTTAACTTTCTTAAGAAACTTATGTTAAAATTATGATAACTTTTTTTATAGATTATAACTGTTATATTTAGAAATTTCGCAGAAGGGCGAAACAAAATTCTTAATTGTTGTGTATACAACAGATGATGAATAATGCAGTTCTGGAATGCTCAGTCACAGAAAAGAAAATGTGGGCAAAAAGTTGTTTCAGAAATACGCAATAGAATATATGATATAAATACAGGTATATAGGAAGTAAAATGAATACCCTGAAAAGAATTTACAAAACAATCATAGACCATAATAACCGAACTGGAAATGAAGGAAGACATTACAGTTATTATAAGATATCTAAGCTCGAGGTCTAACTTTTCTTAATACTTTTAATATATTTGTTTTAAAGAATTCTTAGTTGATTCTAATAGAACAGATACGAAAGAAGAATTTTTGAAACAATTTTAATAAAATATTTTTTATTATTCAGAATATAAGAATGATAACGTTACAGGAATTTGATGACTTATTTAGTAACTGTACATGAATTAATCTATTGACTATACCAGAATCAAATATGCTATTATCCAACTTGCATACTAACGCAACATTAGTGAATATATCAAGTGGGTATATTACTTAAGTTCATAACATACATCAAATTATTGAAAAATCAACTGTACTATTTAATATTTCAGAACTTCCAAATGTATATTCACGCAGAATCTAACATATATAGAACAATCAGTTGGACAGAAGTGATTAAGAAGAACAGATACCGAAGCTTAGGGAAGAAAAAAATTTTTCATTATGAAAGACTTAGTTCTCAAACTAAAAAAAAAAATACAAAATGAAACCAATTATCAATGTATTTGTATATATGTGTGTATCCGCGAAGAAGAATTTTTCCCCGATTTAACCTCAAAATTACAATTTTAACATGATTTTTATCTTGTACGATTTACCTCTCTCTCTTTGTTTAGGGTTAGGCTGTCTTACAAGGTAAATAATCAAATTCCATATTCATGTTGAAATATAAATAAATACATACACATATGTATTTAACACTGTAATGCGTGTAAGTGACATAATCTGCAAAAACTTTATAGATAAATATAAATGAGTGATCATGTATTCATGTATAAATTTCAGTATGTTTTGTTATTTGTGTTGTCAGTGCTTTATTATCTATAGTTATTTTGAATCTCATTTAGTTGTAGTTTCGATTGTTCGATTTCTAAAATTAAAAAATCGTGCTTTTTATTTTGACCTGTGAACCATTTATGTAATTAATAATTTTACAATTGGTTTCATATTAATTACAATTTTAAAGCAGTATAAATTCAATGTAAGATTTGTATACAATATCAATATGTTATACAATATGATTATAAATTTCTATTTTAAAAATGGCAAATACAATTTATTTGTATTTTTCCTTATGCTTGATAAATATCATTCGAAAGTAACGGCTCCGAATAAATATCAATTATGTCTGAAACTACTATTGGTACTACTGGAATTTGCCTTCTTGCTTAAAATAAACATTATGCAATATGCATCAACATAGGATTTAATATTTGTCAAGTAGATATCTATGGACATTTAAAAAGATCAAGAGAGCGCTCTACCAGCATCCTTGTATGAGAGAGTACTTTATTAAAATGAATCGTCTGTATAAGATATCACTACATGCTTCTGAATTGTATAGGCTGAATCACGGAGCAAATGAATGTCCTGTGGAAAATATACATCACTAAATATTTTTGTAACTCCAGCATACTTCAATACTGCCATATCATATATAAATAAGCATCCATACAGGAATGTAAAGTACCAAAAACATGTATTGCAATATATAATTTTTTTCCCTGGAGAGATAGGTATTTGTCGAAATCAACGCGCATCATCCTCTAAGTGTGGCCATAATGTTAATAATAAATAATTAAATGTTGATCAATGCACTCTAAAATATAATTTTAGACTGCGTTTCGTCAAATTGCATGGTAATATGATTATTTAATCTTAAATAAATGTATGAAATTAACTAAAGTTTTGTTCAAATTCTTTTTCTGAATATCTGTAAATAACATTTTTTAAAGAAAGTTGTATTCTTGGCCTTTTTTCATTTTGATTACTGCCATGATTTATGTCATTCATAGAATCCTTTTTAATCTTGTATTTCATTCTCGTCACTACTCGAATTACTAGTTGAATAAAAAATTATACTTTCAATTACTTCAAATTCTCATATATACATGTTTACTAATATTGTAATAAAAAATTAAGTCTAGCGTTACGTCTATAAGTTTTCTATGAGACTTAATGTAGATCAACTATTATTACTTCTCTTGTCATACTCGGAACACAGCTCCAGTAGTCCGCGATTAGCGTCAGAATCAGATCCTTGATGAACTATATAGACCCACAGCGAAAAGTGACCGTTTATATATATATAGATAGATAAGTAGATAGATAGGTAGATAGATAGATAGATAGATAGATAGATAGATAGATAGATAGATAGATAGATAGGTAGGTAGGTAGATAGATAGATAGATAGATAGGTAGGTAGATAGATAGGTAGATAGGTAGCCAGAAATTGCACCATTGCCAAATGTACGTACTGGCAACATACTATTTACTTTCGCAACGTGCCCACTATATGAAATAATGACCGTGTAGGTGTAGGAATAATGAACAATCCATTCCAAACGTCTCTTCTGCTGCTGTTTTAAATTGGTACAATAAACCGGGGTAATCCTCAAATTGCTTATTGGTTGTCCCACTTTTCCGCCGTAAGAGAGAGTATAAAACTCTTATTATATATATCTTTCTGCTGTATGTTGTATGAGAATACCCAGAAAGAGAAAGAAACTCTTCGTAAACTTTTTTCTCTCTTGCACAGATTTTTAAATCTATTATAAAAACGATATAAACACGTAAATTAATAATATGTGATAATTAGAATAATGCCTATTCTATTCGATGAAGTATCTAAACTATTAAATAAATTATTTTATTATTTTAAGTTTATCAAAACGGCTGACTCATAGTTTACAAAGAACTGTGAAATTAAAAAATATTTTTTCCAGAAAATATTTACCAGTACTTTGAGTGAAGTAAATTTTTTTTTTAATGGTAAATCAAATTTCGTAGTTCACAATTTGATTAATTTACTTTAAATAAGTAATTTTTCTTTACATTATAATGAATGTTTTTTGAATACAAGAAAATATTTTTTTAATAATACTTAATGTTTGTTCAATTTTTAAAAATGAGTTTCATTTTTCAATTTACGTTTTTTAAAAAACAATGATTCCATTCTATTTTCAAAACACTATTTATTTTTTTCACGTTAATATTTTTTTTAGTTAAGTAAATTGTTTATCCAAATTTAAGTATTTTTTGTCTTACTACTATGCAGATTAATAATTTATTTGATTCAAGTAAAATTGCCTTATAATTAGAGAATTTTTTTTTATATGTGTAGGGATTGCTTTACAGAGATTGCAATACATGGTTCTACGTATCATGTAATAACTTTTTATCGCATAAAGTTGAAATAAATTTTCATAAAGATAATATGAAATTAATGTATCTCACGTATCGCGCCACACGCAATATATACTGATATTAAAGTTGGCTAAGGATAACTTCCAGCCGATAATCGACATATGTCCGAAACATTCTCATACAAACTCGAGCAGCGCGTAAAAATTCTCGACCTGTGCCGTATTTCGCTCCATTTCCCAATAGACGAATCCAAGAATCTAGCGAAGTGCCAGAATGCGTCGGTTCAATAACGAAAATCCATATTTCATCGTGAAATTAATATATAAATAAAACATTCTGCATTTTCATTTCGGTTATTGGTTCATAAATAAATATATGGATTCTCGAGGAGCATTTCACTGCATTTTATTGTTTATCCATAATTCCCCTTTTTTATTTCGTATTCTATTTTCAAATTTTTGCATTAAGCACCTTTTACAATTTATGTCAACGATTAAATAAGTTCGAATAGATAACCAGAGCAGAAATAATCACTTAATACTGAAATTTTTATGATCTCGTGATTTTCTGTTTTATATCAAATACAAGAATACGCACGCTCATTTGAGCTCATTGTTTTTTTCTGTACCTTACTATCTGAAAGTAAAACAGATGGTAACACCTGATTTAATATCTGGACTTGGTGGAGATTATATTGACAACAAAATTGGAACTTTCATTTGATTTCACCGAACGACATTGTAAACACGGAATGCCTCCTTCGTTATCCTCGTCCGCCTCCGAATCATTACAATCTGCAGCTAAAGTATATTATGTCCATACGATATTTTTAAATTTGAAACTAAATCTGAGCGTTCGCCTCGCACTACTACTCCACTGGCGCTGGAGTCTAAATATTGACGTTTTCGCGCTTTGTGAATCGTCGCGCTGCACAGGGAAATTCGATGCAATGGCGAAAATCGCCATATCCGGCACGGTTAACGCGTTTAAAACACGCGACATTGTAAACGCGAGCTGTTGTGTATATTTGGCGTGTTTAAAAAAAAAAAAAAAACAAAAAAAAAACAAAAAATTTTCGGCGATGTGTACATACGTCGTAACAAAGCAGCGAGAAAGGTAAAATTAGAAGTATCAATAAATGCCAATCGGTGCACGAATCGCAATGGGGGAAAAAACTGTAATAATTTCGAACTACCTAACATCGATCGATAACTAAAAAATTTATCGAAGCCACTATATAATGCTAATTTTTCCCGTCCGCAATCAGCTCTCTGTTCCGTTCAATTTCGGCGCTCAATAGAGTTGCCGCGCCCACGCGTGTAAATCCAGCTATATATATATATATACACAGACGAAATAACAGGGAAAAAAGACAAAGAAAAAAGAAGCAATCAATCTTACGCGGTAATTGCCACCTTCGAACGGCGCGCACCTCTAAAGCGAGGAGTCTGATGCCTCGAAATGAAAAGGTATACCGTTTATATTACCCTCTCGTTAAGCGTGTTTCTCCCCCCCCCCCCATTCGAGGGGGTGGGAGCTCGCGTGCCGAACACGCGTTGTCGAGCTCTCTCTAGATATATACGCGCGCATCGGCCATTGCCGATTTTATCTGTTTTATAATGGACGACGGAGAGAGACAGAGCTCACACCCTCCGATATATGTGGTCTAGCCCATATTATGCAGTGCCAGGAGGGTCGATCTCCCTGCTTTTGTTCCAAGCCGCGACGGCAGGCGCGGACGCACGGAACTGGCAATTCCCTGTCTACGGAGGATATAAAAAGCGGAGAAGCGAGACGGACGGATGAGGTGATAAAAATTTAAAAAAGAAGCAAGAATAAAAGAGAGGGAGAGAGAGAGAGAAGAGAGAGAGAGAGAGAGAGAGAGAAACAAAACGCCCTAAAGAGGAGATAAAGCTGTGGGGCGATTTTGTGCGAGGTTAAAAGTCGTCTATCTGTATAATATTTTATACCTGCGAAATGATTCAAAATTTCTTTTTTTGGAGAGAGGTCGAGGTAGAAGTGGATAATTTTGCGACGTGAAGTGAGTAATTTTAAAAGTATATATAATTGTGCAAGGAATTGAGAGATTAATAATGAAGATGGCTCTTGTGTCTAGGCGAAAGTGTACTTTGGTGTTACTTTAAAATATTGATTGAAGAGGATTCATACCTTATGCACAGTATCCGACATATATTTAAGAAATATTAAATAAAAGTTGTTTAGTTATTTGCAATTTTTATCTCTGAAAATTAAAAGCTAATTTTTAATATAACTTTTAATAATTTTATAAATTAAATTTCATAATCAGTCATCTAAAACAATTGCTTTCATATTTTACACCAATCGTAATGGGCTATCAACCGAGCTGTCGTACCGATTGAATAAACGTGCTCCTTATAAAGATAATTTTTATATATGTAAAAATTAAACTTTTATAAACTTTAGTTACTAATACCTTTTATTTATGCCAATTCTACGTTACTGAAAAGTTCCAAATCAATTCACCAAGCGGTGCGAAAATCACGACCTTTTAAGAATTTTATTTATAATTTTTCTGTATGGAATTTTGAAAGCATTCTCATTACCACGACGTTCGATGAATTGACTTGAAACTTTGTAACAAGTTAGGATTGGCGTAAACAAAAGGCATAATTAGCTAAAATTTTCAATAATTAAATGTTGTACGTATTACTATACTTATTTGGAAACAAATTCCTTTTGCTCCACCGGCTAAAAACTGAGATCGACCGATCCGAAATGTCGTTTGCGCCACTAAGATATTTAATAAGCAATATGAAAAATAACTTTCAAGTATACTGCGCTTCGCATGCGTGCATTAAACGCAAATGAGTAATTAATTTGTATATTTTCGGATAAGAATAAAGCATGAACACAATATTTAATAAGTGAATCAAAACGTATACTTTATTTTTTAATAAATGACAAACAGTATGTATACAAACAACACGATGTTGTCGACTCGACGATCAAACACAATCTGAATTCACAAAGTTTTAACATTATGCACGTTACTTCATATGTCTCTAATTTTAAAAGAGTGGGGATATGCAAATACTATATTGAAGCTAAGACGAAGCCAGGTATCTGCCCAGTATATGCTCGGCCGCGCGCGTGTGCGTATTTTTCCATAACGGTAAAACGGACCCGCACAGACCTGCTGATCGGGCTGCCCATTACTTGCGTATGGCAATTGGCCCTTAATAGGTTTTTGTATAATTCAATTCTATTATATAAATATCAAGATAATCACGGGGATTTTCTATATTCACAATGCCACAATTTTAGTATGACCTGGCACTTATACATTTAACACGTCAGGTCAGAACAAATGTAATACTTGATTTTTTTTTAATACGACTGCTCATATTTCATCCAATACGTTTGAGATAACCAATCATCTTTCTGGTTTAGTTCGAATTTTGCATTTAAATTTATTATTTGAAGACTGCTCAAATTTGGAATATTGTATTTAATTTTATGGAATATATCAAGTACATCTTTATTCGTCCCGTTATCTATATATACTTTTTTCATCGACTTAAATCGATAGATGTAGAGTTAATTTTGGATAGTAAAATACAGTAATTAAAGCAGCGCCAGCTTCTTATGGCGTACTCTTACTTAACTGTCTGTACTCGATGTCCTCGAAAAAAAACGGTCATATACCCCCGATGCGTCCGTAATTTATAAATATTTATATTTCACATGATACTTAATTTTTGCCGCTCGAATAAATAATTCAAATTATAATTTATTTAATTGCAAAGAAACAATTTTGAAAGGATACATATAATGAATTTTGCTCTCAAAAGAACAATTCTAAACAGGACGTTTTGTTAAAAAACGGAGCGACTCGAGATTTTCGCTCTTTAAGTCGTTTCATCCTTTCCTAACGGTTATAAAGAAAACCGCTACAATCGAAAGAGCTCCTTTGAAAAAATCTCTGGGGGTAGCATTTTAAAGAAAGAAACACGCGAGGTTATATACGCTAGGGAAGGAAAGCGGTCGGCACAGATGGATGTTTGGCTGCTGCAATAAAATTTTCAAGGAAGTTCAGAGCAAATTTCAACCTGCAATTCTTTTTCTTTTTTTTTTTATTTTTGTCAGCATATTTTGTAGATTTTCTTATGTTTTCATTTATTCGGGTTCGCATTTATCTAAGTTTTCCTAGAGGCAATGTTTCAGAGTTGTTTATTGAACAAAATTATGTTGGATTCTTCTTTTCAAAATAATTGAATACAACAATTAATATATGTATAGTGATATATGAAAATGTTTAAATGTCAATATTATTACTTTAATATGTTAAAGTAATAATATTTAGACAAAATATAATTTTTTATAGATAACATGTAGCGTGCAAACAGAATGTAATTATAATTTTCTAAAAACCACGGAACTCTCATTTCATAACAGAATGATCGATCCTATAGACTTGCTTTTATGAAAATTTCTACAATCGTCGTGGAACCCTATTTATTACTGAATTTAAAGAATTTATGTTTGTTTAAAGAGTGGAGTCAAGATAATGCTACTTTATTTAATACAGTTTTTTTTTATCAATTTTACTTGTTTACTATTATTCGAAAGAATAACTGAATAAAATATAACTGAAAGATGCATTTTGACGAAATAAATTTTCGAAATCTACAATAATTTCCATATTATATATGTTGAAACAGTAAAATCATAGGTATAAAAAAGTTATTTTAATTAATTCTGATGTTTGAATATTGAAATTAGGAAGCTGACAAATATAAATCAAAATCTTAGAGAATTACACATGGAAATTCAAGGAAACTTTATTTGTAAGAAATCCAATAGATTTACGGAATTTATTGTTTAATCTACGAATTCGGAAGTTGTAGAAAGTTGTTGAATATTTCCTCTTCGACTTATCGTTTAACTCACTAAACTATAATTTAACAAAGTAAACTTTGCATGAAGTATAAATTTAGATTATCCGTGCTTATTTAAAGTTTCTTAATAATTTAAAACCTAAAATATTCATTGAATCAACGTGTGAAACTTTGAAATTCTATAATATTGTGTTTCAACATTTAACCAACAATAGATTTTCTCTTGTTCATGATCTATAGAGATTGTTCAATACTATATAATTTTGTAATGTACAGTAAATAATTCTTGTTCGTGGAAAACAATAAAATTTGTTCGAAAATATGAGGGACGAGCAGAGCAGTTTTTGCAAATTTATTAAATAATTTATTGTAATCGTACTGAAATAAAACTGGAAAAGTAAGTTTCGGGAATTCGTGCGATTTTCGGCGAGTTAATAATAAATTTTGTATTTCTTCTATCCTAGTATACTAGACCTGAGCATGCGAGCTTCAAATCCGATGTTGATTTTATATTAAAATTTTAAAATCAAAATGCCGATTCATTATTTAATTAACTAATTGTTTACCACACCATAATTTTATCATTCAGTATTAATATTATAGTCTGATTATTATTTTCAACGGTCGACAAAACGACACTTATCTATCGGGACGTTCAAATGAAAATTTACGCTAAACTAACTTATCGCATTCGTGCATTGACATTATTGTTTTATTGCACATTATATTTTAACATAAGCTATTACAGTATTGAGGTATTGTAGAAAAGTATTGTAAGAGTGCATTGACTGTTAAATTATGCATTGTCTAGATAATATGACCAATTGACCATAAAACATTTAGCTGCACATTTATATATTATTAGTTATATTTATATTATATATTGATTTCATAGTAGTAAAAAAAACTTGATAACATTTTTTACTTTGATTAAAAATGAATGGAAAATTTATCTCCGAACATATTCTAAGTTTATGCAATTCAGAATTTCTCATAAATTATGAGAACAAATTCAGTTCACTATAGAATTTCACTATAGGACTATTAGTGAACAAATTTAATAATTTATAAACTCGTTTTTTTTCTTGCCGCAAATAAAATATTTATTTCCTTTACGTTGTGAATATATATTTTTCTTTACTTTATTTTATATTTTCTTTATATACATTTACGATTGAACCATCTGTTAGTTTACTGGCAACTTAGCAAACTATATCGACCGAATTGTAATATTAACCTAATTTTCTTCTTTTTACACAATTTATACTAAATTTAATTTTTTCATGCAAGAATTTTTTAAATTCATTTCAATTTACATCCATGAAATTTTGGTTATTTTGAAAAATCGTTTATTTAGGTTTAAATGCGTATGGCTTACTTTAATATACGTCTGCATTCTGAAACTCTGAACTTTTGCGCGCCTGCAACAATTGCAGTTCCAAAACTATAAAAGAAACCACAGGAGAGGCATACACAAATGGATGGTAAATATAAACGCGAAAGTGTAAGCAGAGAAGGGGAGAGAGCGTGAAAGTCGATCGCATAGCTCTTTTCTTATTTCCCTTACGCGGCGCGGTCTTCGAACTTTTAGCGAAACTTTGCTAAAGAACGTTTGATTATCGCGGCAGGGCGAGAGGAAGGGTGTCGCGCGACGCGAATTTTCCTTTGAAAACTGTACTTGTCCCTGGGAAATTTTCTTGTTAAAATTCATTACAAGTTTTCAGGTGGTCGAGGCCAGCATATCCCCGTTTTTACTCTTTTTACTTTAAGTTTTGTTTTCCTTTAATAGCTCACAATTCCTTTTCGAATATTATAATTATGTAAAGCATTATTTTCCAAAGTCGCCGTTAGAATTTGCCGTTAAAAAATCCATCGCAACTTTTTAATCCGCTTAGTTTTACTTTTCTGCTATTACGGGCAGAAATTTAATATAAAAGAAAAACAGACCTTTAACTCTTATATTCTTGCAATTAGAATAGAGCGACGTGGAAAGAAGATTATTGGATTATCTTATGTTCATAGAACATATTTTACCGTATACTAAATGTTTAATTATTGGTTTTACTTTATTGTAGATTAGATTGAATTTGTTTATTCAATAAAGTTTTCGTCTAATATAATATTATTTTCGATAAGAGATAGTATAACAAAGCCGTTCAACTAAATTAACAAATATTTGTCACAATTAATTTAATGTTTATGATTCTTCATCGTAAAACATAGACAGAGATTTATAGGATTTTTAATTAATTATTAAATAATTTCTGTAAAGCAAAAAATCAAAATCTTATGTAATAAATTGATCAATAATTTGGTAAATATTAATATTACAAATAATAAAGAAAGTATTGTTAATTCATTTGATTCTTTAATGGATGAAAAAATACTCGTGCTCATATAAGTAAAGCAATGTTAAAATTAAATATAACGTTAATATAATAAATTAATTAAAAAAATATGAATTTAAAAGTGAATAAAATATTGAAATTTATACTCATGAAAGTTCTAAAGTTTTAAATTATACAATACACACGAAAATTCATTAATTGTAATAATGTTAATAATCTAAATACAAGTGAGTAATTTAAGATTAGCAGCTTCATGCTCTACCTGACATTTGTTTAACAGAACAATTATATCATGTTTTAAAATTATTCTTTTCTCTCTTCCGCGTCTCGATTGTACATGTATTATTAAACAATAAATTCTCGACTGAGTCAGATTCGAAGAAGAAACAACAAGCGTCTATACACGACTCATCAGAAGAGACAACCTGCGGTCACGCCATCTATTAAATATTTTTAAAAAAGAAAAACGAATGAAAGAACAAAATAAATGAACAATATCGCGGCTGCGTTGTATTTTCAAATAAATCACGTACCACGCTCGTTGCCCAACAATAAAAGCGCGACATAAAGATAACACGCGCGCGCATTGTATCAGTAGCGAGCCTCGCAAAATAGAAAACGCATCGCGCATGGCAGTATAGCGCTTGCGCTCGCTCCATTTCCTAGTGTTATGTGTACCGAACGAAGTGCGGTACGGTCGAATCTATCGGTATAGCATCGACGTAAAATTGGATCCATAATTAATTAGCCTGCCCCTCCCCTCCCCCAGTGCTGTCGACCGAGCTGCCGACGGGGCAGAAACCCGAGTAGAAATGTATCGAGGAGCGCGGATCAGGGACTGTACAGGCCCTGAATCAGGCGCGCACCGATGCGCACAGCAGGACCTGTACAGGCTGTCTGGATTAGATTGAACAGTCATACGGGCGCATGACAGGCAGCTTGCGTTTTCAACGTGGCCCCGCACCTCGTTTTCTTGTATTCGCGTTCGGATTAAAAGCAAATAGTTTATAGTACACTAATTGTCGCTAGAGGCGCTGTTACTCGAAGTAGCAGGTAACCTGTACAGGTCCTGATTCGCGCATGGGTGCGCGCCTTATTCAGGCCCTATAGATGATTTTTACTCGGGAGTGCGGTGAAAATGAGCGCTCGGTTCTCTTACGCACATATGTATATATATATATATATATATATATATATATATATATATATATATATATTGAGTGTGTAGCCCGGTGTAGCCCCCTATCTCACATCCCGTTCGTGTAATGGCGTGCCAGGAAAATAAATAAGAACAAGTGGCGCGCGAGATGCGGTAGACGCAGCTGCGGGATTCTTCTATATAATATATTAGGAAGAAAGGTCGCCCTGGCGAACGTCTGCGGAAGGCGTGAATTTCCAATCCCCCGGCCGCACTGCACCAAACGTGGCGAAGAAGTTTATAAGTATAATTAGGCCCGGGGAAAAGTTTTAAAAGCGACAACGCGCCGTCGCATCGCGCTGCTGGTGTCGCGGGCAAGTTTCTTTCACGTGGGCATGCTGCAAGAAGCAGCGCGGCCGAGCGACTATAGTTGTCCAGTTTTCTGTAATGCGTATTATGGCTGCATACTAAGAAAAATGCTTTTCAGAAAATCATTTTCATAAAAAAAAATAATTTTCTTTACGAAAAGATATCTTATCGAAATCCCGAAGATATTTGCTTCAAAAAATAGACATTTTTATTTGGATTAAAACAAGTATGTTTTTAAATATATAAAAAAAAATTATATATTCTTTTCTATTTAATCAATCAAGAATTAGTTACTCGAAAAATATTTTTAATACATTTGCAGAATTATTATATTTGAACATTATTACTTTGACGATATCATGTACTGATAAACTTAATACATATTAAATAATTAGATACTCTGTTTATGTATGGAGTTGTCTGTTTGTTTATATATATATATATATATATATATATATATATATATATATATATATATATGCAATAGTCATCTCGCTTGTGTCGCGGTGGTTCTTCTCGCCCCTGTCCTCCGCGCGCGCGACGGAGTAGAATACCTGCATAATATATGGCGGACTTACTATACTTACTATACTTACTATACTTACTATACTCTCTCTGTGCGTGTGTGCATGCGTGCACATAGCTATTTTCTATCTATACTCCATGCAAAGCAAAAAGAGTCGCCCTCTCGGTCGCGCTTCTCTATATTGACTTTAAAGGACGCTGGGAGGGAGTGACGTGCGCTCGGAGTGCGTCGCGCTCGGCGTGGCGCTAATTGAAGTCGATTTTTCTCCCTATCTTTGTTTCTCCATTCCGCTCTTGTATTCAATTTTTCCCCAGCTACTGTGGAACTGTAATATACCAGCATACGAAGCAGCAGTTACTCGCACGTGCGTCCAAGCGAGCGCGCGTGAATAGGGGAAAGACGTCAAAACCATTTTTCAGCGATATTATGTAATTAAACGCGGCTTATTTGGGAAATTTCACGTTTGCCTGAGAACAATTGAATGTCATTTATGCACCTTGATCTGCAGCTTGGCGTGGATATGGATATTTTTTATAATAAAACTTTCGACAATAAATTGCAATAATTGGTGCTGAAAATTAAAGGATTCTGTTCGCTGATATTTATTTATACCTATACCATTACACATGGTATCAAAGCGTATGGAAGTTAATAAAATCATTCGATCACAAATATGCCCACCTGTAAACTGAATTCGGGAATGTTCACCTGCCATGATTGTTTGAGTGTACAAAAGTAATTATTTTGCTAACATAGAATACAGTTTATTTTTATTATTTTTATTATTTTTAATCTTTAATCTAATTTTATTTTATTTTTAGTAGTTATTTCTAGTTCAGATTCTTCGGAGATGATAATAAACTAGGACAGGCTGACTGTCATTATTTTAGTATAATATATTATTGTACAAAGACTGTAATACCGATAAAAATATATTTATTAATTTTATTTTGCACATTAACAGTCTAAATATTCAAAGTATCAGATGAATATTGATCATTAATAGTTTGGCTTCAGCACATTATTATTTAACTTATATGATTATATTTTTGTTAGCCAGTGGCAAAATCGCCTTATTTACGCACTATTATCGCAATCTTTTATTTAATTTTTTTCATATAATCTAACATCGCTCTATTTAAGCTCCCAAATACCGGTGCTATCGGCGACATTTATTAACATTTTTTTTTTATTTTGACAATGTTAATTTTAACAATGTTTTATTTCTAAACTAATTGACCAAAACTTTTCCATCTCGTGATTCGAATTGGTTTACAAACAATTAGTTAATATACTTTTCAAGAAATTGTATACAATGTCAATTTTACGGACTACTTCAAGGGCGGAAAGGACAGACTTTTGTCAGTAGTCTGTCGAAAAGCAAAATTTTCGTTAATACTTCTCCTGTATAGCTTTCCGACATGGTAGAATAAATGGGAATCTCCTCTTGATCTCACAAAGCCGTAAAGTGCTATTTGACTCCGTAAGTGCGACGAGGTGCGACGACTTAATACAATTTTGACTTTGTATAAGGACCCTTATTGGCTGAGTCTACGAAAAAAATTTTTCATTTGTCTATTGTTGAATTGTCAGATGGAGTGATTCATGTTTACACATAAACAAATTCTTTTATTATCATAAATAAGCTTGTATTTCATTTTGCCAGATTTTACAATCAAGATCAAAAGCCGATCAAAAGCAGTATATTAATCAAAAATGCAATCGGTATTTATTGATTCAAGATATCCGGTTTAGTTGAATCTCTATGTTATATGACGAATTAATAGCATTTAATATTATATCGCATAAGAGTTTCCATTTCCCCCGTTTCCATCGAATAATTTGAATCGTTTAAAAGTATACTTTACCTAGACCTCGGTTGGAAAGGAGAAAATTTCTCAGCAATCAACGCAATTAGCTAAAATCTCTCAGCCGCCCGCCCTCCCCCACCCTTCTCGCGCCCCGCTGAAAAAACAAACGCTTGGACGTGTCGGTTAATTTCGCGCCCCGGCGGAAGTCGCTATATATACGTTTATAATGTATACATTCCAGTGGATTTCGATGCGTCAAAGCCTATGTTTAGTGCGTCAATAATAATCGAGGAGTCCGCGCCGCATCTCCGCGCGCGCGTGTATATTTCCCTCGGCGGGGTGTGGGCTTCGCCGCTTGCCTTTGTACCATGAAATTCGCAGAAACACTCTCATTCTCGCTCTCTCTCTCTCTCTCTCTCTCTCTCTCTCTCTCTCTCTCTCTCTCTTTCACGTGTCCGAAGACCGAGTTCGTTGCAAGCAGGGCGATTTCAAATAAATAGAGATCTCGACAGATTTTAACCTGTGTTACCCTAATATGAATGCGTGCAATGAAATGGGTAGAGCCAATTTTGTATTCCTTTAAAATCATACGCAATTTGCTATAAAACTAAGCGCATGCACTGTATATAGCCACTCGTACAATTAGTTGACTATGTATACGTTGAATGAAAGGGTACAATTTAGTTTTTATTAATGTGTTGCATCCTGTAGTTGACACGATAACGACCAATGGTATCACTAATCGTAAAGGAATTAAAAAACAAATTCATATTTACAATGATAAAAATGATTCTGCATTTAATACATTGAGTATTAAAAAAAAAAGGTTACAAGAAAAAGCTATAGATCTTCCTAAACTATTCATTTTATGTTCTACAATTTTTCTATACGAGACGCCCTTAGTAAAAAGTGATGATAGAAAAATTTTACTTAAACATTACCCATTTGGACACGATCCCTAAATTTAAGTTAAAGTTTCTTATCTTTCATTCCTTCTGCATTAAAGAATATACAATCACGAATAAAAATCAATATACTTTTATTTAAATTTAATTTTTCAATACTCGAAAATAGTTCAATCTACTATATTATTGGTTATTCGAAACATCGACCATTAAGACGATAGCATATTATATATCAGAGCCAAAGCTTTAATCTTCCAATCGAAATTTCAAATATCATAAAACCCAAGTTACGCGATTGTGCTGAGGTTAGGTAGTAAGACCGGGTAAGATCCCTATAGTATACTTTAGGTCCTCTACTCAAACGCCCTCATTCAAGCTCGAGCGGTCATTTATAAGAGTTTAGAACCGCCTCCCACCACTCTGAGAATCAAGAGGGATGATCTCGAGATGATCTCGTTGTTCGTATACCTGATGGGCCGGGCAGCATTGACAACTGCATCCCACTGGATTTAAATGCATTGCTCCTGGCTTTAGCTCATATATAGAACTATATTCCTTGACGATTTATAATATAAACACAATAGACGGCTCTTTTCTTTACAGCTGCAAAATTCGACGCAATGAGATGTAGAAAAACTTCTGCGTTTACCTCCCTCTACCTGACCCCTATTTTATTCTAGATTTTCTTTCTCTACCTCCCCCCCCTCTCGACTCTCTCGTTTAGTCCCTCCTTTTTCTTTCTTGGGCACTGAACGTATATACCTATATATGTATATATATGTGTGTAACACGCTTGCGCAGTAGTCTCCGCTGCGTCTTTCTCGCGCGCTCCGGTCCAAAGACCGTAACGCAGCTGCCGCGGGCCTTTTTTCTTCGCTTTTTTTTCATACACTTATACTCCACATACCGATCGGGAATTCTATTGAACATCGCATATCGAGCCGGAAAAATATTTGGAGCTCCGCGAAGGGGCGGGGCGGGGGGACTGACGTCGCTGCGGAATTCCTCGCTCTCTCGTTTACCTTTTATATAATATATTACACATATAGTATCGATCGAATTCCGACTTTTATCGCGGCGATTTTTGATTCTAAAAAAAAAAAAAAGAAAAGAAAATCATAAAAATCGTGTCGGAGCCGGGATCGGTTCTTATTTTAATACGCGGTATGGCAAAGGTTTTTCCAAACACGACACAAAGGAAAAGCGTCGCGTGCAGCAAGCGAACCGCGCGTTCGTTTCCTTTTGTCCGCACAGCCCCGCGCCGCGCTTTTAATCTCGTCGCGCGTCGGCGCGCGTATTCGTGACGATTCGAAAAACACGACAAGTTTCCGCGTTCTAATATATATATACATATATAACATACACGTAAAAACAAGTCAACTTGGCTGCTGTTGAGTCGATGCAAAGGCCATAATCTTGCTGTGGTTACGATCTAAGGAACAGATTATAAATATTGATTTTCTTGTAACGAAACTGCAGACGAGAGATAAGTTGAACAAGGATGTTTTATTCGTGTTAAACTGGTGTAAAAGTAAAAAAAAATTACCGCTACGCTCGATCGGTCGGTCCGTGTCATTTTATTTCAAATTTTATGAAACTCATATATTACATATGGATTACGAAAGGCCTCTATAGAAGGCATATATATATATATATATATATATATATATATATATACATACATATATATATATATGTGTGTGTGTGTGTGTGTGTGTGTGTGTGTGTGTGTGTGTGTGTGTGTGTGTGTGTGTGTATGCAAGATCGGAATATATACAATACAATGCATATCTTGATCGGAATATTGGAATCTCGAGTTCAACCCAGACATCCTTTGAGAGCATCTCTTTAGTGTCCTATACAAAATCAGTAACATCGAATAGACCTAAAATTAGTCAATAGTCCAAATCAGGCACTTCTTGCCTCTTTAATATTCCACTGCACATAATCGAAAATGAAAGGTTTCATATTAAATCCATCGATTCGCCTAGCTCTGAATTATCAGTATTCTCTGAAACTAAATCAATGTTATTATCACTGACTTATGTTCATAGTCTATTTTCACTTTGAACCATGGTAAAATTTCAGTACTGTCGATTGATAAACAGTAACTTTTCAGTATCACTGTCGATCACTGTCGATAATACAGCTGAATCATGCGAGTGCATCAGTACATATATATATATATAGCACAAGTTTGATTATCAAGTCACGCATAAGCAACAAATATTTATATCGGTTATTGTATAATCGGTCCGTAAAATATTCATTAAAAAGCGAAGGATCTGTAAAAAAAATGTTTTATTATGGCAAATTATATATAATGTTGAGCTTGCTAGAATATTATTTATTTCTGCATCGGAGATTTGACAATTTAAAATTGCGTTTCACTCGTCTACTCGAAAACGTTACAAAACGAGCTGTATGAGTGTGCGTCTTTCGAAATTCGGTCGTTCGCACGATAATCGAAAAAAAAACCGAAACCCTTCCATATATTCTAATCCACAAAAATTAATTTTTTTGGTTTTCGTAATCATTAATAGCATATACTAACCCTAAGCATTATAACCTACGCACTTTAATTTTAAAATCTCACACCGAGATGGTAGATTTGTAATATGGTGGACGCAGACCAAGGCAAGCCCAAAAAGTTTCGATTAAAGTGACTCAGTTTCAAAATAACAATAATAATAATAAAAAATCCTGAAGTGATAGTACATATTTTATCTTTAGGCTTGCCTGCAACTAGGTGGACGAAAGAAAATTCCAATTATCATATCAGAAAGATTACATGTTTATATTAACATCAAGCATGTTGAAGAATCATACTTTTATTACGAATCTTTTCTCTTTTTAGGTCAGATAACTCGCCAAAACGTGACACGATAGAACAATTCCGAGGGAAGATTACGGTGCGGGACACCGAAACCATTCGTAAAAACTCTACTCTATAAGGTTACGCGTGACCGATAATAATCAGTCATTGTGAATATATAAAGAAATCTGTGAAAAAAAAAACTGACAAAAAAAGCAACAAATTAAATAAGTTTAATCAGTAGTCTTTCATTAATTAATCAGTAGCGTTTCAAGACACTAAAATTCAATCAGTAATTACTTACTGATTCTCAACGGTTATTGTAGCACCATTTCAGTTGCTCTTTATTCGCCGATTTCTTCATGATTTTTTGCCGACTGCTTTTTTGAGAACGGGAAATTAATATTAAAAAGAAAAAAAAATCACGCGTACAAACGTTTTTTACCCCACATGTCCAGAAAATGAAAAATTCCCAATGGTAAACAGAGCGCTGCGTCCGACACTTCGAATCTCGAGGGTCGCCGCAACTTTCGAACTAACGAACCGAACCTTCCTGATGGCTATCCCCGCGGGAGAGAGCGCGCGCCATCGAACATATGCACAATAATATAAAGAGTCGAAATTCAGGGCCATCAGGGATCACCCCTTTGGTTCGATATATATATATATATATATATATATATATATATATATATATAATACGAAAGGTAACGCATGCGCGAGAAAGAATTTCCACTGGGCCGTCAAAATAGCATAGTATTTCTGATGGTATATATAATACGTTAGCTAGCCAGGGTCAGAGCAGAGGGCATGCGTGTATGAGAAAGGGAGAGAGAGAGAGAGAGAGAGAGAGAGAGAGAGAGAGAGAGAGAGAGAGCGAGAGAACTGCGTCGCATATAGTGAAAATAAAAACACGTGAAACACGGAAGGGAACTGAGAGCAGTTATACCTGGGTATACAGTATATGTATTTACATAATACACAGGCAGACGACGCGCCCGACTAAGAGGAAAAGGAAGAGTCGCAGCTGCAGGATTTAGAAAATAGGCAGATATAGACATCCCCGATCGGAATTGCAGAGAAAAAAATCGTGGAAATCGTATTCGCTCTCATGACCATTTATAATTTATAACGGTGTATCAACGACCCCAACGATAATCGGCACAAGTCGCACTCACAATTAACACAATTTACAATGGGCAGCGGAAAATAGCGCAATTCAATGTCTATATATGTACATATTTACAGCAAAATTATGCATTGGGTTAGTCTTCTGCACGAAAAAGTGCACACGCTTTAATTTCCGGAGAATGACTAATTAAGCATTCAAAAATCTGACAAAATCTAGATATCGACAACATTTAATTTCATGTTCATCTGCTCATATATCTATTATTATTATTATTAGTTTTGTTGCTGCTATTCATTAGTTATGTTAATTAATAATAGTATATTGATTTTCTTTTATTTTTTAATAGTAATTTTTTAATTTCAAATTCTTGTAGGGCGATTATAAACAAAGATAGTCTCAACGACTGTCATTATATAATTATAATCGCATTATTTTATAAAGACTGAAAGAACAATAAAAATCTTGGATAGTTTAGTTTACACCAGTTGACCATAACTATAATTTTAGTTCTTATATATATATATATATATATATATATATATATATATATATATATATATATATATATATATAATTTCAAATATTTCTTTAGAAGATCGTTTCAATGCGATTTTAGTAAGGACTTTAGATTTTGGAAACAGCAGAAATTCAATTTTCAATAACATCTTTTACCGAGGCCCCGTTATAAAAGAATAAAATTTTATTATTTCCTGGTGCGCTGAAAGTATACATTCCATTTAGTAGAATATCTATATATAATGCAAGCTATATAATTGCATATTTTGACACTATTTCTTAAATATATATTTTATAATCCAAGTAAAAATAATAATAATAATAATAATAATAATAATAATCATGGGATCTTCGTAGGTTGCTTTTCTTTCAAATTCAATCACATAATTATTGAGAAAATTTTGCAATTATTGAGAAGAAATGTCTTAAACTATTGATCCTAAATATGAAAGTTCATAAGGAAAAATTTTACATCTCACCTATATCAAGTTATAGATAGATAAATGTACTGATTATGTCTAGTAATAATTTTAATATTTCGTTTATGTATGTTAATATTTGACTCCATTAACTACAAAATCGGAAGGCATTAAACATTAAATTATTGCTAGTTTTAATTAATCATTCACTTTATTTACATCTATTCCATATAAGATACAAAGTATAATTTCAAGAAAATTCGACAAATAATGTGTGAATAAAAACCTTTTGAAAAATTTCCAACTAAAAATTATATAAAAAATGTAGTTCTAATATAATTTATTAATATTGAAGTAAATATTCCAAGTTCGACATCGTTTAACAAATCTGCTTGAATCTTTGCAACAGTGTTAAATGTATATATAAACCCTTTACATATATAATAATTCAATATTTACGTTGAATTTCATAATCTTTACGTAACGAAACATTGTTTACTCGATCGGTATACAAGAGCACTAAGCATCCCCTGAAAATTGCATATATATAATTTGTATAAATTGTGTCAAATAAAAAAAAAATAGAAGCATAAAATATATCGCTAAATCAGGAAAGTAAACAATTATTCTTTTATAGTAAAAATCAACCTTACAGAACGGAAGCACTATATATATACCTTAGAATAATATACTAGGTTATAGCGTTTACAAAATTCATTTCCCGATGATGCCCCGTGGCTATTTTTACTCGGACCTCTTTTTTATTTGAACATTTCACGCGGGCTTTCGTGACAGATTCATTCAAAAGAAATACAAACGAATCGCCGAAAATCGCTATGTGTCGATCAACTAAAATACATTTCACGCTCTATACGTATATGAATATGGATATAAAATGATGTAAAAACCACATTATCGCACACAGGATTACGATGCATGCGCCAAAAATTCCTTGAACGAGGCGCAAAAACATCCGTGTTATATATATATATATATATACATCAGTCGGGGGAGGGCGACGCGCTCAAGCGCACGATGAAGAGAATAAGAAAGAAAGAGGGAGAAACAGAGAAAGGACTAGATATAGATATATTATACAATGCATGTGTATAGTACACAACGCGCAGAAGACGAGAGAAGAGAAAGGCATCCGAATGTATAAACTATATATATATATATATATATATAAATTTACACGCAGCGTATTCTACAGACTGCGAAAGAAGGAGCGAGATAAAGAGAAGAAGGAATAAGGAGAGAGACGGGAGAAAGACAGCGCTTATATACATATATTATAATATGCGCGCGCAGCCGCGCGCCGCCGAGGCGAGCACGCTGCCAGCCGGCGTTCCGCGTGCGCGCGCGTTCTGCATCGGGGGGCCCGGCTCCTCTCCCCCCTCCCCCGCCGCGGCCGACTCTCTCCTCCCTTTCACCGCGACCGCCGCCTGCAACCGACCATACCAACATCGGGGCATCGGCAACTTGTCGCGGCCGGCGTGCACGCGCGCCAGTCAGTAGTCCCGAAGCCCTCGGCGCGCGAAGTGTCGTTTCGTGTCGCGACGCTCGCTCCTGTTTTGTTTCCCGTTTCGTCGTCTTTGCCGCGTGTATTTACGAGCGAGACCGCGCGCGTACAATCTCTCGCATTCCCTCGATTGGATGCGTAATAATCGGTCTGTGTGGTGTTGTAATAATACGGTGCTGTGTGCTCGTGGTGAAAGAAGGAGGGCAGGATAGTAGAGCCGATATCGCGCCCTTCCGCCAAGGATGACCGAAGTATAATCGGCTCCCGCGGAACGTCTGCTCGAAACCCCACTCCCTTCCCCCCTGGTGTATAGTGTGCATGTGCGCGTACCAGTAGACAACATACAAAAGAAGAAAAAAGAAACGAAGCGCGCGCGTCTCCCGTCTATGCTTTAAAGGGGAAGCCCACCCGATGGACACGATGCTGCCGCGACCCCGTCGGCTCCTCCTCGTCCTTCTCCTCGGCGTCCTCTGCGCCCGGGGCTGCCTCTCGGTCGAGGTGAGCGACTCCACCTACAACGCGGAGCGGCTCACCCTGCTGCGCTGCTGCCCCCGCGGCGAGGACCTCCTCGACCTGCGGCCCGGCGACGACGACGAGGCAGCCCTGCCCGGCTGCGCCCCCGAGACCCGGGCCTTCGAGCCGCTGATCTACTCCCCCGAGACGCGCGACTACCTGCCCGAACTGCCCAAGGCGTGGACGGTGCGCGAGGCGACGAGGCCGGACTGCGCCCCGAGCAGGCAGCTGCGCTACGTGCCCCACAGCAAGTACAATCCCCTGTTCGTGCTCTTCGACAACGGCGAGGTGATGTACGAGCCGGACGCGGGCCTGATGCTGAGCCCGGACGAGTACTGCCTGGGCGCGAGGACGCTGCTGGCCTGTCTGCCGAGGAGGAACGAGAGCCAGCAGGCGGCGGCGACGATGAGGCCGAAGCTGAGGAAGTGCTGCGGCGAGAACGCGGCTTACGAGAGGTGGGTGGTTCGACGCGCGTATGTGCTTGAGTAGTGTGTATGTGTTTTTCGGTATGTGTGTGTGTATATATATATATATATATATATATATATATATATACACAAAAAAGATTTAGAAAGAAAGACGAAGATCGCGAGTGGCGATCGCGGTGGCGGGGGCGGTTTTCCGAGCCGGGAGGGAGGAGCGCGCGCACGCGGCGCCAAACAGCTGATTCGGGAAACGGAACAGCTGACTTCTTGTCCGCCGGTGCGTGAAGGGATTTTCGTGTGCGCGCGCTTTATGTATATTTACATATACATATGTAGAGAGGGCGAGAGACAGAGAAAGAGAGAGAACAACATCGAGATTTTCTTGTTGATAACCTAGTTAGTTTACTCGATTTCTATTTAGTTTCTATGCCCATGCCAAGGACTGAGTAATCTTCTGACCATTTTCCTCTTAATTTTTTACTATCCCTTTTCCTTTCCGGATGTTAATGCGATAATGCTAGATATTCTCTTGATTTTCGATTGATAAAAACGAAAAGTCCCATGAATCGTTTAAGAAAATTCTAATTTTTTGCAGTAAATTTGTTATTAATTTTAATTTTACCATGTGTCATAATATTTTCATGAAATCAACAATGGACTTTTTGAATGAAAACAATGAAAGACAAAAATTCGAAGAAAAATAGTGAATCTTAATATTCAAATTCTCTAAGATCGTGTTCAATCTGCTTAACGTTCATATAGCCGTGTACGTACAACGTGTAGATGAAAAATCTAATTAAAATACAAATGACAGACAAGGTACAATGCTTTTTGAATAAAAACATATAAAGATTAGCATTGATACGTGCGGCGGCGATCGCGAAAAATTCTATTTATTTAATATATCTAACTTTATCCTACGAAAATTCTGCTATTTTTTGTTCAATACTAAATAATGGATTTTTTATAATATTAAATAGTATACAATATAGTGTTTTAAATTTTTTTTTGTTCTTATTTAAACTAAAATAAATTACGTTCTTTCTAAATAAAAATAATTGTACGTTAAACGTTAATAAATTTTGGCATCTTTTAAATCAAAAATTATAAAATTAACGTTGACGTCTTATAGTCTCTATATCGGCCTTAGTAATATTATTTATCTTCAATATATCAATAAACTTGACATTACAATCTCACTCTCTCCCTCAATTGGTTTTGATTGTCCCAAATCTTGTTCAAGATAAAGCCGATTCAGCGTTGAGGCCTCAGTTCAGTACGCGCGACGAAAGATGTCGGTTAAAAAAAATAGTCTGAATATGCTTTTCGAACGCCTCAAAGCACTTTAAAATAGGTGAAAAAAATTATTTCTATTGATAAGTATCAAATAATTGTACTAAAAAATAATGATATTTGCATTAAATACACGAAAATTCGTAGAAACATGAAATCTATAGCTATTTTTTTTATCTACAACACAAATAATTGAGGTTACTATTTTGAAATTCTATATTGAGGACGAATAAATACTTTCACTCATGTGATCCTTTTCAAGATATAATACTGTTGCTTGACAACCCTGTATTTTGAGATCTGTATCAGTTCTCTCAATTTGAGGTCAACTCAAATCAGATAAATTTAAAACATACACTAATTCATTAAATTAAATATTTAACGGTCTTTTCAAATATATAAGAATTTTATTGTTCTTAAAATTTATATAAGAAACAAAACGAAAGTTACATTTAAATTGAATAAATTTTTTACAATAATATACTATTATAATCACTTACTAATAATTTGGAAATCATGAATTTATTAAAAAATTTTTTAATAAATTCACAATTCTTCGTTTAAATTGGTTAACAACGCTACATTTGGTATAATAGCAACTATATGGTGACTTTTTTTATTATAATGGCTTTGTATACATTTTTAACACGTTCTATACGTTAGATAAGGGTAAAAAATACTTTTAACTTCAAATATCTCGTTCTGCCTAAGCTGGTTTCTCTAATTAATTGATGCACGTAATTCTTAAATAACGCTCGCTTGCGCATCCAGCAAATCCCGGCAAATCCGTATATAAATATATAGACGACTGCAGTTCATGAAACCATCCCTACTTCCGCGACTATATTATATAAAATTCTCGTTGCCCATTCCACCCCTCTGTCGCGAATATAACACAACGATAAAATCCCCAGAGGGAACATTCGAAACAATGTTACTCTATATATATATATATATATATATATATATATATATATATAGCCATGAGATTATCAGCGCGTCTCCTTTTGAAAGTGCCGTGAACGCGCGAGCGCAAAACTTCCTCCGAATCGCTTGACTTTAATCGCCGTTCAGTTTAATTTACGCGTAAGTAAAAGTCACTCCTTTCTGATTCATTTCTTTACAAGGCTGCTGCGGATACTTCTTTTTTTCTTCTTTTGGTAATATATATATATATATATATAAATATATATATATATATAATATACATGTATGGCTGAGGTACGAAAATACTGTGCGCGAACCGCGCTTAATGTCCATACGCGCGCTTGTGTCTTGCTAAATGTAACATCATCAGAGAACAAATTAAGAGCGCGCATCACGCAAGCCGAAAATCTATTTTTAGTCCTCGAATATTTCTTCCCCTCCCCCTCTCTTTTTCTTTCTCAGATGTGTCGGCCGCGGTGTTGTCCAGCTACAGTAGAGAGAGAGAGAGAGAGAGAGAGAGAGAGAGAGAGAGAGAGAGAGAGAGACTGCACGCGAATAATTAACCGGATCGCTTGAATTCTTTTTCCTCGTTCAACGAACCGACAGGTATTATTTTAGTCGTTTGTTCTCTGCTTTGTTAATTTTTTTTTTTATAAAATTCGCCATTTCACAAGATTTCACGTACTTGTCTTTTCAAACATTAAGGAAAATACTCTGACTGGTGCGTGCGCGGTAAAAATAAACTTCATTTCTCCAAAGGCACTAAAAAATAATGCTTTATATAATAATAATCAATTATTCAAAATCAGTTAAAATTTAATATGATTTCTAAATAATCATCTGTCTACAATTTGGTTATTGAGTTCTATAAAGATAGAGGGAAAAAACCGGTTTTTTCTTATTTTCGTTTTCAAAGTTTTACAGAATTGAATTTCGATACTTGCTAAAGCGATCTCGCTGATAGATAAAGGAACGTTAGAATCACGATTAGCATTCCATGGAGAAAAAATTACCGGTTATTTATTATATATGAGTTTAATTTGAAAAATGTTTTACCTTCTAATTTAGGTATTTTCTCGATTTTATGTTTAATTTACGGCTACCTCATGTCGTTGAACAGTCAATTCTTGTGTGCAAATGATTTATCAATAGTTGAGAATTAATATCAGGTTTAGCAAACACCAAAATTTATATCCTAGAGATTCAGCTGCTGTCCACAGATTATAATTCTTTTTAACTATATATAAAATATTCATTTAAATTCAATTCTGCTTTATGGTTCTTTACTATATGTTCTTGAAATTCTTGTTACAAAATCATGTATTAGAGTAAAAAGTCAATCTGCAGTCTGTAGTATTATTTATTACCTCATGAGCAATACAAAAACGGACTGTAAAAATTCATACATATGCGTCTATATATACATACATATATATATATATATATATATATATATATATATATATATATATATATTTTATAGGCGTCAATTAAGGTATGTCCAATTTAATTAGTAATTATATAACTATAATTACTAATTCAAGGGTCTAAAGTATAAATTTCAGGATAGAATAAATTTAAATAAATATTTTTTACTATAATCCAGAATACTGAACGAAAATTCCAATTCTTCGGAAATTTTTGGTAATTGACATTGAGTCTCTAGAAAGGACAATAAATTTCTAAACTAATTAATCGTCTAAAACCTTTGTCTACTGATTTAGCTATTACTTTTATCTACGTAACATTCTATATAACTTACATTATATATTGATTCTATTTTCTTCATTTAAGTACTAATATTGTTTTTGCTATTTTACATAGACACCATACTATTATAAACATGTGGAATTGTGCTTGGTAAAAGTCCGTATAATATTAAATAAATAAATTAGTAAGTAATATAATTTTATAAATTTTGAGAGAATGAATTAAGAAACGAGATGCATTTTACCTTCAATTTTAAATATTTTTATTTAATCGATTTCATTTTAGATTTCGCATGTGAATGGAAAGTTTGAAAAATGATGACGAAAGCTACTATTGTTACATAATAAAGAACAATACATAACAAGCACAAAAGTTCTTAGATGTATGATGAATATTAAAAAAAAAACTTCTTTTATCACAAAAATAATTATAATACTAACGTAATCTTTCCATTTTTCTCCTCCCACCAGGAATTCCTGCGTCGTAATAACCGGGGAGCCGGCGACGAGCCTCGAGGAGGATCGCGCCCTCCTCCTCGGCGTCGGGACCAAGAACGGCAACGTGAGCCTCGCCATGGAGATGGTGAGCGGCTTCCCGGTCTGCCCTATGCTCGACAACTTCACCATCGTCGGCGGGGTTAACGAGGCCACCCTCCAGCCGGACGCGAGCGTCATCGTTGACGGCCAACACGTGCCCAATGAGGGCTTTTGCATCGAGCGGATGAGGGAGGGTCCCGGCCGTCAGCTGCTCCCGGCGAAGATCTTCGCATGCTCCGAGCACGCGTCCAAAGGGTAAGAGAGAGTGAGAGAGAGAAAGAGAGAGAGAGAGAGAAGAGAGAGAGAGAGAGAGAGAGAGAGAGAGAGAGAGAGAGAGAGAGAGAGAGAGAGAGAGAGCTAAAGGTGATAAAAATATGTGTGATTGTAGAGTCTTATACACTCAGAGAAATTGATTATAATATATACTATTTTTATGGCAGCATTTGAACAGACTCGTCTGATTTAAAATTGTCCAACTGTTCTTGTTAACAAACACTTAAGTGAAATTGCTAGAAAATGGTGGATTTAACTATATAAAATAGGTATATTTTGTAAATAACAATTGAACTTTTTCGATAAACAAGCTCTATCCTAAATTTCAAAGAAAAAGAATTCTTTTTAACATACATTTCTTTCAGTGTATATAACGGCATTAAATGGAACGTTATGGATATGTGATAGACTGTGTGATGAGGGCAGTGTGAGTGACCATAATTAGCTGTGCAATAAGTAATTGTAAAATAAAATGTTTTATTAGGATTGTTGAGTGGTACTAAATGTGAAATTTGCATTTTATTATCGTAGTATATTAACATATTACATACCAACCATCGCCAGGAGCTTTATGTATTTGTGAAAATATCTCATTTTCAATAATGAATTACATGGAATATTCTATTAGCGATAGATAACAACCTTGGGGTTTCTCATCTAAAATATACTAGGAATTTCCCTCGATCCCAACTCTTGTCCAATTGGTTCGAGCGTTGTAGACAACCCGGCGTGACATCTCCCATTCCTCCCTTATAGAAATTAATATTCAACGCTCATAACTGTAGGAGCGCTTGACCGAAACTTTCTTAAACAGGTGGCGCTGCTATAAGTTTAACTCTCGCAAGAAGTTTAATTAAACGCGTTGACTTTTTTTCTTTTCCGTTATATAGTATCTCTCCTTTTTTGTCAGCAAGTTTCGCAGAATTCGGAAGCTCGAATTAAATTCGTCTGTGCTGTAATTGTCCCAATGCAGCAGACACTTGAATCTCGTGGGATTTGCGTGCGACACTTGAAAGACTATATATATATATATATATATATATATATATATATATATATATATATATATCCTTTTCGCACGCAGGTTTAATTTTTTCTTTTAGTATATTTGATGCATCAGAGCACAATAGGATTTAATTAATTTAACTTGTAATCGACACACACCCGCGCGCGCGCGCTCAATCTTTTTATTAAAGACTTCCGGTGGTATATAATAATGTTATGATCAATACGCCAATATAGGTTTTAGTCAAAACACATTTATATATATAAAATCTACCATCTGACATCTATCGATAAGACCGCTAACAATTTGTGATCGAAAACGATTCTCTAAATTCGTCTATCTTCGTCGGCTTTAATCCATGCCTTTCCCGTATTAATAATAAATACCGTACGACCGAGATTGCGGCTTCTCTTCCATCAATTCAAACAGTGCGCTGGAGTCTAAAATCGGCAATTTCTCGTGCAATAAGCGCGTCACACGCGAGCACCCGCGCTGACCTCTCGGCAAACTCAAACTTTCCTCGATCCACGGCGGTGGTCGGATGAGAGCGCAATTCTGGAATATTCATTAAAAGTGGAGCGGCGACGGCGGCGGCGCGCGCAAAGAGCCAGGGCTTTTCGACGATTATATGAATCTTGAATTGGTCGCGGTCTCCGCGGGGTCAGAGAGAGGGTTGGATTTTCTTTTCAGATCGGCCGGGCCACCGCCCTCCTCCGGGTTCGCCTAGACGCGTTGGGATTTTCATCGCCCAACTGACGGTCGCGGTATAATAATGCTAAATATTGTCGAGTCTGAATAATCCTTACGCTGCGCGCGTTTTAATTCATCCTCGCCATCTCGAAATTTCCGGTTCCATGGAGTGAGAGGAGACGTCTTCCTTTCGCGGCTATTATGATTCGAGATTATCAATGCAAAAATTATTCGCTGCCTTGAGAGGCGGGGAAGTGGAGTTACCGATGAGGTCTGCCAAGAGATACAAGTTTTAGATTACAATAGCCTACGAGGGCAAGATTCAGTTTTTAATCGTATTTTCACGCGCACTTCTCTTCTTCATTTTGAATGACGTACAGTAGCGCGCAGCTCAAGATTTCATAAGACGGGTTATCGATTTCCACGATAAGATAATATATTCTCCAGCCGGTGCGGTTATATTAAGTTATCTTTATTATCAGTAAATCTCGATGTCCGTATAAGAAAGCAGTATGGAGGGCGGGCCGATTTATTCGTACGCTGAACAGGTTACCCTGCCCTCCAGACGCTCTCAGTTTCTCCTTCTCTTCTCTCTGGAATTCCTTGGAGTCTGTTGTACTTGTTGTCGTATCGGGTCAAAGGTCACAACAGGTGTAAATTTCAGATTTTTTTATTTGCACACTTGTTAATTAAGCTGAAAAATGTTACAAATGAATCCATAGAATAGATTATAGATTTTATATTGCTATTTCATAACTATTTCTATTAAATAAAATTGTTTGGCCAATGCCGACTTGCATGATTAAATACACAACAATCTTTCAGTGACATTATGTCTGAGTATGTTGAATTTTTCTTTAATAAGCGATTATTCTTGCAAACAATAAATTCTGCACATGAAAATGAAGTTTAAAAAATTTAAACACTCTTTCTAACAGCCACACAATCATTGTATTTTTTATCACTCATACGTATACTCTTTCATGCATTTATAATTTTTTACTTTTATATTAAAGAAATTTTCACTTATTCATTGAGTAACTTTTGTGACTTATTAAATCAGCAAATATCTGCTTGTCTTAAGCGACGGAATCTCAAACTTCTCAAATAAGTGAATATAAACTTTAAATAAGTGAATATTTACTTATTCGATTTTAGAGATCGCCGAGGTTACGTGTAAGAATTTGAAACTTTAAAAGCAAATATTTCAATTTTGGTCGCGCCGAGATCTCTAACATTTTAATAATTTAGGTAGACCTGACTAACGAACATATTATAGTTCTTAAAATCAATCGATTGTATTGTCTATCGATTTTTCAAATACGCTTATAAAATTCCCCTGAACGCGCGCTATGTACCTATTAACAAAAAAAAAAACCGCAGACGATCGCCGGACGCTATATTCTCCACGCATCATGTTTGCATTTTTAGGAGGCCCCGTTTTCAGCTCCTAGCGCGATCAACCCGAACAACCAACGACGCCTGAAGTTGGTGGCGACGCACACGCGCGAGGCCCCGCAAAATTCCGCTCTATACCCCTCCTGGACTTCCGCGTCTTCTCTCTTGCGTTCTGTCTTGATGGGGGCTCCCTATCCCGGAGTTCTATCCACATGATCAGGTTCTCGCTCTCTCTCTCTCTCTCTCTCTCTCTCTCTCTCTCTCTCTCTCTCTCTCGCTTCTGGTCTAGGTTGACGCGTCTCTATCTATATAAGACGTGCGGCGGCGAGTTACATGCGGCTGCGCACAGAGAACGCCAAGTCTTCTTTGTTGCTCCTGTCCGAATAAAATTATATGCCGCAACCTGTTTTTCGCCGAGAATAGGGTGGGGGAAAGGGGCCGAGATGAGATGCTATGCCGCTACCGCTGCGCGCTACGCACAATGGGGAGCTCGCTCGCGGAGGCCTGGCTCGCTTGCCGTCGCTTATGTACCGTCTTCTCAAGAGGGAGGGGGAGAGGGAAAGAGAGAGAGAGAGAGAGAGAGAGAGAGAGAGAGAGAGAGAGAGAGAGAGAACCCGTGAAGAGTTCTATTTTATTGGGATGCCAGGCAATTGCGCGACTGGTTCTCTCTCGCGCGCTCCTTTACTATATGGTACTACTTTTCGAGCTCGATGAAAGTGTTCGGTATATTATAGTTTCTGTGGCATGTTGGGAATAGGGGCGGGGGGGGGGGACATGTGTAAACACGACGTTGACCCCGAAGAAGAGACGCTCCGAGGGAAGGTTGAAAAAAGTCGATGCAGTTTGTCCCACTACGTTTTATAAAAATTCACATTTTATATACATATTAAATTACAAAAAAAAATTATTTCGTGCTAACATTAAGATTTCTCGTTGTTCATTTCAAAAAACAAATTACAAACTTTCTTGACTGAAAAAAATGTCCGACGATCAAAAAATAGCATTCTGTTTTAACGTCAAAAATTAATGGATCTGAAGATTGCATCGTTGGAATCGCGACGTAATTGTATATACTTGCATAAAGCTGCCCAAAGTTAGCTAATTCGAACTAAACCTTCATTTCAACGTTATTTCGCAACGAAACGCCAAAAATATCTTTACACAATTAATATAAATTTCGAATCAGTCCGAAATTGTTGGAAAATTTCGTAGCCCTTCGACGGTGCGAACGTAAGATTGATAATAATTGAAACAAAGCAGTCGCAGGGCATTTCACAGAAGTAGTTTTTTACGCCGAAATTCATCGCTCTCAAGTTTCACAACGCTTTATATAATTTCGCTGTTCGATTTTCTTCGCGCCGATATAATGGGACTCGTTTTGCAATGTTAATATGAACAATTATATTATTATTTTAAGGTGAATGATAATATTCTATTGCTATGAAGTTTAATATTCTCTTTTCGGTTTAACGTAACTCGAGCGTTCTATATTTAAATATGAAAATAATCTATTCTAATTATTTTAATACTATAGTAAGAATAATTTTTCTGCGATTCTGCATTACGGCGGAACTATAGTATATATACAATACATTGCCTATAGAATAGATGAATAATCTTTTTTACAAATTCAACTTTTCTTCTCAATTCATGTTATCGCAGCGTTCTCAACTCGCACGACTATGATTTTCTCTTGAAATCACCGTAAATTATAAAAATATTTCTTCTGAGTTAGATAACTCCTAGATAAACAGGATCGCGATAAGATTGTTCCTCTATTTCGTTTCCCTCCATTATAAAACTCATTGAGCCTCCCATAATCTCTCTTCGTATTATATATATATACCTTTGTCGATCGAGAGAAAAAGCTTTGTTGCCGCAGCGGCAGCGAGCGAGGCCACTGACCCCTGATGCGACTGCCGATCTGCGCTACTATATATATATATATATATATATATATATATATATATATATATATATATATATACATCGTATATGGGGTTTTATGCTTCGTCCTTTATACCCTGATATATACGCTCGGGAGAAGAACAGAGAGAAAAAGAAGAAGAAGAAGAAGAAGAAGAAGAAAGAGATCATAAATCGATCGTCACGCGTCTCGATCTCCGGCTCTCGACCCGACGGTCTCTCGAATTCGCCCCGGTGGGGGACGCGCGAGCATTGCAGGGCGTCGACACCCGGGCGTAGCCGCGAAAGCGCAAGTTATACGTTATAATGTGACGATATGTGAAATTTGGACGATGGATTAGGTGGACAAGTGGTGAGGATGGCCATCGAATCGCTACATTTGGCTTTTCGTCTGGTTCGAACGGGAAAACTGCGGTCTCCTCCGGTCGCGTCGATAAATATTTCGAACGGTGGTTCGATTGTGGAAATCGATTGTGGAAATTGAGGGCCGTTGGATTTTGGACCTTTTGGATATTTTGAAAACTGTGGATCAAAGTAGCTGTGATCATATTGTTATAATCTATACGTAGACATATAAATTGAATAGTGAAGTAATATAAATTGAATAGTGAGATCAGTTGATAAGCATTATAATAGAATAGTAAGCAATTAAAATTGACAGAGCTTTTTCCATTGTAAAAGTTTAAATAGAGAGCCATGATCGAGATCGTGCTGCATAGAATTTGATTAATTAGATGAAACAATTTTCTTCTGAATGCATGCAAATATTGAAGATATTATTTACTGGTCACTTGTCAAAAGGCCAGAACGACATTTTATAAATTTCTCTTTCATTGATTTTAAGCTGTAAGCTGTTAATTAAAAATGTTAATAACATTAGTTTAATTACATTTATTGAACAAAATAATTTACAAAGTACCACAAAATAATAATTACTTTTAAAATATTCACTTTAACGATAAATTATAACCGCGAATAATGGTACGGATAGTAAAATTAAAGTTATATTTACATATTGCATTATTAACCTACCAAAGGGTAGTTATTTATTCAGTAAAAAAATTAATTATTTGTGAAAAAAAGTGTGAAATATTGCTAGCCAATTCTTTTCGATATGAACAAAAGCTAAGAAAAATGTATTGCATAATCGGAATAACAGAGAAAAAACGTTTTGACAAAAATTCAAAAATATGTAGTTCTATAATTGTCAACGATGTAGTTGACTAATTTTAATTGTATACTCACATTTCGTTAAAAGAAAATATATCCGTAAAAATCGTTTTTCCAATAATCACGCTAGCAGTATTTAAGAGTACAATAAGAAAATGTTTGTTTAATAAATATAAATGATTGATTATTGTTTTTTTTTTCTTTAAAGAAAATATTCGCTTTTTTATTATGACATAAAGTAGAAGCAGAACTTAATTGAAGCAAACCAATCAAAATTATTTTTCTTTTAACCCAAACATCCATTGAGTTTTATAAGATACTGTAAGAATATCTACACATTAAATGTACACACGATATCATAAAATATTAGAGTATAAAAGAATATAATAGAATTTAGTATAATGTAAAAAAAACAAGTGACTGCATCATGTACAAAAATTGATCTAAGTCTCAGTAGACGATTAATCATTGAAACTACAGTAGGTGTAAATTTTCACAATGCAACAAAAAATGTCGCATCATTTAATAAATAATTCATAATTATAAATTATTGTGAACTTATCGTCAAGCGAATTTAAAATGTGAAGAATACATTTATTTTCATAGTGTTACATGAATTATCACCAAAAAGTTTCTCGAAATCATGGTAATTGTTAAGTGTACATTATTTCTATATCTTTAAACATGAAATAATTTTTATGATTAAAATTAAATTTTAAACGGTTATAAATTCGCCACACAATAATTATTAATTATTCAGTATTTGTAGGCGAGCTATACTTTATTTTTACCAGACATATCAAAATATACAATTAATGTTTTTGTACACAAGAGAGGACTTTTTATGCTATTCTAACCTCACAATCACGTCTTATAATTTGTTGCACGTGTTGGAAAATGCGCTATTCTTATAAAAAAATTTGCAAACAAAAGACAGCAACTTTTATCTCGACAGCATGTTTTTGATTGCGCATGTCAAATGAAAAGTATGAAATTAGATTCCAGGGCAACACTGGCAATAGCGCCGATGAATAATCGAATAAATTCAATCCTATAATGCGCGAATCCCCCAATTCAACGCCTCGGCACCACGAACGACATTCGTATGATTAATTTCGCAGCGATCCATCGGTCGCCGCTCTTCCGTACGTCAACGTGTCACCTCAACACGCACTTTCTCTCGCCCCCTCTCTTCGCCCCACCGCCAATCTCCACGACCTTGAGCGAACGGCGCAGCGTATAATACACGCATGTACACATGCGTGCGTATATAGGAAGTAGCGCTCAAAGTCGTCGCGGCGAATGGAGCGAGAAATAACAGCAGCGAGCTCTCGCCCGCCCACCGCCGCCTCCTCTACTCCCTTGTACGCTTCTGCTTCTCCCTCCCCCTCCCGCCCCACTCGCCGATGGCGCAAACGTACGAAAATTATGCCCCCGGCGACGTATTTACGGCCTGTTCGCGCAGGGGCGCGCGGACCCCGATGCGCGCACACGGCCCGGCAACAAAAAGCCATTATAATACTTTTCCAAGCTGCTTTGCGGCGGGATTAATAATGAGCCTCGGAAAAAATGCGAAGGGAGGCCGACGCCCGCCGCTTTAGTTTCCTCGCGCATCCCCACACCTCGCAATTAAAAGCCGCAGGAATGTGTCTTTCGAGATAGCAATATATATATATATATATATATATATATATATATATATATATATATATATATATATATATAGGTAAAATTCTTGCCTCTTTCCCGTGAGCGGACGTCGCGTTTTTCGATATAGAAAAAGACGGAAACGCGATTCAAAAGGAAGGCAACGGGGGCATTCATGGACACTATACGTTAGAAAAACTGTTCTCTCTCGTTCTCTTCTCGAAAAAGTTCTCTCTCTCCAAGCGACTTTTTTTTCGTTGGTGCACTCGAGAGACGCTGTTTCGCGAATTTTCAGTTGCTTTGCTCTGGAAAAAAAATTCTCGCGCGAATTCATGCTCATTATTTTTTAATTCTGCCCTATTTTAGCCCCGCCCTCGTCGACAACTCCTTTCACTCTTTCTCACTGCCTAATTGTTTTGCTGTTTTTGAAGAAGGGATATGCTGCTCATACCCCTTCTTCATTCGGAATTTCAAAGAAGCCAGTGAAAGCATATTTTTATACTTCAAGAAATTCTATAATGAATTGATCAAGCGCTTCTCCCTAAGAACAGGCGAATGGATTAAAAAAAAACTGAACGCAAATCAATCTGGAAATATTTCACGGGGCCATAACGATAAAACTTTTACTTCATCTGTTTTTGAATTTCCAGGAATATCAACAGAGGCTCGATCAAATTTACTTCAACATAAATCGAAAATTTAATAAAAGCTTTCCATATATATGTGCTAGATTCCCGATTTTTAAGACCTTTTACAGTATCGAAAAACTATATATATGCGTCAGTCGCTCTGTATATTTGCTCTTACGTATTAGGCAATAGCGGAATCCAAAAGTTCTTATAGGAATTGCCATAGCCAAAACCGTTATATATATAAAAGACATTTCTATCCTCGCTTCTCGATCTGCCTCTCTTTGCGAAAGAAGGATTTCTGTTAAAAACATACGCACACGCACACGCATGCACACGCATACACACACCGAGAGAGAGAAAGAGAGATCCTTGCGGCGAGCGTATCGGGTTTTCTTTTTCTTCTTCTTCTTCTTCTACAAGGTTTCTATACGTCAATTTGCTGAAAAACCGTTTTTGGTTCAAAAGCGGAGCATTGGGATGCGTGAGCGCGCATCCCATTCGTTTCTCCTTTTTGGCAACGAGGAAGTGAAAAGATACAGCCGGATCTTACCGATAATCCCCAGTCAACCTGTTGGAGCGTGAATTCGGTCTTCATTTTCGAAATGAAAAGTGGGCGCGTGCAACGACGAGGCGCGCGTTTGTATGCGGCTTCTCCTTCCGGAAAGAAAGAGAGAGGAGAGTCGTTGGGGACCTTAAAAAACCGGTTTTCGATTATCCGGCGTTCGCGTGGACGCAATATATATATATATATATATATATATGTGTGTGTGTGTGTGTGTGTGTGTGTGTGTGTGTGTGTGTGTGTGTGTGTGTGTGTGTGTGTGTGTGTGTGTGTGTGTGTGTGTGTGTGTGTGTGTGTGTGTGTATGTATATATATATATATATATATATATATATATATATATATATATATATATATGTCCACGTGTGTGTGGAATGTCGAGAGAACTTGCTACTCGTAGAACCGAGGAGAATAGAGTGCAAGAACGAGATGTAGAAAAAGACGAAATCGATTCCATGCGTGTGTATATGTGTGTATGTGTATAATGCAATGTTACCGACCTACTTGAAGGAGCACGCATAACCTTTTATTTTCGGATGCCCCGCACAGTTTTAAAATATCGGTCGCGCCGATCTCCCTGCACAAACACAGCGAGACATAGGTATATATATATGTATAAGTTTATGGAGGGCTATGCCGTGCGGACACAGCGAGGGAGGAGGGGTGAAGGAAGGGGAGTTGATGCCGATGTAGACGGTTATAAGGCTATATACACTAGTGCGCATGAGGTGGCTTTCGCTCGCGTGCAGATAAGTGCATAAAGAGCGCGTATAATATGAGAGAGGAAGAGGAGTGAAAAGAGACGGATAAAAGGACGACGCGGCGAGACGACGACGTAGTGAAAGAGTTTTAAATACCAGCAGCTCTGCATGTGCGTGCGTTGCGTCGTGCTTGCTTGGGTGTATGTGCATTGTGCATGTATAAGAGATCGCCGCGCGCAAGGATGGTTAGAGAAAGCTGAGACAGAGGGAGAGTGAGTGTGTGAGAGAGCGAGAGAGAGAGGGGGGGGGTCAGAGGAAGAGAGTGGGAGAAAGAAAGAGTTCTCGGGCTGAAAGTGAATGCTGCAGCTGCTGCACACACGCGGGAGTCGCACGCGCCGCGCCGTGTAGATGCCTACGTGTATATGATTGTATAAATATATACATATACACAGATCAAGATTAGTCCCTGTAGCGAGAGAGAGAGAGAGAGAGAGAGAGAGAGAGAGAGAGAGAGAGAGAGAGAGAGAGAGAGTACTGGCAGCTGATGCTGGCGCAAGAGTAGAATTTTCGTGTGTTGGAGCGCGCGCCGTTTTTTTACTGCTTGCAAGAAAGAGGAGCACGCGTGGGCTACTTCGCCACGAGCTACGTAGAAGATTTAACGTGCAAGAGAGAAAGAGAAAGAAAGAGATAGACAGAGAGAGAGAGAGAGAGAGAGAGAGAGATAGAGAGAGAGAAAGAGAGAGAGAGAGAGAGAGAGAGAGAGCACGAGGCGAAATAAATTGGATATGATTTATACCTTCCGAACGGTGTGCGAGAGCGCAAGTTTTAAAGGATCCCCGCAATTTAGGGTAACGGTGTCGAAATTTTTTTACCTCCTTTTTTTTACGTCCGCGCTCTTCCTTTCTTTCTCTAATGGAATTTGACCTCATTTGAATGAAACAAAATAACAAACACTCTAGCACGCCGATAGATTCCATAGATCTGTTTTATATAATACAGTTGTTAGATACAATCGGCAATTCAAAATTTTTAATAAAAAATTCTGTAAATGAACAACCATGTAGAAATCTATCCTCGGCATATCTCTGATGTATTTTAGATAGTAATACCAATGGATTTGCCGATAATTATTCGAAGTCCATCGAATATTCTATATATTACTTATTCGAGTCTATTCAGAGTTTCTGAACCTTCACGACCCACGTGGGTAAAAACTTCGGTTGTTTTAATCGGGATCTAACAAGATATCCCGTAATTTGCGCTTTTTATTTTTAAGTTACAAGAAGTAAGGAGAACGTTGAATGTTCTATCTGGAATTTGCTCAGATTGTCTTTACTTATTCTTATCCTGAAAAAAAACTATGGTTTTTCCAATTAGGATCTTTGAAATTCTTGTGAGATCAGTGAACTTTAGTAAAAAGTTTCAAGAATAAGATCAAGCGAGGAGCAATTATTTTTTGAGTAGATGTAATTAGATGATTATCTAATAACAGAAACGGATTTCCTATTAATAATTGCAAAAAATGTGGGACAAATCAAAGAAGCATCTGGACTATCGATTGTCTTACTCGACGCTGATATCGAATAATAAAAACTAACCAGCTTTTCGGTCAGTCATTCTCAACAAATTTTTAAAGTAAATTTTTAAAGTACACACGCTTGGCTGCCGTGAAAATATAATAATTTACCACTTCTATTTATTCTTCATAACTATTATGCGTATTTCTCACAAATATTCAATTTTCTTAAAATTACATACTGCATTAAATATCTAATACCTTGCCAGTCACATCATAATACATGAATTATTTTAACTAGCAATTTTGATATTCAATAAATAATTATACAATTTTTTAAAGAAACGCGAGAGCAATAACTACAGACTAGAAACAGACCTCATATTCCTGTTAAATAACTCAAAATAATACGAATAACTGAATTTAATTAAAAAATAGGAACTAAATTTATAGATGCCATATAAATCAGACATTTCTTATATAGCAAAACAATATATAAAATGTGTAGCACAGTGAAATATAAATCAACTCTTGCGAAATTAAATATGTATTATATAATTGTTTTTATCTAATATAGGATAAAAATAAATTAAAAACAATGAATTCGACGTTTTATAGCAGGCTAAAAGATAGAAGTTCATGTCATAACACATGATATTAAAATGAAATGTATCCACTATTGCAAATTGCAATATTATTTTATTTATTTATTGACTATAAATCACGTCAACTTTACCTTCGGAATTTCATTGCAGATTTCTAATTATCCCTATACTTAAACGTGACTTTACTATTCTAACCTTAAAATAAGGCCTTTAGCACAATTGTGCGGCTCTTATGGTATAAGATAAAGTTCATTACTATAAGTTATAAGTTCATTTTTACCTCTCCAGACTGTCCTCCATCATTTCCCTCGAACATAAATCTGTTTCACAACGTATATAATCAACTTACACATTTGCATTGAAATTATTTATAATATTCGTATTTAGAGTGTACTTACGTGTCCCAAATTTGCGGGTGTGAAATTTACATCTCTCGCTGATACACCATTGAAACAAAATAGCGAATCTCAGTGTTGACGCAAGATTTACATTTTAAATGTTTAAATACGTACTCATTAGTTAATTCCAATAATGTTGAAGATCTATTGGTATACAATCGGCTAGACCGGTGTGAAACATCACACACACATACACAAATACTAAAGATACTTTCGCGGAACAAACCGTCCTCTGTCGAATTAATTAACGAACGATTTCTGTACCTATCGCGCAAGACCGCAACGTGGCGTTGTTTTTCAATCGGTCACAGTGCAAATAAAAGCCAGAGGGTGCATCGAGAGCGCAGAAATGACTCGTCAGACGCTTGTAACTTTCTTAAAAATTATTAGAACGTTAAATACGTTCACATTTTTTTCAAATTCTTTGTCCTCTTAAAAATTTTCAAGAGAGCCCAGCATCCTCTACATTATGCGACTAGTGATTATAAAACTGTTTGTTTATTAGAATTTGGAGCTTAGATACGGTTTGTTGGAAAAATATTATCCCATCGGGCGCTCAGGTGGATTCGGTTCTTGTTTTACGACACTTGCCCAGAGACTTAAGCGTTTATACTAGGTGTGTGTGTGTGTGTGTGTGTGTGTGTGTGTGTGTGTGTGTGTGTGTTTATTTAATAAGTTAGTATTACTGTTGCGCACGCGAATTAGTTATATTTATTATACATATACCTTAGGATTGATAATAATGGTAGGCTGTTGTGCGGCGCGTTGCAACTTGCGCAAGACGTAATTAAAGATTTACGCTTGTGTACGTTTGGAAAATTGTTCAAATACCTGAATTTCTTGTTTGATTTATATAGGATTTCTCAATCTCTTCTTCTCCTTTAATATCTAATAATTTATATGTATACTAATAATGTTAAATTGCCTAATATCCAAAAATTCTATTCTTTTCTTGCGTACTCGAAGTTCCGCGGCATAGATCTTAAAAACATACAATCGTATACAAGCATTCAAAGTTCAAATCAGAAGGAAATAATAACGAATTGGCAAGCGCGTGCCTGACAGATGGAGAGAGAGAGAGAGAGAGAGAGAGAGAGAGAGAGAGAGAGAGAGAGAGAGAGAGAGAGAGAGAGAGAGAGAGAGAGGGAGAGAGAGAGAAGGGAGAGAGGGAGAAAGGGAGAGAGAGAATAATTAAACAACAGCAAAGTAGAAGGGGGAGAAGAAATCAAGAAGGTGATTTAGCGTAGAGAATTTATATATGCTATTTTACGCCGCGCCGCGGATCTTATAGTTTATTGCTCTTTGACGACGGCGGCTTTACTGCACGCAGCGACACAGCGGCATCGGAATGCTTATCATTTTCGCAAGATGCAGAGTGGTAGAGGGAGGGATATTTTTACTTTTCGAAATAGACCATAACTTTTTATTATGCAAATAAATGTGATAGAGGGGGGGGGGCTCAAATTTTCCTTGCAACGTTCGCGTATCCTTTGGAGAGCGAGAGCGAGTGAAAAAGAGAGAGGGAGAGAGAGAGAGAGAGAGAGAGAGAGAGAGAGAGAGAGAGATTATAATATTTGTTTAACTAAGAAAAGGTCTAAAAATCGTATTTTTCATTAGTTAGCGAATTTTTGATAGACTTAACTTAATAAAGACACCGTACATAATAAAAGTAGGACGTGTTTTAATTAATATGCTTATTAAGCTCCTCTTCATGCTTTACAAACATTTATAAGCTAATTGCAATTAAGCAAAGGTTAAGTGAATTGCCGTTAAAAATATTTACGTAAAACGATATATAAATATTACATTTCAATATTATATGCATGCTAATATATGATAATATATGTTGCGTACATACATTGTTCGATGCAGCATAAAATGAGATTATTATAACTTATCGTTTTATATTAAAGTATATTTTTTTCAATAAAATTTTAAAAACTTCTCTTCACAATCGATTTTCAAACTAGTAGAAAAAGGTTAATTTGTAGCGTGCCATAAGTTTGAATCTACGATCAGTATACACTATTGTATAAATTAGCGAAAATTCAATATTTTGTTTGTATTACATCTTAAGTTAAAAGATGTTTTTTAAACAAATTTCGGTTGGCATTCTATTGAATGGATTACTTGCAGCGTAAATTCTGAGCGATTGCAATGTGAAATAAAATTTATTGTTTTAACATTCACTTACTAGTAAAATAAAACTTTATCTGCGGGCGAAGTGAAGAGATCTAATCACATTAGATGCTGAAAAAAAATTTTTGCGAAAATTTGATTCGTAAGTTTATATTTGAATATAATCTCATCTCTAAAAAATATATACTTTCCCTGTATATTTATTTTTCATCTTTTAACTTATGAAAGCGTAATGGTGAATATGTCATTGAAATAAGCACATCAATAGGTGCCCTCCTGATAAAATAACGGTGATCGATTTATGTGAAATAGAAAAATAAAACAGCTTCATATTCACTATATAAGATTAGGCGAACATCGAGGATTTTTAAAAATTTTAAATTTAATTGTTTTTTTTTACTGATGTTGGATAAAGAAAACTTGTTTACTTTATTAAAAAAATAACGGTCAGCTTATCATTTTTGGAATATTAAGGAAACGCATATTATGATAAGCGCTATAACTATAATAAGATAATGGATATAGAGAATCGTTGGAATTGTCAACTTCCAACAGTGAATTATCGATTTTTCATCAACATTTCAATACTTTCCGAGGACCTATCGCCCACTGTTCTTTTTATTATTCTCATAAGTAAATGAACTGAAAAATTTTTAATATATTGGAAGAGCGTATTCGTAGAGTGACATAAACTTAAAGTATTCTATTACAATGGATTATTGACCAAAGGTAGACTTCCAGTGAACATTATCAGATACATTTTTAAACGCGTAACAATAGTTCATCTCATAGTAAAACTAAATTTCTAACATATTATCTCGAAACTCTTTGCGATCTTCTTTTATATACCAATAAAAGAGAACGAAAACAAAATTTAGTATATCACAAAGCAAAATATAGAGACAGAGAGAGATAAAAGAAAAAGAGTCACTTTCATTTAAATTCCAGAATTCTCATCCCACCCATACACACACACACACACACACACACACACACACACACACACACACACACACACACACACACACACACACACACACACGCACACACACACACACACACACACACACACACACACACACACACACACACACACACACACACACACACACACACACACAACGAAAACCTGTTGCCCGCAAGGTCATACCATTGTGTGCGCGCGCGCACTTTCATCCTCATCCTTAATCCCATGAGCGCACCGCACGCCGGTGCATAATCGAGGCGCGGGTGCGAGTGCGCAGGAGTTCTTACGAAGAGAGATAGAGCGACAAGTTGGGGGGAGGGGCGAGGTAGAAGGAGAGCGCGCGGCGGACGCGCGAATGCACTTCCCCCGCTGCTGACGTCAGGCGCTGGCAGTGCGGGGCCGGAGAGGGAAGGGGATGGACGTCGACGCGCTGCCGCAAAACAGACGCCGGAATTCAAGCCGCGCGTCCGATGCATTTGCGTATTACAGCCGCGCACGCGCGCGTATACCCGAGTCATCGAGAGCGTGGCGGCGAATATCGCTTTCACCTCTTCGTTCGCTGTCTCTCTCTTAAGGCAGTGTCAACGCTGCAAAGTCCGCACAGCCGATGCGCGGCCCCGAGCCGGGGGCAGCACCGCTGGGACTTTCACCGAACGACCGAATTCCGCGGAGAGCGAGAAACAGCGACGGGGGGGGGGGTATATAGTACACACACCCACACGCGATGAACGAACCCGCCTCGGTGTTGTCAACGAGATGGGAGAAGGGATTGTTTTCCGTCTTGCCGGCGATCGATTACGACACGTTCGTCTATTTTTTTTTTTTTTTTTTTTGTACCTCCGCCGCATATACTCGCGCTGTTGTATCCGCTCGAACGTTTCTATATCGTGTATACGTACATATACATACATGTATATATATACAGAAAACGAGTTTGTCCCGTTGTACCGGCGCGGCGAGCGCAATTAGCTATGAAACGCCGCGGCCGGGGGAGCGTGGAATGTTTCCCTATGCGCGCCGCGTGCTGGCCAGGGAGATAAGTTTCCCGGCGCGCGGATCGGGGACTTTGTTAATTTATGGATGTAAAACGGTCGTAGCCAGCTTTGATTGCACTTTGAATAATGCCTGGATTCGCACATAAAATTAAAACGGCCCGGCGAACGAGCCGCGCGCGAGGCTCGCGTCCCGGGGCGCGGAACGCGCGCCCGCGAATACGCATGTACATATATTTATGCCTAGAGGAGCGTGCAAAATGCGAAGCCAGGTGCTCAAAGCTATCTGGCTGAGACTTATTGTAATAAAAAAAATGTAACGTTAGCTAACGTAAACTTAAGACAGAAAACAAGTAGCGTTCATATCCCTAAAATTAGGAGACACAGATTTGACGTCATGCCTGACGGAAGGACAGAAATTGACCTTAAAGCCTATTTGTACACGCGCCTACTTTAACGGAATCTTACTATGTCTTTATAAAAAACAAATGTAGCATTTATCTCCTTTTTTTAGCTAAATGGAATAATGGCTAAGTTCAATTGACTTAGTCTATGTATTGTTCGATTTTAGTTTTCTCATTTATAACTATTGCTTAAATATATATATATGTATATATATAATAGCTGTTTCCGAGTACATTTTTTAATAAGCCTATGAATATAACGAAGATTTTGGCTGAAAACCGAATTTTTCGTATGATAATTTACTATCGCGATAAAAAAACTGATTAACACGCTTGGATATTATTTGATAAATGCTAAATCGAAATTCCGTTTAAAGTAATAAGATTCAGTAATTTTTGAACTTATCCACAATAGCACAGTAAATAATCTATAGACGTTCGCTGTTCAATGTTCGAGGTCTTCTTCTTCGTCCGGCCGAGTTTACAAAAGTGATCGGGAACGCAGGCGCGCGCCTCTATCGTGCCCGAGAAAATCGGTCAGTATTTCCAATTTGGAGTGGTTTTTAACTCAAGCCGTAAATCCCCTTACCGCACCCCCCTACCGCCTCATTTTATCGCTCGGTTACGTATTTTCCGGAGGAGCGCATCGGCGGCGGATCGATAAACAATCGTAACCATAAAATCTCAGTATAAACCTATAATTCATATACCTTTTACGATCCAATGGTATAAAGTTGGCGATAAACGGCTATGTTATTTGAAGGAACGTATATAAAAGAAAAAAGCAACGTCGCCATATTGCAGCTAGAGCGAGAGTCGGAGGGAGAGGTGGGGGGGGGGGCAATCATCCGAGCTAGGAATGCGACGCGCCACCACGCCGAGTCGACCCTGAAACAGAAGCCAGCCGGTCGTTCGAAATTTGCGCAATCGACTGCGGAAGGGGGAGGGGGTTATGTTTGCAAACTAGAAAATGCGAAGAGAAAATATTATTATAATTCACCGAACCGAGCTAATGAATTCTCTTTTTTTTACGTCTCTCTTCCACTGCTATGTCGACCATATACGCTCTGCTATAAATATTTTACTTTTAATTCTTTCTGATTCAAAGTCCGGCAATTTTGTAACTCTCCCGCACGTTATAATTGTCTAGAGTCCCGTAATAAAAAAGTCTGGATTAATGGGAAATCGAACGATCCTGTTAGATGGAAAGTCAGAGGGGGCGCGTAGGAGTTTTTGTTCCATTGTAGAATCGGCTTTGGTTTCAGCGCGATTAGTGTCCGTAAGAATCGTTTTATCTATAGGTATAGATCTATACCTTTTTAAGGTAGATATAGTGTAATCTATATGATCGAGCACAGTGACTGCTAATGCTTATGTAGATTCGATAACAAGAGAAAAAAAAAGATTAAATGCCGATAAACGCACGATTAATATAGGGACTATAATAGCCGTTCCAATAACACCTTTTTTCATATTACTTTCTTCGAGTTAATTCCTGATGTATAATGAACCTGTTGAAATGCACATATTGCATTATCAGCTACTCTCATAATAGGGTTGTTTTTCCTACTTTGTAAATGTTTTCATCCACGAGCAATAAACTATTTTGTATTGTTACAATTTTTAAATTCTTAAAATGAATATGTTCAAAACGTCCATCGTGAAAGAATTCATCGATATAAATATAAACATCTATTCATTCTGATTATACGGTTTCGCAAATACTACGGACATTTTAGTATGAGCATTTTGGCTCGATGGCGCTAACTTGATGTCAACGGTAATCTGCATCTTAGAAACTGCAAGAAAGGACAGTCTATATTTATTTAGATTCTGCTTGGGTTACCTTAATACATCAACATATTGTCAATATGATACTGTTATAGAACTCATTTTAAAAACTAGATCTACGAGTCCACGGTGATGGTGTTTTTTGCAAAACACCTTTTTTATTAAATTTTAAAGATTATCTAAGCGTTAGCTACAAAACTTTCATTCATGGATAATCGATTGAAATTCTCATACATCGACTTAGTGCAGTTGAATATAATATCTAAAGAACTTTTGCTGAGACTTTTTTCACGACATGCTTAGTAAGACGAGGTGCGGAATGATAATATCTCGGTCAATACAAAATTAAATATATTTTGAATTATACGTTATTCGTTCTAGAGTTCTAAACAATAAAAACAATGACAAATAAAAAAAAATGAAAACTTGAGTAAGGCGAGAAAAAATGTCAAGTTTTTTGTTTTTGTATTCACTAAATAAGAATAGATCAATGAACAAAAATTTGGTTAATACACCTCGACAGAAATTTTTTTTAAAAATAACTTTCGCTATTCCTCTGGTCTAAATAATAATCCCTAGTTCCATGAGTAATTAGATGCAAGTAACTGCTCGCAGTACATTCCCTGCATCCATTACCATAGTTTCCGCGTAATAAATTCCTCTCCATCATCCAACCGGAAAGAAAGGCCAGAGGGAGAGAGAGAGAGAGAGAGAGAGAGAGAGAGAGAGAGAGAGAGAGAGAGAGCAATATCAGCAATAATCGCTATGACCAAAATAAAAGAACACGTTTCCATTTCTGTTCCAGATCCAGCGTGCCCGTGCGGGACATCAGATTCACCCTGTACCCGGTCGGCTTTATAATCAGCGCCATCTTCCTCGCAGCCACGCTGGCGGCCGGCTGGCTCCTGCCCGCCTCTCATCACGTGTTGCACTGGCGCTGCCAGACCCATCACGTCGCCTGCCTCATGCTCGGCGATATCTCCATGGCCGTCATACAGCTGGCCGGGAATTCGCTCCAGGGCGAGTTCTGCCGCGCGCTAGGTGAGTACGAGAGAGTTACTTATACACACAGACACAATACATATGTAATACATCATGCCCCGACGCTAATTCTCGCTTGATGTATAATAGAGGCATGATGTATAAAGGAGCATGAACGCGCGAGCGCGCACGCGCGCGCACGTGTGTGTGTGTGTGTGTGTGTGTGTGTGTGTGTGTGTGTGTGTGCAAAATAAGAATGCCAGTTTTTTGCGTAGATCTCGTTCTACGGATGGAGAGATATAAGGGAGGAGGAAAAGAGAGAAAACGACCAGTCAAATCAGTCACTGCTTAAGATGAATTGTAGTGCACGATTTCTTGATAACCCACAGAGATCGCATTGTGTGCTCGAATGTTAAAGCGTGTTCGTTCGCCTTGACTATTTTTCATTCAATTCGAGTTTTAAATAGCACATATATATATATATATATATATATATATATATATATATATATATATATATATCGGTGAAAGTTTAGTTTTTGAAAAATTAAAAATGTTTATTAAGATATATAGATAATGCACCGGTCTCGTTTAAATGCTGCATTCAGATCAATAGAAATGAATGACAAATTGTATACCGGTGATTTCAAAATTGATTGACAGGGAATAAGGTAATTTTTATACTCGTAGAATTTCATTTCTATTAGCGATTAATACTAGAATGTAAAGCTTAAAATAGTAATTTCAGATCTCCCGTAATTCAATGTTGATTGATTGACAAAGTACATTGTATGGAAAAATGAAGAAGTTTTGATCACTTTTCGTTTTGGCTTAATACTCTGAACAGTAATTTATTTCTTGAATCCTTTTATGGTTAGCTAATATTTTACTCAAGAATAACATTTAGAATTAACATGAAATTTCGTTCAGTAGGATGGTTTCATAGCCTTACCTGTGTATTGTCGGTAGATTCTGATGCTCTGATTAACTCTCGTATTAAAATTGGACTAGTAAAAGTGCATAAACGTCAGCGTCGGTATTTAAAATTGAACATATATTATTTTAAGTGAACTTATTTACTCACAATTAATCGGCCATATAATAGCATTATGTAAGTCCTTAAGTAAGTTAAGTTCAGTCCTTAAGTATTATGTAACTTCCCTGAGCTTCCAGAACAGTTTTTTTTTTTTTTTAATTATTTCACACTCATTTAAGCAAATTTTCAGTATATTTATTGTTTTAATTATTATTATATTTTAAATAAATTTTTATTAACGATATATGAGAATTCATTGATTTAATATGATATTTTAATCACTAAACTCCAAAATTTTACAAATACGAAAAGATTATAGATACGATTTAAAAAATTGTTATTATATACAAGAATTCGACTAAATGCTTATTTTCGGGTCCCCTCAAATAATTTTTCTTAAACAGACATGGACATCGTCTCCGTGAAATCATGGCACTCGAGTTCTTTTTGAATTGATTCTCTAGAAAGACGAGGCTGCGTAGTAGCAGTTGCAACAGTTGCGTCTGGTTGCGTACACCATGCGCCACACACGGAGAGAAACCATAGCGCGAGCGCGCGGATCGACTCGGAAAAATCGAAGAGTGACTACATTTAGGGCGAAAAAGGAGAGAAAGAGACAATGAGAAGAACGCCGCGCAGCACACACTCTTCTTACTTTTCTTATTGGGGGAAAAAGGTTCGTTACGCACGGGGTCCTTTTTCCCCCCCTCCCGCTCACCAGAACCGGATTTTCCCCAAGCTCCGCGGGGTCGAGACCCTAAAGGAAGGAAATAGAAAGGGAGATAGATAGCGATAGTAAGGGGAGAGGAGTAGACGCTCTTCTGCGACCGGGGGGCATATTTTTCGCGTTGTTGCCGGGACCATATCTCTATATTGATATGCCTTCTCTCTCCCTCCCTATCCCTATCTCTCTCTTTCTCCCCGGAGCAGCAACATCAGACACTTGATACAGCTGCGCCGCGCACGAAGAAGAAGAGGCAATAAGAGAATCGAAAAAGTTTCACGCGCTCGCTTGGCTCTCTCGGCATGCCTTTATAGGAGAAATCGTAAAAACGGCCGCAAGCGGGATAACGGAGAATGTGCGTATAAAGTATTGTGTATATATATGCCAATGCCTATATATACGTATGCGGATAGGATGAGCGTGAGGGAGGAAAACTTTGCGAAGGGAGAGCCTGTGCAATTTTCTCCTGCTCGCTCGCCCCCTCTCTTTCTCTCTCTCTCCCTCTATGCCTCTTCATCTCTGCCAAGTTCATTATGAACAGGGCGTTTATTGCCCTTTTTCTATACTTAAATAGCGTTTGCATAAAAGGACGCGTGCGCCTGCATATATACGCGCATGCGTATACGCACAATGAAATTCTATTTAATATGCGTGCCTCGTTAAGCGAGGCTTCGATTATTTATAGGGGGAGGGGGTTTGGTATTAAATTGGACATAGGTATATAATTCATTCGAATATATGTCTAAAGGGGAATATAGGGGAGGTCGTTCGGGAGAAGAATATTTTTACCTGTAAAAATAAGCTTTGTGCGCTGCTCTCGGTTTCATATGTACCAGTCGGTATAGATTCAAAGCCACAGATTTTCGCGCGTTATATGCTTATAAATCACTTTTTTAATTTATTGTAATGATTATGAGCTCAATTGGTTTTTAGACCACCAACGCATAGTTAAAATTAATTTTTTCGACCTTATTAAAAAGCTATGAATAACAAGTTTTATATTTCATATTTATTAACAATTAGCGGATGTTTAAAATTTTTATCCAAAATTGTAAAGTTCTCCTTATTCTAAATAAAAAATGAACAAAAAACAGTGTGAAGAGGTCAAACACGGAACAATTCGTTATTCAAAAGCGAGATTATGGGAAATGTTGAATCAAGACGTTCAGCCATTCCCTATTTTTCAATTCACGACTTTGATGCAATGAGGCTTTACGTTTACCAGCAGGTAGCATGTGTAAATTTATTCTATTGCACATTAATCACGTTTTGCATTCTTATAATTTAAATAAAGATCACTTCAAAATTGAATTATACATTGCTTTGATTATCAATATTATCCAGTAGTAAATTTATTAGTAGATACCATTACAAATCATATAATGTGTTCGTCAAAGTGCTTAACGAGGCACCTCTTTCTATGAATTAAAATTACTCTTGTCGTCAATCGCTTTATGATAAATCTAAATTAGTACTCGTACTCCTGTGCGAGCTGTAAATTCGCTCATGAGAATTGAGCAAAAGTGGAACTGACTCCTTTAGAATATAGAGCTGAGAAATCAATGAGTTGAGATTAGAAGGCTGAGCTGGCTTGAGAAATACACCAACGCTTGCTCAGGTATTATTCATCAAGGGGTCAGTGAATATATTATTCACTGCCAACAGTTGCACACGAGAGAAGGTGCGAATGAGAGAAAGTGTGATAAAAAGCACGTCGAAATCAGCGAGAGCGCCGTAAGAAAGAATAAGCGCAAAACTGATCAGCAAAGTAAGCATGTCAGAGTACCACAGTTCCATATTTTCTCATTATTATTATCAGTTTTTCCTATATATTAGCATCTACGAAGTATTAATATAGTTTTATTTTTAGTAATTCATCGAATTCTTAACGTGAGTGAAATTGAAATGGAAGAGTCGTTTATACTACAGTTTTGCATTGTTTACAACTTTGCGTATCCTTAATTTAAGATGTAAAACCTTTACTCGTATGAAAATGTCGCTTTAACCACTTTATAACAGTGTGCTAATGCATTATCTAGGAATTGTCTTAATTTTAACATTACAAAAGAATGAGAAGTAACTCAAAAGAGTCTATTCGTTTCTTAGACTATAGCTAATGTGTGAATTTGATTAATTCATTCGTAAGTGGTTGTCATGTCAACTATAACCTGAAAAATGTACACGAATTTGGATTTGTAGAACAATTTTTTGATATTCGATTATACATCATCTATCACAGTTCTCTTATTGATCGAAATGACGAAGACCACTAGCGTTTTTTCAATTTTCCAACTCCGAATTTGATTAAAGGATCTCGAAGTGTGCCGCTTCAAATACTGCAACCGATAGTTGTTAGTATCTTGTTTATAATTGTTTGTATCGAAGCCTATTTTTAGTCCCATGTGTTTATCGAGTTCCATAATATTGTTCATTTTATGTACACGAAAGTTTATTGGTTATCTGAGCATAGAACTCGATTATTTTTCGATCCATCTGCATGCATTTCATATCAACAAAAACATCAAGTACTTCAAGTTGCACGGAAAATGATCAACAGTAGCGACTGCTTACAAATACCAAAGGTTCAGTTAAATATTGAAACAACAGAACGATCATACTTGTTTAACAAATAGTAGGTGATGAGGGTATAGTTTGACGGCGAATTCCGAATACCTATTCTATATTTATCAAGCAGTAACTAGAGCAGCTTCTCGGCGCTTAGCAGGCATGTATTTTATGGGCTTAAATAAATTAAATAATATACATATTATATACTTCGATTTAAAAAATGGAAAGACCGTCTGTCATATTCACTTCAAGATTAACAGAGATCAAAATTTATAACACCAACGAAAAATATGAATCCTTTTAGATGCATTACAGATTTTCTCATAAAAAGGACGCTACATTTATAGAGAGACCGTATTGGAACGTAACCGTAACTTTTAAATTAGACGCGATAAGTCACAATGAGCAGGCAAGGAATAATGAAGAGGCCACCCGTCGACGCGACGCTTTGAATCTGCATTGAACTTGAGAAGCAGAGGCAGTTAAAAAGAGGGAAAAATACAACGAGAATAAGGGGGACGGAGATACAGAAACATTAAGAGACAATAAGTGAAAAGGCACAGCAACCCTGGCGAATTAATAATCGGAGGACAAAGAAGCGAGAGGTAAGTGATAGATATAGAAGACAGCGGCTCTCCGAAATGGCTAACTGAAACACGAATCGAGTGATGAGAAGGGGGGAGGGATTCCGATAATAAAAAAGAAGCTCGCTCAAGCGTAAAGGAACGGAAGAAAAGAGAGCCATGGGTAGTGCCGGGGCGGAAGGGGGCAAGTGCAAGAGCGGCGGGCATAGCAAAGACGGCGAAACAATCGAGAGGGAGAGAGAGGCGAGGGCCATGAACAGGCGCGGGTGGAGAGCACAGAAAGGTAAGGAGAGGAAGTAGGACGAAGAGGAGGGTGAGTAAAAAGGTGGCGCGGATCCATAACAAAATGCGAGGGCAATAAATCACCCGATTGCTGTGCAACTACGAAAGCATCGGTCCGTGTACGGCGGCGCTGCAGCGCTGCTCTCCTTTCGACTCTTGGCAAAATGAGAAGAACGTGAAGTGGGCGGAGAGAATGAGCAGCGGCTCGCGCAAAGAGCCTTCATAAATCTTCCTGGGTCGTTCCACCAACGCCCACTCCACCCCCTATCGAAATTAGAGCCTAAAAGTTGGGGGGGGGGGTCGGGGGACTCGTTGTAATTAGTTCGCTTAACAATCCGTGATCGATGGAATATTAAGATTTACGAGGCGCAACGCGATTATGTTGAGAGGGACGGGGTGTGTAGCGGACACTTTATCGCGAGAGGCCGCGGATGTTGCGCGGCGCGAAACTTTTCGCGAGGCTTGCGCAGCCAGCAGACATAAATTCGCGCCGTCAAAGAGGCTCGCGACGCGGAGCCATCAGTATATTCTCCCATCTCTATTGACGAAGAGCGATCGGCTGTCTCGAAAGCGAAGTTTTCCCTAGCACTGTATATAGATGAGAGAAAGAGAGGCGATATGTATTCGGGTTTTTGCCGTAAGCTCTGGCATAACCTGCCCTTCGTGCACTTTATTGATTAAGAGAGTCTCTTTCTACCTCTCTCGGCTCGCGAATTATCAACTTCGGCCTGCCCGCTGCTCCGTGGATATGATGGATCGACCGGCAGCTCCAGAAGTTGCTCAAGGGTGAAATTTAGCGGAATAATGAAGAGCAGAAGTACACACGCACGCACACGCCGATACACACACACACACGCACACATTTGTACACATGTATGTAGGTATAGGCATTGTCTCTAGAGGCAGAGGGAGAGAAAGAGACACGGCGTACTAACCGTGTTACCTCCTGTTTTCATTTTGCTTTTACGAGGTAGTGCGGAATAAGAACCTCAACCGTTGGTTGAGGGAGGGGGGAGAAGTAGTGTATAAGAGCGGCAACACGCGAAATCGTAAAATCCTTCCGCGCGCTGCGGGCGCACAGTGGCGTGTTATTTCCATAATGCTGGTTTACAGCTTTCTTCGCCGATCCCGCTTGTAATTAGCCGAGGAGAGCTGTGCTCCCGTTCCTGTGCCCCCTTCCTCTCCCTCTTGTATTTTTCGCATTCATTATATAGATATATACTGGTGCTGTGCAGAAGAGAGGTTACGCGCACCGCGTGTGTTGTCCGCCTCGCACAATGGTTTAAAAAAAGAAGGGCGTAAACGTAAAACGAGGATTCTCCTTTCGTGCACTGTGAAATCCGCTATAGAGCGGCGAAAAGAGCCATGGTTAATAAACGAGAGAATCCCAGTGCAGTCGTACAGATTCATACGCCACCGAGCTGCGTTCCTATATGTACTGTCTCTTACAAAGGGGAGAAGATTTTAATATCAATCCTGAAGCTGTCCAAACGGCAATATGCCGCATCCTGTCTTCCCTTTTTTGGAAATCGCGGTCAATATTTAATAAACCCATCTCGCCGCAATTCTTCAATATCCGCACGGGGATCGCCCTTCTCTCAATTATACACAAATACCAGGGAGGGGAAGAACGAGGCACACAGTGGCGATATCCAATTTCGAAGATGGAAGATTGGATCAACCGGGAGGTTCCGGAAAATGTGCCGTCATCGCGTATTCGTCCGCAGGCGCACATTCGGCGCACATTCACTAGCCGCAGCTGTGCGATGGATTCGGTTTCGTCATTATTATACATGGACAGCTGAAAATTTCGACGGGAATATCGAAGGACTCTCCATTGGATCTATGAAAAAATAATTGATATCGATGGAGAAGGATATTGGAAATCGAATCAGAGAATTACATTTTCAGGACATTGTGTGAGTAAATGTTTTACTTAAAAACGAGGTTTAATTTCATTCAAGATTCGTGACGAATAGAACAACTTATTATATTTTACTTCCGGTATAAAATTTTATTCCCATTGCAGAATTCAAATTAATTGAATCTACTAAAAACTTTCAGCAGTTATCAGTGTACTTATGTTCTCCATCTAGAGCTGAATCTGGACACTAACTATATCTGTTATACATATTCGGGGTCGCTAAACCGAAATTTCTTACATTTCATACAACAATAAAATAGGTACAAAAGTCATTAAAATCTGAATTCATTAGTAAATCGGATAAAAGAATTCTGTATGCGTTGAAGCTCTACAAAGAGTATACTCGAACTCTGCATGTTTCCATTGAGTCTTCAATTTGTTTAAGTATTAATCACTACGTCATCCGGTAAAAAGCTCATATTACGTAAGAACTGTTAAAGTCTTCATTCATGAAGCATCATAATGCATAAGCTGCGATCATCAGTATTAGAGAAGCATACCCGAAGACGTCGTTGTCATACAACATAATTTTGATAAATATGAATTCTTTTGTGTTTGTGGAATTACAAGATCTGATAGAGCTACGAGATTTGGTAATCCACATGTATGGCATAAACCTAAAAAACCAAAGACATTGTATTGCATGATTAACCAATTGTAAAATATTTATTACTTATGATATTCTGATACTTAATGTTTCGTTTATAGCTAATATTTGGATAAGAAAAAAATTATACTTAACAATCTAGCAACGGTTCCTCAGTAGTGAAAAAGTGAAATAACAGATAAAACACTTCAAGACTTTTCCCTACTGATATTTTAAAATTATGCCTTAAACAATAAACTATTTTCAGTTAGTAATTTTTTTTTAATTAACATTATTAATAACGAAGAAAATTAGAACCAACAGTATATTTTGTGAGCTACTGAAAAAGCCTATTATATAAGAAACAATCACTGCGAAAGATATATAATTATATAATTAAATATATAGATGTCGCCGTTGAAATTTCTCAACTGCTAATAATTTATTTTGAAGTCTCATCTTTTTTCACCTATAAAAACTGTTTTCACGACTAGTTTTTACTAGCTAGTAGCAACGTGGAGAATGTACATTTGTGTTCAGTATATTTGAAAACCGCAACTAAACTAACCTCGCCTTTTACTTAGACAATATTCAAGCCATTTAGTGGGCAGTTTGTGACTATAACCCAGCATGATAAATGCATCAATTTCTTTGCCTAATCTTTTGCATATAAGTACGAAGAAAAGATAATGTTTTTTTCGAAAATATGAAGGAATAAATAATTATAATTCAAGTAATTATGTTCAACCCATCCTCATTCTACCTTTTATACATATATCTACATACCAAGAGCTCCAATCCAAAAATCTTCCTTGAATCAATTCAAGTATACAATCCTTTATTATACGAATCAATCTTCCGATCGAGAGAACGTAATAACTCCGCAGCTGCCTTCTCGATGCAGAGTCGTTTCAGCACAGCAGGCGCGCCCGCGCGGCTTAACTACCGCACCAGGAGTTATACTATATATATATATATATATATATATATATATATATATATATATATATATATATATATATATTCTGCCGACTCGGTGCGAAAGAATTGAAGCGAGACACTCTCTCTGCCTCTCTCTCTCTCTCTCTCTCTCTTCTCTCTCTCTCTCTCTCCGGTCTAATATACACTGGTGCGCGTTTATATATATTATATATATAAGCGCACGCCGGCAGCAGCGGCTCTTCCGTCGAATTTCTCGGCCGCCAGTTTCGTATATGCAAGCACTCGTACACCCTCTTGTGGAGGGTAATTATTCGGATATAATCGCACTAATTCCTGGCTCTGTTCCCCTATATCTCCCTCTCTCCCTCTCTTTCTCCCTCCATCCCTCTCTTTCGCTCTTCACGATCTCTGGGATCGATAAATGCGTCGGTATATACGAGTAAAAGGGGAGAAGGAGAGCGCCACGCAGCCGCGGTCCAAGCGCGGAATTCAATTAGCTACCGCTTCCTGCTTAAAATCTCCGCACGTCTGGCGCGCGCGCTCGCGAAATTCTCCGGCGCCGCCGCTCGGCCACTTGCTGCTGCGACGCCCATTGTCTGCGCCGATGCCGCCGCCGCCGCTGCCGCCGCCGCGCGCCGGTCGTTCGTAACCCTCGTCTCTCTTGATCAGACGCGGATATAACGCACACGCGCACGCACCCAAACGGGCTCGCACGTACGAAAATGTGGGCACAGAGGGGCGATCACGCACACATGGTATGGCGCGCCGACCGCACACACGAGAATGCAGTAGACGTTCCATAAAGCGGGGATTTCGTCGGCCGTATATTATTGCCTGTATGGATCGTACGGAATATGGACGAGTCACACGCGCGGTGTGCCCGCTTGTTTGCGCAGACCATTCGGCGTTCTGTAATGTTTCTAGTCCCCCCTTCCCCATCGCGCTTTCTCTTCCTCTATCTCTCCCCTCTCGTTTTCGACCTTTTTTATATCGATCTCTCTATTCTTTGTCTTTTTTTGTTGCTGTTTCCGTAGGGTGTATGGCCTATTTGCAATACCATTTAAACAGATTTCGCAATTGGCGCTCTCAGGTCTTCGTTCGCCGTTTGCCATCAGTTATTTTCAGTTGGGATTTTGGCGAGAAAGAGTGAGAGAGAGAGAGAGAGAGAGAGAGAGAGAGAGAGAGAGAGAGAGAGAGAGAGAGAGAGTGAGAGCATTTGCCCGATCAAATGTTTGCGAAATCCTCTAGTGCACCGTTCGGTTCGCTTTATTAGAACAGACCCGCGGCAAGTTGTAACTGAAAAAAGAAGAGAAGAACACGGTTCAATTCGCCGTGATGCGTTCTTTTTCTATCTATCAAATCTACAAGTCTATACGTTATTTCAATGAATTATTTCCCCGACTCACTAAACGAAATTACATTTTTTTTTTTATTAAGTCGACTTCCCTCTTCGCGGCAGTTGCTCAGCCATTGGAAAGACAAACTCATTCTCCCGTTGGTATACCGACCGTATGGGAGACGAGACGATGCGACTCCACGGATGACTCGTTGAAATTGCGCCGAAACGCGCCGAGTGATCTATCCGCTCAGTGACACCCGAACCTCTATATATATATATATATATATATATATATATATATATATATATATATATATATATATATATGCGTGCGTGTGTGTGATTAACTTGCAACCAACAATCGCATATTCTTAGTGATATCGGCTCGCCATCTCTGCTTATTTTTCAACTGTTATTGATGACTTTCAAAAGACGTTTAACATTACTGAATCTAATACTTCCTTGTTAAATTTATATAACATTAGCCCATCCATAGGTAATTGAGTGATTTATGATATTGTTTATTTTTCTGTTCGCCTCATTTAAAAATTGCGAATTCTTTGTCATTATTATGTTAATATTTGTTCAATAATGTATGAAAACTATAACAGACCAATCTATCGAACGTTGCGTTGACCTATACAGAAATTTTAAGTTCATTTATTAGCTATAAATACATGCCCTCGTAAAAGCATATCCTATTTTATAATTATTATTATTATTATCATTATTATTATTCATAAAACTGCGTCTATAAACGTTAAACGGAAGAGACGAGAGCCTCGAAAGCGCAATTCCTGCTTATATCTCCACGCCGTGCGCGCGCATTCGACCCCCTTTCCCATATCCCATTGAAGTAGCGCGCGCGCGCATAAATTACGCGAACAATTTACTCGGGTAATATAGCCGTGGCGTCCGACGGCCCCGTTCGGAATTGTACTTTCGTCGATCGGCCATCGGCGCGGTCGTTATAAATCGCGTGGAAAGTACGACGCGCGGGAGGCGCGTCGCGGTGAAAGTGGGACGCGAAGCGCGCGCGAGGCCTGTTCCACATTTCGTTCCGGATTCTTATCTGGACCTGTTGGCTAGGCCGAAAACTCGCTTATCTTTACATGTGCATACGTAAGATTCGAGCTGTCACGATGTGATGGGATGCCGAAGGAAATAGCCCTGCCTCAAGATTATTCGGCGTTTCTTTCAGATATACGCGTTACCCGAGATAATGTTTTTTTTTTTACTTTCCGTGCTTGGATGGCTCGGAAATTTTTTTTGTTTTTAATTTTTCTGAAGGTTAAGTATATTGGTATAACAATGATTCCGTTAAATCTGAGCTAGATAAGCATTTCCCGCTCCAGTCACTATAGTCGACATTGGCCTTGAATTGGTTTATCGAGTGCCTACGGAATAAGGACTCGTGGCTCTTTATTAAATATATTAATTACAATTTTTCATAATTTTCTAAAATATAAATAATCTATTAAATAGTATAATAAAAATTAAAATTAAAGACAAACTAAAACATAAATAAATAAAATAAAAACATAATGAAGAATAATGCCTGATTAGTTTTTGAATAATAATATAAATTATTCAAATAATTCTGATAATTTGTGTTTTTTTTTTTTATTTTGGGGAATAAGCTTCTAGAGAACCTAAAGTTGATTCATCATCTACGAAACAAGCGTGATCGTGAAATTTTTTCTGTTTATTTTGGATAGTTTCAACCATAAAACACAGGCGTAGAAAGATACTCATAGGTAATTATGCGAGTTCGTTGTTTTAATAAGCCAAGCCCATGTGTTCATGACTTAGAACAAATTCCGCATCCGAAGGTGGAACCGCACACCGAGGTGAGAGAATAGATAGTACACACATATGAGTCAGTGAGAGAGAGAGAGAGAGAGAGAGAGAGAGAGAGAGAATCTTTTTTCACAATGAATTTGCTAAGCCAACGATTTCTGCTTAGGAATGCCGCCGAGTCTTCCTCTTGAGCCTCTCTCCTCGCGTCTTTTCTCCGAATGAGTCGATGAATCCAAATAAGTACAGAAACGACTTGTCGCGTCTGCCTGCGCAGCTTCTCGCACAGCCCGGCCCCGCGCCGTATACACACGGTGAGGACATCAGCATTCAACGGGACAGAAAGAGGGAGGGGGGATGAGATCGCACGCCCGCGAAGTGCGCCGAAAGAAGGGGGGCGACAGGAGGTGGGGCGACAAGCGGTGGCGATTCGCGCGCCGTTTCTTTCCTCTTATCTCGGTAATGTGGCCGTTCAAGGGCGATGTCTTCCTCCAGCGAATATCTAGGGGATAAGCGTGGCTCGAGTATACGTCTGAACAATCGTAGGACGAAAGTTTAGAAGAGTGCTGTGCTTACCGCTTGGTATTCGCGTCTGAATTTTTGACTGTTGCTTTGCGCCTTCAATATAGACGGCTGGACTCTCAATTCATTGGAACTTTTAACATTATTTAACAAAAATTTCGTAGAATTTCAAATAGGGAAAAGTATTTTTTCAATAGCAAGCACAAAATCGTATTTCACACACCAGATGTAAAATGCTACATTTTTAAACGGTTTGCTTAAAATTTGCATTAAATATTCAGTTGTAAAATTATATCTTCTACTCGCCGTTGTCAAGAATGTAAGTTTTACAATACTTTATTACGATCGTGATCTAACACTCGGGTCGCCAACATTTGACTACGGTTGCTAGCACGCAATTGTAAATTTGCATTTTATGCCCTTGATAATATGCTCTTTTGTAATAAGGAACATAGAACGAAGCTTTGCATCCCCACAGCATTGGACTAAAATATTCCTTTCTTGTATACAATTAGCTTAAAACTTGAATGAAGTCCAGTAAGTGTAAAATTTTACACACATTCAACGCGACGTAAAATTCCATTTTCGCATATCTGTAATTCCGCTAATTTTTTTATGCAGCTTGTTTATGAAGCTTATGAAATTGTTTCGTACGCTATCCCAAAATGAATTTTAGATATAAATCGTTCGGACAATAGCACCGCTGTGAATTGCGCGGTTATAAATCAGGGCGAGTTCGAAGAATTACGTTATACCGAATTACCTAATAAAGACGACGATGGAAAATCGAACGAATCAGCCCGAGAGGCGCTAAAATAATTCGTTAACGGCACGCTCGTTCGTACCGGCGTTCAATAATTCCCGTCCGTCCCTAATTGGTTCTCTCGGGCGATGCTTAAGCCGTCCCTCGACCGCACTGTGCATATTTTCTCGTACGGTTACGGGGGCGATAGGCGAGGCACGGTAGGACCTGAGGGGGCGGGGAGGAGTTTAAAAACACATTTTAACTGGGTAGGCAACCATCCTCTATATAAGAATCTTCCAATGGACCTACTTTGCTGCTCCCGCAATTCCGCACCGCCGCGCATAATTTATGCAACGAAACCCGAGGCAAATTGAGCGCGCGCACTCCCTTTTTTCTTCCCGTACCTCGTCTTTCTTTCTTCTTTTTTTGCATAAGAAGTCTATAATGTGGTGGCCGCTGCTTTCATATGCAGCACGGCCGCATCGACGCATCGCTTGAAATGACGTCGGGCAATTGGGGTAAATTTTATGACTATTAGTCACAGCTATAGCTATACTTATAGATCTTTCAGCTGTGCAGTTTTGACTTTGACGAAACTTTGATAAGTTTTAAATTGTAAAAAATCATGATAATTAATTTTTAAAAAAATTTTAAAATATATATACCTTTTGTGTGTAGGTCAAAATTTCTTCAAAATTTTCAAATTGGAATTTGAAAAGCAGAATATTTCTGGCATGTTTAGTATATACGTTTATTATATTATGAAGGAAAAAACGTAATGTACCATATTTTTCTTTATATTAAACATCGTACGAAAATTGCGTAAAAATCAGCAATGTGGTAGACATGATATTATTTGCTTGTTCAAGACTCACGTGTGGCACTAATGTAGTAATAGTGTTGAATAAAGAATTTTGAAAAAATGCCCAAACGCGCAAAAACACACACTGATCCTCGAAGCAGCCCGCATGCACGTATTCGGACAATAATGCCTATCCTCGTTTCAAAGCCTATACATATCTTTTGTCATTTCGATTCAGTCCGTCGGGTTATTCACCCGGGACCGCGCAGAAAAGAGAGAGAAACGAAGAATCTTTTTTAAAGGCTATTAGAGTTTTGCCAATCGATAAAGTGCTCCGTCTGTCGTGACTCTTTTTTATGTCTCTCCTTCTCTCTCTCTCTCTCTCTCTCTCTCTCTCTCTCTCTCTCTCTCTCTCTCTCTCTCTCTATCTCTTGCTCTTTCACTTTCATCGGCAATCCGAAATTACAAGCTCCGTAAATACATCGTCTGGCTAATTAAGACGGACGCGAAAAAACCTCCGCGCTAGCATTCCTCATAGTTCACTGCTTGCACGCGTACTTTACACATACTCGCGGAAAGAAACGGGAATAACGCTCGTCCGAGAATCTAAAATCGTATACGCAGACTAATACTTTCCTCCCACTATATACAGGAAAAGTTTCGCATAATGGACTGGACACTTTGCGATGTCCTTTATTTTCTCTCTGGGTTTCTTCCACCGGCGTAAATAATCAGCAAAAGAAGAATGCGAGTGTTTGTGCGCCATTAAAATTCAAATCGCGTCTGTGGTCGGTGCTTGACGCGCTTTCCACCAAGGCATGCATCTATATGGTCTTTCTCTCTCTCTCTCTCGCTCTCTCTATCTATCCATCTCTCATTCTCTCTCTCTCTCTCTCTGTTTCTCAGGCATGTGAGGCGTGGCGTGTCGGTGCGTGAAGAAGAGAGAGAGAGAGAGAGAGAGAGAGAGAGACGATATACCTATAAAGCGCGGCAGAGAGGAGCCGGAGTTCGAGGCACTCCTCCAACAGCCTTCTATGCCGGGGAAGTCCACACTGACTAAGCTTTATGATGCAAGAAGGCGCGAAGGGGCGGGGAAGGGGTATCTTAATTGATGTTAATTTCTTCCTCTATTTCTATCATCAGCGAGATTTTTCGGATAGTGAAAAGTTTCTTAGATGTAATTTATATATATATATATATATATATATATATATATATATATATATATACATATATATAGTATATATACGTATAATACATAGATATTAAAGAATACTCTCGCGATACTCGGATTTTAATTGCAATTAAGCCGGAGATCCGCTGCATGCTGTCCGGCCTTTCGCGCGGTCTCCCTCTCCCTCTCTCTGTCCGCGCGGCGTTCGTTTAGCTGCATTTTACGCTTTGTTGAGCAAGCGAATGGTAATTGTCGGTCAGTTTCGTAGTAGCGTGTGCGAGCGCGCGTGTATATGCGCGTATAGTTGTATTTTACATACGTATTAGTATCGTAATCCATTTCGGCCTCGTAACCAATTTTTTTTCTTTTTTATAAGTGAAGGAGTTGTTAGCTGCGATATGCGTGTGTGATTTTTCAACGATCGAGTATTTACCTACATATGCACGTGGACGTGTGGCTAATGAAAGTGGCTAATCTCACTGCTTTCACTTTGCGGAAATTGGATTTGGATGATTTATTTATTTCTTTTTGGTTCTTGACGAAAACATGACAGAAAAATGACAAGCAGAATTCAAGTATTGGAAAGCCGCTCGCTTTTCAGCTAAATCCGTTGGATTTATACGTCGTTGAAATACCGTTAGATCGTTGAAATTCTATTTTAAGTTCAAGAGAAGAGAAGAAATCGAAAACTTTCACTCTTGATAATTTATGTTCGGTGTTTAAAATCTTTGCATAATGCCGGTTTTTCTGGATTTTCATGCGACGTTTTTTTATATTACCTTAATCCGGTTTGATGGAGCCATAACACATACACGATTTAAGAACCAAACATGCAAATGATAATCAAAATTTCTAGGTCTTAATTTTCATTCTGGTTCTAAACACTCTTCGAGCTTTTTTATTGACAGGCTTCATCACATTTCTTCGTGCACGAAGAATGCTCCTTCTTCGCGCCACTTACATTATACAAGGATCTTCATGTGCTTGGGAATTGACATTCAGTTTTAAGCTAATACTGTAACAGACCACGAAGTGATTTTTTCATTAAAAACAGTTTTGATACCACAGCGGTAAACATTCGCAATAAAAAATGAGTAAAAAGTCTGTTAGTTTAGTATTTCTGTAAACAAAAAATTTAAAAAAATATAGATTATCTTAACGAAAAAAAATATTTATACGTCATAGATCTTACGCTCTACGTTTCTATAGCATTATAATCTATACTGAAGTTCAGCGTATTCTATTGATCGATGATTAAATTTATACTGGCTGATCTAGTTTATGTCCCTCGATACATTCACTGCATACCCGTAATTTCTACTGATTAAAAATTGAAAATATATGCGATATTTTCAACAGGTGCAGTAACGTAGAAACATTTTGACACTTTCCATATTTATCCGTATGAAATTTTCTATTACGTGCAAAAATATATAAAAATGACGCTTCTTCACTATTGATACGATAAACACATTTCAAAGTTATCCAAAGTTCCATCTAACTTTCTAACAAAGAAGAAAAAAAATCCGACGACGGTATAACCAATCCATTTTCGCCTCCCGAGCGGCGTGTTTGAGTTCACTCTCTCGAGTAAACAGCAGTCCAGGGGACTTCGTACTTTAATCCCTGATAACAGGAGAGATAAGCGGCAGTCAAGAGTCCTTTCGTCAAGAAAAACAAGTTATTATTCCAGATTACCCATTACGCACAGCGAAATTCCGGCTCTGTTCTGCTCATACCAAAATCAAAATCACTACGTCACCGATCCCCACCTCCTCTGTGCGCTTTCCCCGGCTTTCCTTCCTCCCTGCACCACGACACTGTGTTTGCAGCCCCCTCTCCTTGAGTTTTCTCGTATATAATATAAGTTAGGTAATAAAAAGTTACACGTCAGAAGCACTATATAGTTAATTACCGAAAGGACCTCAAATCCAACAGAATTTAATTGTTAATAAGGTCTTCATATAAAGCAATTTTCGCGCAAGAAATTATCTTCTGTCCAATGAGAATTTCATATAATTCTAATTGCGACATAAATGTAAGATTCTAGAACGCTCTTTTTTTGCGCTTCTCTTTTTCCAAATACAGGAGGTAAGAATTATTAAAAATTTGTTATACAATACAGTATAATATTCGAAAAGTAGATGGGTTGGCAGCCCACGGAATAACGATTGTTCCTATTGAGCCAAATGATTTGTTAGAAAATATTGTAATATATAGATATAATTAATTTACATTGCAAAGAAATCCCTCTCTTTCGCTTTCTCTCTCCGTCCCCCCGACAATTTATTATCATTATTGCATTGCTCGTCGGCGCGGAAAAAATCTACGCTTTTAAATCCAGAAGAAAGCACACGGCAGGAATCGATTATAATTTTTCACGGCCTCTTCGCAGCCGAGGGTAGAAGCTGCCTTATATAAATTCCGTCAACCGTGCTCAGCGCCGTTAAATCACGCACGGCCAAATCCCGGACCCTCCAACGCCACCCACCCTCCCCTCTCTGCGCATAGACAGCCGTCGAGGCTGGGGGGAGAGAACTGCAATCTTTCAAATTCGCGACCGATTCGCTGGCGCACCATGGCAAAAGTTTCACAGCGAGGGATCTCCGCGCTCCTCTTCCTTTCCAACCTCTTTCCCTGGCGCCCAGGTAAGACGGCGGAGGGTGGGGGAGGGAGAAGGAGGGTACCTTACGGATTTCTCCGTTGCGAGTGTACCCAGTAAGATTCGCAGACAGTTCGCCATCCTCCTGTCGGTCGCGCGCTCGCGCGCGCTGTTATAAATCGTCTTCTTTGGATTTTCCTCGGGCGCGGTGGCGGGGAAAAAGCCTCTCTTACGCTTTCCCCGGCTAATATATATATATATATATATATATATATATATATATATATATATATATATATAGGTGCGAGTCGTGTCGCGCCAGTGCGAGGCCCCCTTCGGCTTTCACTATCTATATATTTCTTATGTATATAGCGGCGAGGGAAACGGAGAATCAGCTCCCCGTATGTGTGGGCGCTACCTCGCCCCCCCCTCTGAAATCTCTCGGTCGCTGTCTATCTCTCTCACTTCTTTTTCTTCATCTTCTTCTCTGTTGGGCGACAGATCGGAGGATCGGAAAAAAGGTTAGCGAAGCATTATTTTGACAGTTGCCTTTCGAGATATAAGCCTGGCTTCCATGCATCCACTTAGCCTAATAAACATTCCAATTAATTGAAGGCAGTAAATCATGGTTCATTATTTATAGTGTTTGGATTGCCTGTAACATTCCGAAAAATGTTTTTTTGTTTGTCAAATACACTATCATTATTAATTTTCTCTTCGTTGTTATAACAATATATTAAGTGTATTGCAATTTATAAACGCTAAATATTCTTATATTATATCCTTAACGACTTACACAGGAATGAGAGGACAGCGATATTCATAGTTATTTATTTTAAAAAATTTTGAAAGAAATGTATTTATCCCCCTCTTGTCTGCAAATACAACACGTACCAAATACGCACCTCGCATAAGTGCAGCACAGAACCGGGATTTGAATTTCTCCCCGTGCGCAAAACGGCCGATACGTATAAAGTTACAGTTGCTGCGTCGAGTACTTCTTATGCGGGATGGCAAGAAACCGAGCGACATAGAAATGGGCCCATGAATCGGTAGCCGCATACTCTCTACGTATAAAAAACACTTGATGAATCGTACGCCGAGTTGTGAGCGAAGTTCCCCTCCTACCCTCTCGCCAGCTACCACACCCGACCGAGTTCGAGTCACCGACACGGCCCCTGATGCACTCCACCGACGATCAAGGCCGTGTGTATATAATTCAAGATTTCGATCGTAATCCGTAGAGGCATAGAGATATACGCTACAGCTGCCTCTCCTTTTCCCGCCCTGTTCGACCACCGAGGAGTTGTGCTCTCTCTCTTCTCCCCCCGCCCCTTCTCGTTTTTACATCGCTCTTAAAACCCGACCTCGGAACGCGCGCGCTCACAATGATTATTTCTCCCGATACGATGTGAGCGCGCGCGCGGCTCGCTTTTTCCAAAGCTCCGGTGTTACGTACAGAATATATACCTATATATTACACGCCTGAGCTACTTCGCTGAATCATTCGCTCTCGTTCTCTCTCTTTCTTTCACTCCTCTTCTGTTCCTCTGCGTGCGCGTCCGTTCGTTAACCGCGCGCGGTGTGGCCGGAAGGGCTGCCCGTTGGAATGACCGAATCCCCCGGGGTTTATATGCTGTTAGTTATTTTGCCGCGTTTCCCCACTACTTCCCTCCCCCCTCTATTATGCTACGTTTGTTTGGTCCTCCTCCTTTTCCACCCTGCGCGTTAGGTTATGCAACGATGCGCGCTCTGCTTCTTTCTCTTTCTCTCTGCGTTTCGTGAGCTAGGCAAAGAGGAGGATACAACTCCCTGTGCTTTTTGTTCCGTTGCGTCTAGGTTCGTGCGCCAATTATTACTGTATTCTAAAAATTATTTTTTTCTAATTTTTATATTTTTAGCTCTAATGTAAAATTTACAACATTTTTTGAATAGATATTCGGTTTTTTTTGTAGTATTTCAGTCACCGTCTTTGTACAGTGCATTAGAACTTTTTTTGAATAGTACCCAAAAAGTTGAAAGAAAAGATTCTTTATTCTTAAGGGCACAGAAAATACTTCCTTTTATGTATAACCTATTATAAAATACACGTGTTAAAAAAGGAAAAAGACAGAAAAAGGAATAAAATAAATTGTATCCATACGGACGAACAAATAGACAGAGCAGTGGCTTTAAAAAGTAAAAAATATAAGCAGGAATATCGACTTTCGTCTTTCCCTGTCTCTTTTACTCTGTCCAAGCACGTGATCTTTGGTGTACCAGATATACCTACGTCGAGAGCGCGCGACTTTAACCGTAAACACCGCCCCTTTAACAGAGACGTCTAGGAGGCGACCGCACCGCGTGACGTCTGTCTCACGCACGCTCACGAGGGGATGAACGACGACGGTAGATCAGCGCGTTAAGAGATATATATGCATAGACAGATGTAAATGTATTCGTATTAAAATATACGTAAAATATAAGAAATCACAGCAGGAAGAAAATGTGTGTTTTGTAATAAATAATGTAAATATAAAATAGAAAATTATGCTGCAGATATACGCGTCTACTACTTGTCTACCAAGAGTAAAAGTGTAATGATATACCGTAGTCTAAGTCTGATCTCGTATTATCTTTATCTTTAACAAGTCGAAGCCGGTCGAACCAAATTGTCTAGATACCACATCTAGAGGATTAAGTAAAAAAACTATTTGCAATTCACTGATCATCGATGATCTTAAATAGTTAAAAGTAACAAAGTTATATTGTCTGGAATTTTCATCAAGATTTTCGCGTTTTACTCTTTTTGATGGATATAGCATGTGTCCTCCTCCAGAGATCCGAAAAGATGACAGATAAGATGGAGAGATTAAACAGATTAACTAGGAGGTTACCAATGATAGCGATTTGTCTGCGGATTGAACGATAATACTTTAATTCTAACAAATCCTAGTGCTTGTGCTGACAAATGAAATAGAACAAAGTATTTTATACTGATGCTTTTCAATTTAGAGCCTTGTTAAAAAATAGATGACATAATACGTTTGCCATCACAGTCTTCATCTCAAAAAGGTACAGGTATATCAGTAAAATACATTTAATTTTTTGAGTGTGAAGAGATTCAATCCTCAACTCTTATCATTTAGTAGCACTAGACTACGTAACGTCTCACATCCACTTTAAAGGATAGCTCAGCAATAAATGATTGAAGAAATTTAACATTATCCTTATTCTTGAGAAGATTTTTTCTGGAGTTACGAATAACTATTTCGTATCTGCAATTAAAATATTCTTGATTTATTTAGAAATATAGAATAAATAGCAATGGTTATCTTACTATAGTCTATAAATCACTCCAATAAAGACAGTTGAATTTGGATTTACAAATGCAGAATTTCGATATTCTATCAATACGTATAGGTTTGCTAAACTCTGTCTTTTCACTAAGTTTTCCACCATGTAAGCATGAGGAACATTATTTGGATTTATGCGAAGAACATATCCGTAATGAAAAGGACCGACTAATTCCATTAATACCGAAAAAATCATAAACGTAATCACCTTTACGAAATTGTTAGATCTTCCTAATATAAGCGTGCAGGGAGTTAACATTGAGAACATTCACTATCCTTATTAATTACTTTTATATTATTTCTCATGTTTAAGTTAGTATAATCATTGCATTTTCTTAATCATTAACATTTAATTAATTATTGCATATTGTTAAGTTACTGCAAGAGTTCTGATGCGTATTATCGATATTCATATTAGTACGAACTGATAAAAAGTTTGAAGAGTTCGGATATGAAACCACTTTTTTATGTCGTCATTAAAGATATTTATACTTTGATATGTTTTCGCTATATTAATTATAACATGAACTGCGAAGGTTAATAATAGACCAAGAACAGTCTGTACATTTGTGTTCCAACACTAGCGATCTTGTATTTTTATCATTGCAAGAATCTCTCTCTCTTTCTCTCTCTCTCTCTCTCTCTCTCTCTCTCTCTCTCTCTCTCTCTCCAATTTCCATGGGGGTCAATCGCCGTAGTTACGAGCCCTGTCCGGATTCCCTCGCATATATTAATAGAACTCCCGCATACTGGGCGCGCAGATATGCCGCGTCGCTGTCCGCTCTACCCTCTCACCGAATTCTTGGCTGAGAGGGATTGTTGAGAAGGACGGGAGCACAGTGCAGTGAGTTTCATAAATATGATGCACGACCGTCGCACGCGCGTCCATTCGTGTTCATTAGCGCTGAATGCAATATGGAATTGTTGGGCTAGACAATTTATATACACACATATATTAAATACCTCCGATCTGGTGAAAAGGTGGACACGCGCACATATGTAGCCAACGATCCTCGGTGACTACGGGTTATTGAAAATAGCTTTTTTCGCATTTATTTGAAATAAAGTATAGTATACAGAGTGATAGTGGGCTCATTATTGATGAATTGATGGATAAAGTATTCACAAACGATCGAAGTAATTAGATTTATGCATTTGTTAGCAGCTGGACTGCAGTTGTTCAAAATTACAGGAGCAAGTAAAAATGAAATGTATGTTTGTTCGAAGAGAAATGTCATCGAAGTGACAAAAAGAAATTCTAACGTTGAAACGTAAAATTAGAAAACTTCTCATTGGTATTTATAATGCAACAAATTTGAACTTAATTGGATAAAAAAATAACTTAATGTTTATTATTTATTTTTCAACAACTGCGTGTTTACATGTGTTAACATATTTTACGTCGAACGAACAAAGTGACAAGGTCAGGGAGAAAAAGTGTAAACCTTGTCCCTAAAAGTGCGTAATTAATATAGATATTCTCGTTTCAGGTCTCTTTGAAGTATAAGGATTTTGAACCCAAACAGCATGGCTCAGAAGTAGAAATTTGAATTATTCTGTCTTTCGCCGTATATTATATTGATGAGTTCTTGGAACTTCCATTTGGGAACATATAACTATATTTAATTCTGACAGGTTATACTCAATTGAAATAGACAAACTATAATTCAATTCAGATTGAGCACTGAATTTACCTTTGCAATCCCGAAAAGCAATGATATAATATCGATTATTTAACATGGATGTTCAAGATACATAATTAACTCTATCTTACAAATCACTATATCTAACTGTTAAGTAATAGATACATATTCATACTAAAACGTTTATAGCTTTCAGAGGTAAATTTATAATTTAAACATACATGGGAATATTTGTATCTCATCTTTAGTACATTATTGTCAGCTATTCACACTTCCGTAATCAATATCTAAAATACTAATGAGAAATCGAGCAAGGAACACAGCATTATAAGTTTACAATTATTATCAATTAATTGAGGAATATTCATCTGTCGATCTATAAATCTTATGTTTTATATTATAAAAGAAAATCAGATAAAGTAATTGAAAGGCCACATTAAGTAAAAAAACTTATACTTACAAAATTAAAATCTTAAAATTCAATGATATAATAAGCAATTGGCGAATGACTTCAGTATCTCTCTATCACAATTTAATTTCTTTCATATCAGTTCATTTCTTCATCTTTAAGTACGGAAGTAATATCCGGTGAAGTATATACTAATATAACGACGATCTGTGCATTGTCTTTTAGTTTATGAAATTCCGCAAATGGGAACATTTATACAATTACATTTGGTGAAAAATTTAAAACGCATCAATAGCCATACTGGTCTACTTTGTCTTAAGCTACTTGCCAATAATGCTGGTACTTGACAATCGCTTTGCCTCTCTTTAAACGGCCCTGCGTCTGATCGTCGGAGAGTAGGAAAGCCGGCGTTGTGAAAAATGCACTCTAAGCTCAGAAGGGAGAAAGTGCGGCAGATAGAGAGTGAGAGGGGGGGGGCGAAAGAGAGGGCGAAAGAAACAGAGGAAGTGAAGAAGAGGAAGACGGCTTGGCACGCGCGAAAATATTTTCCTCCGCCCCGGGCGCGCACGCGCAACGCGTTTTACTTTTAACGTATGCACGCCGCCTGGCGAAGCACATAAATTGCGGTCCTCCTCATCGTTCGTGCTACGTCTTATTTACGATCCTGGCTGATTCCTCACTTGTGCTAGTCTTTCTCTTTCTCTCTTTCTCGCTCTCTCGTGCACTCTCTCTCGTTCTCTTTCTCTCTCTCCCACTATTCTCTCTTATTAGCCGTGATTTGTTGTGCATTGTTTCGACTTAACAAGTGAGTCGGGACGGTACGCGGTCGATGGATTATCGACGCTAATGACCGACTAATTATCGAATCGTCCTCTCTCGAACCTAGGGAAGGAGGATGAGAGTAGTGGAGAGGAGAAAGAGAGAGGAGAGAGAGGAGAGAGAGAGAGAGAGAGAGAGAGAGAGAGAGAGAGAGAGAGAGAGAGAGAGAGAGAGAGAGAGAGAGAAGCTGGTAAATGCATCCTACAGATGGATGCTCGGCAGACACAAAAAAAATTTAGCACATAGTCTAAGGTTCGTTGACTTTATTTAGAACTCACTTACAAGTGCATCGTTATATTACTAAATATAATAAATGTAATCCCCTTATAGTTTTGCAATTAGGTTCCAAAAACGTTGAAATATGTTTTATTTGTTAACTAAATTCGCTTTCCAGGATCATCAAAATCATAAAAATCTTAGACATATATCGTATAAAAAATCGAACCTCCAAGTTGCGTTATCTGCGATTTTTGGCCTACTTAACGATATTTTATTTAGAACATTGAAAATTTCAGACTGAAATCTTACGAAAGTTCTTTTGCACTTTCAATTTTTTTGCATTCATTTGCATTCATTTACAATATCTAAATTTTTTCTCAATGTAAAATCTTTCGATAAAATGGCGTATTTCATTAAAAGTAATAACACTTGCTTTGCAATGACATTGATTTGCAATAAAACATTGATTTGCAATGAATTTATTGATAAAGTCTTTGGTAGAGTTAAAATTATAAAACTTCTATACGCAAATAAAAACGTCATGCATTATTTGCACGTCGAACTCTTCTTCGATTAACACGTGACTTTGATATAATTTGAAGATGTAATACCAGAGTCCTGTGGCGGGGCTTGTATATCCAAATATAGTTCACTGTTTTGTTTGGGGTTCTTCAACGATTAGTATAGGGGAACGAATCGACAAGGCGTTCGTAATTAAATTTTAATGCTAGCCAATCTAACAAATCATAGACGTTGAAAGAGATGCAATCAAAGCGCGTTCATTCGGCTCAGTGTTACGAAGTAGACGTTTATACGCGATTACCGATTAAATCGAAACAACCGAACAGCACTCGCGGGAATCAAGCCGGCGCGCTGCACTAGATGCATCGGCTTATAGTACACTCCGAGCTGGAAGGAGGGCCCTTCCCCAGTCGGGAAAAGCATAAGTAGTTTTCGAGAGTTCGCTCAGACATACGAGAGAGAGAGAGAGAGAGAGAGAGAGAGAGAGAGAGAGAGTTTGAAGAGGGGGCTGCGTGCCGCGGCGGCAATGCGTCGGATCAAACGGCAGCGCTCAACTTTATGGGTGCACCAACTCGGCACTCCTGATTACACTTAATTGTACAGGAAATGCCGAGAGTGTAACGAATGAAGGAATAGTTTGTTTTCAATTTTATCTGTACCGCTTCCCAACTTTCTTTCTTGCTCTGTATCAATCGGAAGTGTGTGTGTGTGTGTGTGTGTGTGTGTGTGTGTGTGTGTATATATAGACGCGGGAGGACGCGTCGCTGCACCATCGGCTTTTGCGCGCATGAAGCCTCTGCTTTATTTGAAATCTGTTATTAATTCCAAGCTTATATTATACTTATTATAACGCAGAGATTAGAGAGTTGCAAGAATCTTATCCGTAAAATTTATATTCGCTTGATCTCTGAATTTTGTCGCACAGCATTTGGCTTGATTACAGTCCGTTCCTTGTTAACGCGCATACATTGAATTAGAATCTGTGACATTGTACGCGGAAATAAAAAGAGCGCACCACAATTTTCTTATCTGGCACATTTGAATGCTCTAGGCCTCTGATTAATTAGTATTATGTCCGCACTTAGGAACAGCCATTATCGGTAAAAATGCGACATTTTACTATGTAACCGAGCATGTGTCGATTATAAGAGACATAGCCAAAACGGTCACGCGTTATATTTATGGCGTGAAGTGTAACTAAAAGTTGGTTATAGAGGATGGCACAGTAAAGCGTTATCATTGTAACCTTCCTAATGTGTCCGAAGATTTAACTACGTTTTATCACAATACAACACATTCTTCACTGTGAAAGTCATTTAAATTAAACGTATTAAATTTGATTAAAAATGTAGTGGGCCATACCAATTTTTTTTTCTTTTTTTTTTTTTAAATAGGTTTTTGTTTATTAGAGACATAGATGGTGTTGGCATCTACAGAAATTATATCAAATACCAAACATCAATGAAAAAAGGAAAAAAGGCTTAAAAGTGTTATTACAGTTCAGCAATGATCACAAAAATAAAAAATATTACAATAGTATCTGTGAAAACATTTTCATTTATTAATTCGTGTTTTTTTTTCATGTGTTGACACGGCTCAAGTTTAAAACGCCGCCTGTAAATAAAAATTTTAATTTATCTTTGAACGTGCCTATTTATTAAAATTTTCCTTATATGTCTCCTTATTGTGCTGATCCTCTCTTAACAGAAATATTCATTTTTTAATCGGCCACTTGATCATCGCAATTAATTCCAGTCCCCGGATCAAATTAAGCGCCGCCGCGGCTAAAAATACACGTACGACCCGCATTCCTCCTCCCATCGTTCTCGGGCGCATATTCAGAGTGTTTGAAAGCATTCGTCGATGGCGAGGAGCTTAACAAGAGTTTTCGGAACAGCAATTGTGAAAATGCGCCACGAGCTGTCAACGAGTTCGATCGAACGAATATTTATGTAATAATGGAACCGTTCGCGAGACACAAGCATTCTTAAGAGGAACATGTCGCTATCGATCCAGCGAGAATTCGGCCGAATCACAGCCGTGCACGTGTAACGAATATGCAAAAGATGACTTAAGCCCTAACTTAGTTATTTGATAATGAATTCTGAGACGAAATTATGGCCCCCCTCCCCTCTCTGTACGTCTTCTGGAGCGGCGCAGAGAGGTTGAACGCTTGTCCAGCGCGACGTCTTGATTAATTCGTGAGTAATTGTCGGTGATGAAAAAAATGCGACCCTTCCCTCTTGCAGATATAAGAGAGAAAGCGAGAGAGAGAGAGAGAGAGAGAGAGAGAGAGAGAGAGAGAGAGAGAGAGAAGAAAGACCGCTAGTGGGGGAGGGTAGAAAAGCTAGTGGGCGGGCGAAGGGTGAGCTTATCTCGCTCTTTCTACCGGGACTTTAGATTTCTTGGAATATCTTGCGCCTCTTTATACAGGCAAACTTTAATTGCCGGGAGAGATGGCGATCAATTTAAAGAGGGAGGCATGAAGTGGGAGGAGGAGGGGCGAAAGGGAGCGAGAAAGATTTTCGTAATGAGGTTTAATTGGCGTGGACGTCCGACTAACGGTGGAGTTTTCTTTTTTTTCGTTTTTCTTTTTTCTTCTGGTTTTATTTTTATGTGAATCGACGGCAAAGCATTAAAACAAATAGGTTCTTAATTTAGAGCCACTTCTGTCCGATTACACATCGCAAATCTCATGCTTGATGAAACGATTTTTCTTTGCTGTGCGTGTGTGCGATGAAGGCCTTACGAAATTCTCATTATGGCAATATCTGCTGCACAATAAATTTATATATACCAAAGTTTTACAATTTGTCCATTATATAATAAGTATATAAATTTGCTTGTCAATTTTAATTTAACTGATAAGAAAATAACTGGCCAATACTTCTGGATTTTTTGAATTTTAGCAATTATTTTCACTTAATTTTATTGATTTGGACTTATTGTAATTATTGATTTGATTTTTCCCTCTTCAAATAGTTATTTCAAAATGGTCCATAGTCCAACGGTGCATAATGAATATAGATCCGCTTGTGTCACGAATTTATTATAATAAAGGTACAATTAATAATTTATATTGCTGATTGAGAATTACAATATCGGAGGCAAAAATTAGCTTAATGCGTTTGCATTTGACCGAGTTGTAACCATATAGGATTAATGGGTAATCCTCTAGTACATGAATACATTTAGAAGCTACTTCCTGGAGGACATTAATTTTAAAAAAAAAGAAAAAAATTAGTGATGGGTTCTAAGCTATAGTAGTAAATGAAATTATAATTAAATTACATATTGATCGATTAATATTTTAGAATTGACTTTGGAATTTTCAAAAAGGGAAGATTCATTTTACGAGTCCCGTTATTCGATAATATCACAAGGATGCAATTGAATAAAAAATAAGTAATAACTTTTACAATTATTGGTTCTATACAATTAATTATTCAGTGATAACACATATGTGCACGAACTTTCGGAAATTAATAGAAGAAACTGTCATTTATTTCAGTTGATGACATATTTTTACCAAAAGAAACCCAAATGATACATGTGATTCTTTTCTGAATATGTCAAATAAAAACTATAGATTTTTTTATTATTAAGTTTTTACTTGTTAATTTTTACAACAAGAAGGAATTCAAAATCTGCGTCTGTCCCAGATTTTTTTCATCGACTGGAGGAAGCTTGATCAATACCTTTGCTCTTCGATACAGCTCGAGCACTCGCCTTATAATCACCGCCTAGAGGACTTCATAAATAATCCGAACGTTTAGAAATATTTTTGGAATGATTACGCTTTGATGAGCCTCCTGCCAATCGATAATGTATCAGAAAAGGGGAGAGCAAATCACGAAATAGCGTTACGTTTTATTTATATACACGGCACCTCTCCCCTCCCTTCTTTGATCCGACGTTATCCGCGTTTTTCATCAGCAACGCCAAAAATAAAAGCACTTACATTGGTCTCGAGCTTATCGGTCGATCGAAGAGAGGGCGAGAGGGGGATGGGGTGGGCCATATATAGGGAAAACACGCATGGAGCTTTCGACTCTCTCTCTCTCTCTCTTCTTTCTCTCGTTAGCTCTGCTAGTTTAGTATATAAATACGCGCTTCTTTCTGGCTTATACGAAGGGTGAGAGGGAGATACGGGTAGGTATTTATAGTCGGTTCGGAAGAAAGGAAGGCGAGAAAATGTCCGCTCTAAGTGCTTCTAGACCTACCCCAAGGTGGTGGTGGCTACCGCGCGCACTTTTACCAATGCAGGCTCTAACAGTAAAAGTCCTTCGACGCTTCGTCCGCGAATGAAAGAGTGATATTGTGTGTGTGTGTGTGTGTGTGTGTGTGTGTGTGTGTGTGTGTGTGTGAGAAATTGAGACAGAGGGAGAGGGGGGGTTAAATTATGCAATTAGCCGGAGTGCGTTCGTGGAAAAAAGATTTCACGCAGTCCGTTGGCCTTTCCAGCTTCGTCGAGACGAGGCTCTGACTCTCTGTCTCACTCGCTCTCTCTCTCTTTTCCAGCGCAACCTCTGACTCGGCTACTGGCGCTCGTAAAAGGTGGCGCGACGTCCGGTGAAGAAGGAAGACGGGAGGTGGAGAAATTAAAGTAACTCATGGTCTAATGAAAGCCACAGGAGGAGGAGAGGATTTAACTTAGTTCCGCAATGTTTATTTAATGCTACGCGAGGAAGCAGGCAGAAAAGTAGGAGGGGGAGAACGTCTTGGTAAAAATGCAAGACGGTGAAGAATAGAGGCCCTGAATTTTGTTCCTACCTCCATAACTGCTCGAGTTTGCACTCGTTGCGCGCGTCGTCCAAATACATCGATCGGCCCGTAATGTCAATCTCCGCTCCCAGCGTCCCTTTGGGCTACAAATCGAAATATATAACGGTCGCGCTCAAGCGAGCGAAGGCAAATAGAGGCAATTGTGATATATAATATATATATATATATATATATATATATATATATATATATATATATATACACAAGCTTTATAGAAATGCAGCGGCTAAGAGTGTCTGTATACTAGTGACCGTTATCTCGCGTGTAAGTGAGCGAGAAGCCCCAGAGGCGGAGTGCAAAGAAATTTTCGCCAGCCGTCCTCGCGTCTATCCTGTTCTCCTCGTCCTCTTCCTCCTTCTACTCCCGCGCAATAGTATAGCGAATCGTAGAACTTACATCACCACCGCACCATACATGTCGCAAAAATGAGAAATCCTTTCGATTCGCATACACAACGCGGCCAGGACGCGACGGTTTTTCGTCGGAACATTTTGCGCGCGTGTGCTACGCATGGACTGTCTATTCTTAGATCAAACATATTATATCGCTCGGGTGAGAGAGAGAGAGAGAGAGAGAGAGAGAGAGAGAGAGAGAGAGAGAGAGAGAGGAGGGAGGGAATGATTGCGGTAGCAGCTCCATATAAAAAGTTTTGCACCTCTCGAAACCGTATATATACAATCTCCTTGAGTGATTATACGCGTTTTGCACACATGGGATGGAGAGTAAAAGGCTTTTGTGCGAGCTTTATATGTATATACATATATATATATATATATATATATATATATATATATATATATATATATATATATGTATGCTAATATATAAGTAGGAGTGAGTTTAGATTGACCGATTAACACATACTATATTGCAAAGAATAGAACACTTGTTTTTTTATATTAAAACTATTTAAGTTTCTTTCTGATTATGTGATTGCTTTTAAAATTTTTTTAAAACGGATTATTTATATTTTTCTGTTGCAGGTGAGTGAAACTACTTTCTAAGTGCATTTTACTATCTGATAGATGATACGAATTTATCGTAAGTAATAACATTTTATTAATTGGTTAGTGTTCCATTTGGTATTCAAGGTTGATATTTAGTGTATGCCAATGCCAAGTGTACGATGTATCTGAATATTACAACACCAATTCGACGATGTACATAATTTACTGCATATTTTAATTTAAAATCGATTGAACTAGTTTCTTAACAAGATCTGTAAGTGAGTTAGCCGGCTCGATATTTAATTATATGGACATAGGGAATTGAACTAATGCATATAGTTCTTATTTTAATATTGACATAAAACCATATCTATAATTGTAATTGTCCGTACGTAAAAGTGCATAATCATAATTGTTAACATTCACATGTATGCGTATTCATAAAAAAATTAATATCGAGAATCAGTACTTACAAATCTAACAATTAGCCTCTTATTTAGATAATGAATTTGTGCCAGATAGAACGCTCAAAATATCCACTAAATCTTTGGCATGCAATCATTAAATGATAATGCTACTTAGCAAGATAGCGATAATCAGGGTTACCTGCCATAGTTTGGATGTAAATCGACACCCACATATTATTACCCGTTCTTATAAGACAGAAATTCAAAGTAAACCAGTTATATCAGAAATAGTTATTGTGATGTAAGATAACGCTTCGTGAAACACGAAAACCAAATAACTGTATATACGTTGCAACTGTACTCTAGCTTTACGCCGGAGACGGCATGGTTGAGCAGACTATAGCATACCTTGTTCATGCTATACTCTGTAGAGAAGCGTCAAATCGGTCTTCCCACTCCCGTGATTGATTCGATAAATCCGCCAAAATCGAAAGAGACGGGAAGAATGGAAAGTACGGCATGTCAAGGGAGACGGAACATGCACATGCATGCACGCGCAAGCACACACGTGTGTGCGCACTCACACACGCATACAGAACGTCCCGTGCGTACGGGTCCGGCATGCGAAATGGGCCCTGGGTCTTTGCGCTTGGACGGACGTGGGTTCACCAGGGATTCGGGAGAGGCAGAAAAAGGGTCGACGCGGTGGAAAAGTAAATGATCAATTTGACGTTACGTGACTTGGGAAGTGTCTGAAGTTGGACAGAAAGAAAGAGATAGCGATTCAGCGAGTGGAAGAGGTGCAAGGAGTAATCGGTTCCGAGCGAACCGAAACGGAAAGGGGAAAAAAGAAAGAGAACGAGAGGTAGTTTTCGTAGAAGTGACTGCAATAACCGAAACATTCTAAGGCTCGACAGGCCTTACCATCAGGCATATTAAATATCTGTTCATCATTATGCCGACCTTCGCAGGATTGAAACTGGCAAATGTGTTTAATTGATGTGCGCTCGTGTAAAATATTGCAGAGAAGATATATGAAGAATGGACATTAATATAAAAGAAAACTACCTCATTTATCTCATTTTACAGTGGGGAGAATACTTTTCAAATCGGCACGTGAGCTGGGAAAGATAAGAAGTTCGACAGAGTTCAGTTCTGTAAAATCAATCGATAGAGGGGAAAAAATAAAATCAAACTCAAATTCTATCTCTTCTATTGGAAGAGATTAAAGCTCTTTTAATCCAGTCTTAGCAGGGTTAATCAATAGTATTAGTTGCTTTTTCCGCGATGAACTTGAATGTCCATTACTCATCTGTCGGTTTTCAGTAGTATTACTGTGCTACTAGTGAACACCGATTATTTGCTTACTTGCTCTTTGGTGATGAATAAAATCATCTGTCTACATTGATTTATTCAGCGATTGAGAATGTATCTTACTTTATTTATAAGGTTATCAGAACATCCAAATTATTTTATCAGCATGTTCTTATAATATATCTAATTGGGATAAATGTATATATAACAGTAACAGCAAAATTAAATTTAATATTTTATTCTAACAATTGTAATAGACACATGATGCGACTCAAAATAAAGTAAATAAAAAAAAATCTATAATGACAGACTCTAAGCGTCAATTAGACTGCGTTAGATGAATTAAGAAATTTTAAACATGAGCATACACGCCCGTCAATTATAGATATATTTGGGAATCGTCTGCACGCTGGACAGATACAATGTTTCAAAATCTTTGTAGTGAATTTATAATCTAAAGGTGCTTGGTATTTCGTAACTAGACAAGCATCTTCTTCAAGATAAATCAAAATTCTCAGTATCCAAACTATACATTTTGACCATCTCATCAAATTTGACTATCAAGCATTACCTTTTAACATTGCCAAGCTGCAGATCCCGATTGAGAAATGGTAGTAAAATATTATAACATTATCCATTTTCAAAATACATATATTTAGTATTTTCACATTTATTAATATTTATTAAACAAATAATTCAAATTTCCTATAATACTGTATTATTATTATTATTATTGTTATTGTTATTGTTATTGTTATTATTCATGACCAGAAAACTATAAAATACTGAGATACTTTGCGGTCGTCGACCCTCCTTATAAAAGAACTTGTTCACATTATTAATCTTTCGATCATACACCCGTACGATAGTATATTTCTTCTAACTTATATGCCGTTGACAAGTGGCCAAGACTGGTAGACCGAATAGTGCATAATAATTATCCAAATTGTAAAAAATATTGTAAAGAGTGAAAAGAAATATAATATTGGCTCTATTGAAATGGTCTTCAAAAATAAATTGAGAAATTGCAGAGTTAATAAATAATAAGGCAGAATGAAAATCATATAGTGATATAAATACGAATAAATTTATTTATATATGATCCTGCATAAGTAACGACCCTTGCTGAACTATATAAAACTTTTACCTTTAGAATCAATAAAACTCCTAACATGGTTAGAATTAATCGAACTCCTCGACGAATTGATGAATATATCAATTAAAAAATTTAGTATAGATTCGTCATTGCGCAACTCGTCTAATCCACATAAAAAACCGATGTAGACATATGTATCTTCCATTCGTCAATACATTCGCCCAACTGTCCCACGAATTCAGTCTTGCTCAGCTATGTGATATGCTCTCAGCTATATAAAACGAACGCAAAAAGAAATATACGCGCCGACGAGGAGGCGTCAATCGTGCATTCTCAAGAGACTGCTATAACTCTCCCCCCTCCCTCGCTTACTTCTCCACTATTCCCGCGCCTTATTTCTCATAAAGATCCGAGCCAGACGACGCTTCGGCCGATTACGTATGTGTCGTGAAACTCTGATAGATGCAACGAGGCCTCTTCGATGCTCCCCTCTCCTGAAAAGGTCAACAGACTTGACGGATTTCCATTGAAAAATTGCCTTCCATTCTCTCTCTCTCTCTCTCTCTCTCTCTCTCTCTCTCTCTCTCTCTCTCTCTCACACTCTTTATTTCTCGAAAGGGCGATATCGACGGCGTGGCGTGGCACTCCTCGCGCCTCACATCATTGGGACAAATGTCTTCTTGATAGTGGAGGACTGTGTATACCACGAGCGGCATGTCAAGAGCTACTAATGAGAGAGTATGAGAGAGAGAGAGAGAGAGAGAGAGAGAGAGAGAGAAAAGGACAGAGAATTAGAGAGAGAGAGAGAGAGAGAGAGAGAAAGAGAGAGAGAGAGAGAGGGAGAGAGAGACAGAGGGAAGTAAATATGGAAGCAGTGTCTGCTATCTCTTTTTTTTCTCTCGGACCGGCTTTTGTATAACTTCGTTATCCCATTATCTCGCTGCTCGCACGCTACGCCTCCCCCCCCCCCGAACAGCACTGATCGCGCGTGATGCAGAGGCCCGATGCTGTGACTGCTCAGCGCCAGCATCCGCGGCTGCGCAGGTGTGTTATATAAAGACGGCGAGGACAGGATGAGGGGGGGGGGCGGAGAAAAGACCGCTCTCGCGTTCGCGCGATAAATAAATCGAGGCGGACTGTTTACTTTTTCAAAAGCCGCGGCGAGGGCGCGGAGATAAAGATTGACGCGAGCGGCTGGGTGAGTTGTGTGCGGAGAGAGAGAGAGAGAGAGAGAGAGAAAGTGAGTGGGAGGGGGCAGCTGGCAGTGGTGGCGGAGGCGACCGTCTGCACCACCTCTCGGTTTAATGCCATTATTTTACGCGCGAGAATATCTGCCACCTCGACCTGGCAGAGAGTGCGGAAAGGGGTGACGTAGCTGAAATTACGCTGGAAAATTCGATTTGGCTCTCGTGTATACCCTCGAGTTGAAGATAATATCTTCTCCTCCCGAACGCTCTCTTAATAGGGTTATATGAGCGTGCTGTATGGAGGATGAGAGTTTTTAAATGGTCCTTGATAGAATTATTATTATTATTATTATAGCAGTGTGGGACCAAAAGGAGATTTTGAAGAGCTGCGAAAAAAACGTATACTCTAATGAGATAATAAAAATAAATCCTGGACTGTAGACTGGGCAATGCTTTGAGAAAGAAATAAAAAAGGATTTCGCGCTTCGTAGATACAACGCGTGGCAAGTTCGAAATTGGAAAACAGCTAATGGCCTGGCAATCTTGAACTTTTCTAGATATTTCTTCTATATACGTTTAGGAAAAAATTTTATCCTAATTTTGGCTAAAACTGAACTCTTTTAAACTTTGATTAAAAATATTTTTTGCTTTATTGCAGTATATATATCCTTTATTTTTTTTCATTTCCGGAATTCTTCTTAACTCTTTTTTTCTCTCATCCCCGGCAAAAGTGCGCGACGCAGACGAACGTAAGTACCAGAACCGCGCGCTGTAGCCGGATGGGAAAGTGAGGAAACTTTAAGAGCTCATCATCTGGGCCATTTTCGCGGTTGGTATATCTATACATTGGTAACGTGCAATGCGCGCGCGCGAGCGAGTGTGTGTGTATCCCACGAAAGTAATATTCTGTTGATGACTTGCCTCAAAATTTGTGTACAGGTTTGCTCTTCCCCCTTCTGTGAAGAGCGTATACATCTTCTTTGAAGGAACTTTGTTATCAGATTCTCTGTCTCAAAAATTGCGCGAGTAAAGGAGAAAGTAACAAAAATTATATCTAATTTATTAATAATTAAACAATACTTAGCATTCTGAATTTTCCCTTTTGAATGTAGAAAATTGTAAGAAGTATTTAACCATTACAGTCGTATCCCTCACATCTTGATACAGAAATTGAAAAATGAGACATTCAAAATTTTCATAACTTTTTTAATACGAGACACGAGGAAAAACCACGCAGCTCGTGAAATATGAAAATTTTTCTGGAGGTATTACCAGCTACTTGAAATAGGAGATCGGCTCTCGAGGAGTTTCTTCTTCTTTCTCTTTTTTTTCATAAACCTGAACTAAAGCGCATTAACCCCCGCTGAAAAATAGATGCATCTTTCGAAGAATAATAATTTCTTCAAAGCCCACAGGAAGATAGACAAAGGTGCAGCAAAGTAAAGAAAATATTAAAAAAATGCCCAGGTCTGTCTTTTTGCAATAAAATACATTTAAAAACGTTTACGATCCACAATACCTCCCTTTCCCTGCCACACGCCAAAGGCTCCCAAAACCTAAACACTCGCGAACGCGCGTTACAGTAGCACCGTCGCATACGTCCTCATTAATCTGACAACGGTGTAAGGGTAGCAGGGAGAGATTTGCGCTCCTCCCTCGACAAATCCTCTCTCCCAAACAGGAAAAAGGAAAGATAGGAATAAGAGGGAAAGAGGCGCACCGTCCGCGCCGGGCGTCCTCGCACCATTCCACCGTCGCGTCGGCAGCCGCGCGCGAATCCCGCACTTCCCTTCGAGGGGAAAGATTTTGTATGGAGTTCGCAAACGACGAAGAGGCCATTACGTCAGAGGGCGCAAGAGGGGGAGGAAGAGAGAGAGAGAGAGAGAGAGAGAGAGAGAGAGAGAGAGAGAGAGAGAGAGAGAGAGAGAGGGAGAGAGAGTGCGAGAGCGAGAGAAGGGGATGCTGTTCGGCCGCGTATTTATGAGTTTTTTTTATCTGCAGGCGCTTGCACTCGAAAACAGAGAGCAGCTTTTATTGAGAGAGGGAGAGAGAGAGAGAGAAAGAAAGAGGAGAGGTAGGGTGTCAGACGAGGATCCTTACATATAACTATGTATATATAGAGCACCGCGAGCTTTCAACACAGCACAATGTTTGCATAGTCGATACGTCATTGTTTGACGTTTACCGGTACAGTTAAACAAAGGGTGATTTCGAATCGATATGTTGTTCCAGAGTTTGTATATGGCTTAATGCTAATCATTATTATGTGCATATTCTGTTGTACTTTTCTTTTGTTATTTATTTGATTAAGTACCTGCTGCAAACAGTGAAGTACAGATGGAATTAACAAGGAAAGTTGCCTTAGGATAACCAAAAATGTTTCCATTTATTTCAGTGCAAAAAAATACAATATGAGCTCTATTTAAAAATCGTTAGCACAAATGAAAATCGAGTTGTGCATTGTTCGCTAACCCTCTTGTCTAGTTAGTAGAATACGATCCATGGGTAGTACAATCATTACGAAGTAGTAAAATCGGTTAGTGAATTAAAGAATATATCTGAATTCATAGGCTATATAATATATTTCATTAATTCGTTTTATATATAAAATAAACTTTTTAATTATTTCAAATACCATTTATTACAAACCAGTATGAAAATATTCACATCACAGATAATAATAAAGTTTTTATTTTAATTTCAAAATTCTGTGTTCGACATAGCCATTAAGAGAATGACTTTTTTATCCTAAAATATGTATAATATTTAATTTGCTCAACTTTTTCATTTATTTTAATTTAAATTACATGAATCAATAATAAAATTCGTAAAGCAAAGAATCAGGCAAAGTACATTGATTAATATTTGAACATTTGCACGTAATACATAATTTACGAAAATCCAGGCAGCCCTCTACCGCAGCAGATGGAATTATAGCCAAACAAATTTACATTAATGATTACGGAAGATATTACAGTGATTAAACTTAATCTTCATGTATTTTCAGCTACGTATACAGAATTTCGAAAATCCCGTTATAATAAAACTGCCTCTCGTCCATTACTGTGATGCAGTATGGAATTTTATTTTTCCAACCCGCCATCGCCGATTTCGGTAATAAACGGGGATATATCCAAACGAAGCTCACACTTAACCAATCCTCTACCTCCTCCCCCCGCCGCGCTTCGAGCGAAAAATATATTCAAAAGTGTTTCGGCGTTCAGTAAAATAAAAAAGCACTTTCGCTGTGTTGCGTCTCTCTCGGGCTTGGAAAGTAATAGCGGCCAATAATTAGGCGGCTCGTTATCTCACTCTGTCCAACGAGACAATTGTGCAGGTCGATAGATCGAGATTGACACACGGTGATTATTATACACTCGGTTCTCAACTCAGTTGTTCTCGCGCTCGGGGAAGGGATAAAATTGCCACGGACAGGTGAAGAGAGAAGGGGAGGGGTTAGTGACGTGCGCGAGGTAGAAGGAACTAAGGAGCATCCGCACCTCAGGGGGTGAGACGGCTGAGCTCGGTGTATATGACGGCGGCGATAGAGTATTATATGTTCAGCACGACGGCAAGGGGAAAAAAATTCTGTTTCTGCCTATCCCTCCATTGTGCTCTTACTTTTCTCTTGCCTAACGAGTTAATTCAAGGGGATTCGAATTAATTGTATACACAAGGCTTAGATGCCTCGTGGCTAGTTGCCCGAAGTTTTACTTTTTGTTTCCGAACTTACTATTAGTATTTCCTCATATATATATATACGGACGTAACATAAAACATCGGTACTTGAAGCCATATATATATATATATATATATATATATATATATATATATATATATATATATAGACCTCAAGTGCGCTCGGCGCTGCATTTAACGTTTGAAAGCAGTGGCGCCACGACTGCAACGTATCTCAAGGGGCGAGGGGGGGGGGGGCAAGTTTCGTTCGGAGAACCCACGGTCAATGGAAAAAGCTCCCGTGTGATATAACGTAAATTTCTCTCAAGCACTTCACTCCAATTGCCCGATGGAGATATGTGTTTTGCAGTCTAATTAGTTTTACACCCGTACGCGTGGGTGCATTTCGTTACGCAAAATCTATATATATAGTATACTAGTGTAAACGTCCAAAGCAAGTTTGTTGAAAACTACCGAAGAAATATTAAATATAGCATGTTAGTATTTACAGAGACCATTTAATGCTCACTTTGGACAAAATAGTATCAACAAGGAACGAGATCGTTTAAGAGCCAAATTTTTTTCATTTCATTTTTGACATTGTATCTGAAGAGAGAATAAAGTTTAAACCGAAAAAATTTCGTTAGATCCAAAGTGTATAACTATATTAAAAAAAAAGTCTCCGCTGTCAAATGAAAATAATACATTAATAACTGCCCGTGCACATTTCATCGTAACGACTGCAACGGACTGCAGCTTTTTACAGAACGAAGAAATAGAGGACCAGAAGGGGGCGGGATTGGAATAATGATATCGTTATAGCGCATAAATCCAGCAACTCCATTTATCGCATCTGGTTAGATAGTTAGTTTCGCATGCGCGACGCCTGTAATAAACTTTCGAAACCTATGCGGAGGTGCTGCAGAGGCTATTGCTGCAATCGACGTTTACAACTTCAACGAGATCTGGTATCTTATTGCTCATGCATCGCTGACTTCGCAACGAAAATTGAGCCGAAAAGCGGGTCTCTGCGATTTCGTCAGAAATTGTGGAGATTTATACAAAGCTGGTATTTGCGTACAGTATTTGTATTCTTCGATTGGCATTAGTATTCTATAGAGACATCTGACTCCCAGACAAAATGATAATTACGAAGATTTTGAATTCCATTCATATCAATATCAAATATAATGTGATAACTATTGTTTTATCATTTCTTTCCATGGAATCGCAGATGAGAATATAATAAACAAGGTTCAGACACTATTGGATTTCAAAGTTTGCTTGATACGATTGACATATGAGTGACCCATGCGAATCAGAGTACATACTTATCATAAAAAAGGTTATAATTTGAAACATCTTATTACGGTTAAACGTAACTGTAGTCCTGTATATGTCGGAAATATATCTGAAAATCCGAAGATTATACTGAAGATATCGACAGCGCTTTTTAGCGTCGAGAAACGTTAACGATTCTATTTAAAAATATTTACTTTCATATTGTTATTTATTGAATAAAGATCATTTAGAAATTTTCAGTGCCAAAAATCCATTTTTAACACAATTATAGTGACACTTGTCATTGGTTGCAGACAATTTCTAGTTCTCTCGTAATGGTAATTTAAAATGGTAATTTAGAAAAAAAAATTATAATAGAACGACACTTATTATAATAGCACACCCGATTTGCCATCGAAATATTGGGATTCATATGAACAGAGAAAAGACGATGTTTCTATTAAGGTAATTTGCTCTATACACATGCAGAATTCATCCTTAATTACGGAAACTGTAATGGATCCTGAATTCGCATTAGCAATTTTCGTATTTTGTGGCTGATTGTAATACTACGTCGAGTCATTATCGTAAAGTTCCCGTTAATTACGTAGTCGAACCAAACACTCGGGGTGTATAATGTCGTGCAATTATTAATTGTTTAGAAGATACTGGTTTGTATCGATACAGCTGTTAATTGAGCCGCTTATTATTAGCTAATTGCGAGTATCGACTCTGCACTGTGCGACAAACTGATTTTCCGATTTTAGGAAATTATCAAATTTTTCAATACACGCCGCTTCCATACAATCAGCCGATATAAAAAAGATTTATTGAGCATGAAAGATGTAGAAAGAGTGAGAATATTTTTTCATAACGATGCTAAACGCAATCTACGAATGTCGAATTATATACAACTAGTAAATCCATAACATTAGAAGGGAATAACTTTTTAAATGGGAACTGCTACGGTTAAAGAGGAATAATAGATCCATATAGTACTTGCCTAGGTACAAAAAACTTTCTCACGAATAATATACTTTATAAGTAAATCAGCTTTACTTTATTCCCAGCCATTCGTACCCTTCGGAGACAGCTTTAACCTATATAAACAAAAACACAATCGCCTTTAAACTTGATATCTCACTCCCCTCTTTCATTTCCACGTTACTCGAGTGCAAATCAACGGGCCCATTATCCCTTTCCCACAATTACCGCCTCTATGCATCAATCGAACAACCCCATCCAATCCTAGAAAAGCGTAGAGGTAAGTTGGACACCCCGAGCACCCCTCTCTTATTCTCGTTATGCTCCGCACACACACGCGTGCATGCAGAGCGGAGCGGAGCAAAGCGAGTATAATAATTCATTTCCCTGGGCCCATCGGCGGCAGTGCCCGCTACCCTTTGTTTAAAAACAAACTCCCAACCTCCGTGGGACGCTCCACTGCTCTCGGTTTCCCTGGTTGCCGCATCCACGTGGGTAATGTAAGGGACGCGTGCCCCGGCGTGCGCGTGCGCTGCATTTATAAACCAGTCGGCATATTCGGAATGCGTACCCGCTCCTACCCGCGTGGAACAGTCACCGGCAGACGCTGGGCGGCGAAAGTCACGTCCCCTCTGCGGGAACAGGGCTGTTGCCGGATTAAACGCTTGACTGCCCTTTTTTTCGGCAGCTTTTACTGGGGAAATTCTGCGCGGACTTGAATGAAAAATAAAAAAAATAACCAGAGCGAGAGAAAGAGAAAGAGAGAGGGATACAGAGAGAAAGAGAGAGAGAGAGAGAGAGAGAGAGAGAGAGAGAGAGAGAGAGAGAGAGAGAAATTCATCCTCGGGTTGCACTCTGATGAAAAATCGCGAGCCGCGCGCGCGCTCGTCAAGCTTGTTTTCTGGCTATTTTTGCCGCAAGAGCTGATGCTGGAGAAGCTCAGGCTCAGCCGTAAACTCTTTCTCCGCTCCTGATGCACGCACGCACGGCTGGGCTCGTAAGCGTCTCTGTCGGTATTTTCTCTTTTTCTCTGCGTGGATTTGCCGCGAGCACTCGGTCTGCCATGGCTATACGAGAGGGTGTAAAAAGAATAAGGAATAGCATCCATGAATGCCTTGAATGGAATAATAATCTTGGCGAGATAGGGATTTAACCGCGTATTAGATATACAGGACGGGGAATATTGTAATATTCACATAGAACCAATGGACATATCGGTGATTATCTTCTTGATTAGAGCCAGATATACAATACTAAAAAATACTTATTATAAAACAATTGTATAATGATCAATATTTACGCTTATTCAACAGAGAGCTTTTTTCTATCCTTGAAGCATTTCTGATAATGACATTTTGGTACAAAATTTATCAGTAATAGAGAATATAAGGTACAAAATTCATCTTTACGTACGCGAGCGTTTCCAGTATTGTATACCAGTTGCATAAGTTACTCATGTATACATTGATCATGATACTCTACTGTATTTGTGGATGCAAAGTTAAACTTTACACCCTTTATTCGAAAGCTACTATTAGAATTGAGCTCTATTTGCTACAACGTCAACTGCGCGTGAACTAGAAAGCCTGAAATTCCCTCGAGGAAAATTAAGCGGGGAAATTAAATATATTAAGCGCGTTGCCAAGTCTGTGCTAACGTAGTTTAGTGAAAACTAGGCTAAAGATACACTCGCTCGGCCTGCTCCTGTAATTTATCTCAGACTGTACAGACTTTACCGCGCACGTACAATCGTTTGGACAATCCGCGCTTATATTTCTGCACCGGCTCAAATCGTTCATTATCCGATGAAATTAACTATGATGTATGTAGGGTATCGCGTTTCGGACGTGTGGTAACCATCGCCGTACTTAAATATATATATATATATATATATATATATATATATATATATATATATATATATAAATTTTATGGATGAGAGACAAAAAATTGGGCGACTCCCTCTCGCTCTCTCTCGGTTCCTGATACGCGAGCATCTGGCGCGCGTATAATCAGGCCGACCGAAGACAGACCGCGATTCCATCGCAATTAAATCACTGGGGACGACGCGTCGCGATGGGTTTCAATGAAAAACAGAATCTATATCGAGATATAAAAAGGAGGGAGAGAGAGAGAGAGAGAGAGAGAGAGAGAGAGAGAGAGAGAGAGAGAGAGAGAGAGAGAGAGAGAGAGAGAGAGAGAGAGAGAGAGAGAGAGAGAGAGAGAGAGAGAGAGAGAGAGAGAGAGAGAGAGAGAGAGAGAGAGAGAGAGAGAGAATATATTAGAAAATTAGGCAAAAGTGTAGCACAAAAACTCAGCCGTTCTCATAATAAACATAGATGAAGAGGGAAATGAAGGTAGAGAGTTGAGAAATTGGCCGTAGTATGTATATATATATATTTGAAGGGAAATCGCGTCAGCCAACGACAGAGTTTTTCGTAGGTTGTATTGCTTCTCTGCTGTCCGTTCAAGTGCGAAAAACGACACATCAGCGGCTCCGTCGTCACCCGCACCCTCGGCTGGTCTTTTTTACATTTTCTCATGCTCTCTGTCTCACTCTCTGTCTCTCTTTCTCTCTATCTCTCTCTCTTTCCACGAGAGCGCGAGGCGGCAATAAGTACGAGAACGAGCGGCCGACTTGAAAATACCGTCGGTGAAGCAAATTTGTGTGCGCCAGCTGTGTGGGAGCTTTTTCGTATATCGGTATATATATATAGGTATATGATAGAAGAGGCTTTTTTGCTGGATAGTGCTGAGATATATAAATTTGCAGTTTTTCTCGGGTTGTCTGTGATTGACGAGCAATTAAGGATGCTTTTTCTGATTTATTCTTTTATTTCGTGAAACTGAAAGAATAAAATAATGGATGAATATAAGATGGTATCATCGATTTTCTGTAGATTTTTTATGCTAAAACCTTTTTGTTAAATAGAATTTAATTAATAATAATTCACGAATTGAATTTAATATTGACCATAATGTAGATAATTACTCAGGATTATATTAGGAAATATATTTTGTAAAATCAAGGGGATCAGAAATGAATGACTTGTCGAGTCTCGTTATTAACGAGGGCTGCTATTTTTATAAAAAGACAAAGACGATAGCCTATCGCGATACGAGATAAGTCAATTAAACGCCAATAATTTACGAAGCCAAAAATTTAAATTTCATTAATTAATACAGCGATGTTGGTCGAATCCCTTTCAGAAATACTTAAAGAGACATAAATTCATTGGTGAAATTAACGATCGCGTCCGAGACCGCCGACGTTGGTAATTTCATAAATATTCAACTCTTCTGTACCAGTGTTCTGAAAAAATAAAATTCACTCCCTCTCCCTTCTCTTTCTTCGAAAACACTCAAACTTGTCTAAAGCGATCTCTTCTATACCATGGTTCCAACCTCTTTTCTCTCATTGTGTCTCTTCCTCTTCCCTCGACGAATGTTTAAGTATATAATGGCAAATTAGAAAAAAGACGAATGAAAAGGAGAGTTTAACGATGATCTTATAAGTAAATAGATGCAGGTCTCGTGTTATACCTCGGTAACGCGGCGCGGGAGAGGTCGGGGGGGGGGGAGGAATGAAGCGTTGCACGCGATTGAATGCGTAGGTGCTGCAAAATTGCGCGCCTCGGCAGTATAATAATGAAGATTATCTTTGTTATCGCCGCGGTTGAAATATGAGATGACGACGAGTGGGCGAGAGGAGATTTAAAATATTCTATCAGTGCAGTACCCGTGGCGAGATTAAAGTTTAGATTAATCTTTAGATAGATAGAGAGAGAGAGAGAGAGAGGGAGAGAGAGAGATGACTTTCATTCGAATTTTAAGTCCGAATTACGCTGGCATTACACATAATAAATATCCTATCTTTTATTCGATAACTAAGAAACATTTTTGCCTTCAATGTTTGACACCGCCAAAGGCACGTTGGTTCGAACGCGTATTTCGGATTCTCTTGCTGATAATATATTATTGGGGCCAATCTCTCATTGCTGGTACGAGTTTTCGTTCGTGGTAACGCAAGCGAACAGAAATGTTAAGCTGCGAGAATTAGATAAACCGGTTTTCCTTTCAGACGTTTTCACTTCCTTTGAAACGCGCGGAGAAAGCGAGAGGGCAGAAAGGACAAAATTTAAATACAGAGGAATAATAAAGTACTATCAGTATTGATAATTTATTTGACACATTTACGATACCGTACGAAGTGCAGTTTAGATGAAATATATAGATGTGTGTGTATATATATATATATATATAAATGTTCATAAATCGGAATCAATTGTACGTATAATTTTTTCTTGAAAATGAGAAGAAAACTAGACACTTAAACATTGGACTTAGGATTAAAGAATTAGAATATATCATGCATTTCTGGTAAATATTAGAATATGAATTTAATGTATAATTTTAGGATCAATATTTTATATACTTATTTCTGAACTATAGAATAAATTCGAGAAAATTTGAATATAAGTTATCTAAGAAATAACCAATGAACGCACGTATGTTACAGGGATTTTTAACATTATTGTTCAGTATTTTATAATATTTACATATACAGTATAGCATACAGGTGAGGATGCGAATGAAGTGAAGCTGACTGATCATCATGTCTAAATATAAAACCCACTCGTACTTTTCTATAAAAATATTTGATTGCAAGGAAAGTTTAGATAGCATAACATCTTAAGTCGTTGACTTGGCCAAAAACATTTTGCGAATCATGATCTAGCGAGTTAAAGATTAGATGTTCATTGGGTATATTTTATGGTTTATAGATTTCGTACGGTTAATTTTTACAAATATGGTCGATGTCCATTGCAGTACGTGTGTCTTCCATCTATCAAAATTTTAAATGCGAATTTTTGCATTGATCATCCAATGAAAAGGTTGGGAATAACAAATCGAAATCCCCATTGTACATTCCAAAAATTAATACTCCAAGTGAATTATATTTTTAATTCAGACAACCACCATAACAAGAGTAATATTTTCATTCATATATATATATATATATATATATATATATATATATATATATATATATATAATATTTCTATCTCGTAGTTTCGCTAACCAAAGTCGTAGAGATTAGCTAGATTTCTTTCTTTTAATATCTCTCTCATCTTCTTCGTTTTGGATTCGTTCACGGCTGGCTGCCTCCTATCCAACGACGTAATATTCATAAAAACAAAAAAGATTGCGCATTCAAGATATTCCGTTGGCTCTTCCACCCCCTGGGGAGGGTACACATATAATACCGGGGCATAATTCTCGCGGACGATTTATCTCCCCGTGTGTCCCCCGCCGCGGGACGATGCGCCCCACCGGCTCTCTGCTTCGGTGGTATACATTATATTTTCCTCTCCGCCCTCGCTGCAACGTCCCACAGGGCGAGGCGGGCAGGAAGCTAAGAGAATTCAGGCGGTTTTCCAGTTTATTTCGGCTGCTCATTTGTTTGGGGAAGCAGAGACACGACGCCGCGTGGAGTATTTCGTCTCTCTTTTCACGGACAATCGGCCGCGCTTCTGTGGCCGCTATTGTGCGAATTACATGCTAGGTGTACCCGCGCGCGCGCGGTATTCGCACGGGTTATTTTGAGCCACCGGTGGTATTTTATCTCTTCGAGTTATCTTCTGCCTCCGTTGCGACGTGTTCTCAAGTTTCTTTTACGTACATTTGATCCAGCTTATGGAAGTATTTTAGATAATAATGCAGATCCATTTCTTACATACTCTGCCTCTCTCATTGTCTCTTTCCTTATTTTTTATTTTGTTTGAACTTATTATTTTAGAAATCGATCTATTGAAAATAATGTGAAAACTTTTTCTATGTTTGAATTATAATTATCAATTTGTAAAGTAGAATCCAAACGGTATAAATCGAGTGACAATGCTTTGCAAATATTCACTACCTTGAAAAAGAATTGGTTTTCAATTGCGTCCTTGAAACCAAAGATTACAGAGGATATTTTTGAGTACGATCAAGAGAATAATAATTTTTGATTTTGTTAGACAAAATCTTTTCTTACTGTTACATTATTTGCAGATATTATTTGACTGTTACGACAAATATTATTATTTGTTTTCTTCGTTAATTATATGCAAGATGCAACAAAATATTGTATCTTAATATGTATGTTACAGTTTCTTTTATGTCATAAAGAAAATCTGAAAAGTAACAATTAACGTTTACAGTAACATCGAACTTTATGTGATTATAAGAGTTACAAAATCATGTTAGAACAGTAATTTGAAGATTAAATTGTAAAAATACAAAATTTAATAATATATCAAACCAAGTTCTAAATATAAGTTGAAAACGCGAATCTTGTAAAAATATTTACGTTAATTCGAGAGTTAGATTAAATTACAAATTAGCAATAAGTTTGAGAATAATTTCATACTTTTTGCAATGGGATCGCGAAAAGAATCAAGTGACACTTTATATAGTTATATATAGAGTTATAAGAAGAGATATGAACAGAATGGAGGGATATCTGATGCTTCTTGGTTAGTCCCCCTTCTAATCATCCGTGTAGATTCATCGAAGTGGAATGAAGCACCCCACAGTTGGGAGTTAGCGAAAGGGGAGGAGGTTCGATTTTGAACACGTTCATAAATCTGGCCGATATCTATAGGCCCCGCGAAGATTGTCCTAAAGAGAGAAGAAAAGTTAAGATGGAATGAGGCGCAAAATAGAAACATTTATTAGGTCGTAGGGAAGAGGTTGGGATAGTCAATTGCCATCTCTGACAGTAGCGAACGTTGATCCGGCAATCTAGAAAAAAGCAGGAAATATATATATATATATATATATATATATATATATATATATATATTAAAATAGTTTTTATGTCTTTATTAATAAGTTACTCAATAAAATTCATCGCCAGTTCAACGTCTAATGAAATATAGTTCCGATGCAATTACGACGTAACGGGCATCAATTCATAACAAACCCATAAAAAACATGTGAAAATCCTATTACCAATTTTAAATCTCTTTTGAAAAGCCTATTATAGGCATATGATTAAAAACAGTGATTGTACACGTATCATTATATGTCTTATCAACTGATATATATTGAGGACGTGTTAGCGCCTTAGTAAGTGCGGAAGCGAAATAGCATTTTTTCACCCTATAAACTCAAATAAAAGAACATTCGCATCTCGCTTTCGTTCTTTCATAAAAGTTTTATCATTTTCCCCCATTGCATGCTTTCTCTTTCTCTATCTATCTTTCTTCCTCTCTCTCTTTTCTCTCTCTGTCTCGACTACTGCTATATATGCACCACATTAGGGCGAAATAAGCGCGTTAAGGAGTAATAATCTCGTTTTGCGTTATCCTGATGCGTTCGCAAAGCGCTTCTTTCGAATATTCCGTGAGAAGGACAGAGAATTAGAGAGAGAGAGAGAGAGAGAGAGAGAGAGAGAGAGAGAGAGAGAGAGAGAGAGATACGCGGAGAGACAGGGAGAGACAAGAAGGAGTGGTGAAATTGTGTAGCACGTATTGCCAGTGTGCGCGCCTCCACCTCCTTCGTGGAGAATAAATATATACAGTGAAATGAAATTACTTCGCTGTGTGAGGAAACGACACGCAAGGTGAAACGAAAGAAAAGAAGGAGTGATGGTAAGGGCTGTGGGGAAAAAAGAGTGAAGAGGTGGGGGTGGAGTTGGTAGCGCAAAGGAGAAAGAGAGAGAGAGGGAAAGAGAATCGTCGAATGGAAAGGATGAAATTTGAATTCAACAAAATTTACTCTGTTGCACCAGCCGTCAAGTACCAATCCACCAGCTTTTCTCTCTCTATCTCTCGCATTCTCCTTCTCTCTCTCTCTCCCTCTCCCTCTTTCTTTTACTTTTCTATATTCCTTTGTTTTCGCTCCGCTTCTCCTACACCCCTTCGTTGCTCCGACTATGTTTTTACGCTCTACACACCCACTTCGCTAAGGAGGAAAGAATGCAGTCGGGTACAGAAACACGCAGCAGGAGTATACTCCTGTCGGCTACAATTGTTACATTAGATTTCCTGTTTGTATACATGAAAAAGTGCGCAAGACAGGCACTCTTCTTACTGCACCGTCTACCTTCAAGTAACATGAATATACCGCTAAATTCGAACTGAGTAGGGTTGGTTTTTTGAAAAATATTTCTGGTTTACTGTATTAAAAATTAATTGAACCTGCATTAGTCAGATCGTTATTCATATGATTATTGTAAGATCAAAACAATAAGATAATACTTAAACTTCTCTATATTAGATAAGAAACTTTTTGATAAGTGAATGTGAAATAGATAGATAGATAGACAGATTAATAGATAAATATACGTTCATTAGTGTACGGTATGATGCATAAAATAACTAGTAGCAATCACATGTAATGAATGCTTCTAATAATATGATATAATACATGATGTGTGTGTGTGTGTGTGTGTGTACAATACTTATAATAAAAAGTATCATAAATATGAAAGTATATTATAAAAACATAGCAAAATAGTAGTTTAGCAACTGTCATTTATTGGTCAGAATATTGATTGCATTTTTATACAAATAGGTGATCAAATAATCAAACATTGAAAGATTTAACATTTAATGTTGTGCAATGTGTATCTAAATAACAAACTAGAGTGCATCTCCTTTTAATGGACAAACTTGACTACAAGTATAATGAAATTATCTATTAAATATTTAAGGTTATATGTATATAACTACTTATATCGAAGAAAACTAACAAAATATGAACAATTTGTTAGATGTTTATCCAATGTAACCAATTGTTATAAGGTTCAATATGTGTATGCCTTCAAAGATCAAAAAAGGTACTTCATACTTCCATTGAATAACTTTTCGAGTATTAGATTAAGCTCGTAGGAAACGTTTATGAGGACGAGATTGCAATAATTTAAGATGGGAAAAAGAACATATTGAGTCAACCTGTTTCTGAGAGATTGTGTAGTACTTTTCTCGAAGAAATATTGTTCGAAAATAACTAAGTTTACTTAATTGCTTAGATTTATAACTTAATATATATTTCTTTTAAGATAATTTTGAATTTAATTACTACACCAAGACTAACTATTGAGTTTAAAAAGACTGATTCTATTTAGAGACTTTATGGAACTCATCTACGAGGTAGAGAAAATACCCAGAACTACTACGTTTGTTTTGTTGGTATATTTTGTTGGTATACTAAGTCATTGGTATATTAAATCATCACCTAATCATGGTTATAATCATTGACATAATCAAAGAAGAACGGCATGACATAGAGTTGTATATATAAAGTACGGCTTAGAGTTTTCAGACAAACTTCTCACATCAAATTCTTGATGCGTACCCAGTTCATCAAGGTTCTACAGGAATAGAGTCTCAAAGGCCTTACCAAATATTATGGAAAAATGCAGCTAATATGAGATGATAATAAGTCACTTTTCAGCATATCGTTTTAATGGACGTAAATCAGAATTACAAAAAGAATATTTATCCAAATAAACTAAAATCACGTTGAAATATTTATAAAAATTATAAAAGTATGGCTTCTAATTGTTCATTTCATTAAAAATGTACGGAAGAATCACCGTTTTCGAAATCATTTAATAAGAGTCACGGAATTTCTTAAGAATGCAAACGGGCATAAATGAAAAGAAACCATCGTACGTCGTACATCTTTTTCTCCCTCTCGTGCATATAATCGCACCGGTATATAAGAATGCCGAACTCGGCTCCGCTGCTGATGCACGTGCGCCCTAAAAAGGAACTTGTGCTAATAATTGTGCTGGGTTTCTCACGTGCACGTTACGCCGAGTCGTTGTGTTGCGACCGGTTATATGCAAGTTTGTTAATTAGAGAACGTCGTGGGTACATAGACTGAGAGAGAGAGAGAGAGAGAGAGAGAGAGAGAGAGAGAGAGAGAGAGAGAGAGAGAGAGAGAGAGAGAGAGAGAGAGAGAGAGAGAGAGAGAGAGAGACAGAGGAGTGGGGAGAATTGCTATATATGAATGAGCGTGGAGCTGAATGGAGAGTCTTTCTCTCGTCGCTGTCTATCATTTTTCTTCGTTTTGGAAAATTTTCACCTGAGACACACAAAGCTGATGTGTCTGGGTCGGTAAGGAGGGGAGAAGGTGGTGCGGCGCGGCAGCAACAGCTTCATTCTCCTCGGTACCGTTTGAAGTGCGTGCGCTCACGCGAAAGCTTCGGGTGCCTTATTCGTGTCTCGTCGCGCCGCACCGCCTCGGGGCCAGACTACACAGACATGTACCGAGGAGGCGAGCAACAGCAGAAGCGGCAGCGTCTTCTTCGCGCGCCCGCGGACGCGAACGAGAGAGAACTCCGTTGTATTCCGCTCGTTGTACCTCGCCCCCATCCCCCGCCACCCGTGTCGGAGTAATGGCTTTTCTTCTCCCCGTCGTTGGAAGTTTTGTTGAAACAAATGATTCTTTTCTTCGCTCTCGTGCTGGCGCGGTTGTTGTGTGTGTGTATGGGGGGGGGGGGGCGAGGGTCGGCATGTTTGTATTGCGCCCCGCGAACACGTGTCGGAGAGTTTAATGACTTATGAGGAGGAGCACGTACGTCCGACGTGTGTCGCGACGCTATACTTTTGGAGCGGTCGCACTCTCATCTTTGTTCCTTTATAATTCAAAATTATTAAAGCAAGTATACATATAGTCAAGGAAATATATAGCGTATGTTTTTGTTATATAACTTCGTATTTTTGAAAAGTTCGTGGAAGCCCGTAACGGCTCCAAGTTTCTGCGAATTTTTGCGACCGAAACTCGTCGCGCGAAAGGGGGAGTGAGGCACATCGGGCAGTTATCAAGTTCTTCTGTTGTTGGCTTTGGCGAGGGGCCGCGCATAAGACAAGCGCTCGAATCGATCTGGAAAACAATCCCAAAGCCCTGAAATGTAACAAAATGCCACGATCTGTCAAGTTTGTCGACCATTTGAACTCAGAAGTGTAGGAGAGAATGTGTGATGGTGAGGGTACTGTGTTTTTTTAGCACTGGTGAAGACTAATCCAGTCGTCGAGCGCTTAACGAAAAATAATACTATTTCGTAATGTAAAATAATTATGTTTGGACAAAGAACTCGTGTAGTTGGCAATTTATGCTATTTTGGCGTTTAGCAAAGATGAATAAGCAGTCAAAAAAGTTAGGTAACACTATAATAATTAGGTAACACTATTTTTCATCGGGTAGTTCATGCTGAAGGGTTCTTTGTAAGAAATTACATTGGTCTTTTGTATACAATTTAAAAAATACTGTTAAATTTACTAAAAATTCTATACTAATTTTGACTATATTCAAATATCATATCCTATATCATATATAATGGACACATTACTCATTAATTGATTTTAAAAATTGGAAAGATAGTTCTTAATTTATTTTCATAAATTGTTCTAACCATTTCTAATGATTCTAATGAACACTTTTAGCAGCAAATTGTATATGAAAACAAATCTACTGTTAAATTTCAGCACTGCGTTACCTTCATTCTCGTGCACGACAGAGCACTATAGGTCTTGATCATTTAGCAATGTCCAAATTACAGTATCAAAATTTAAAAAGTTCTAATTATAACAAAATTATGTATATCTTTTGGTTGAACGCCCCATTCTTAACTTATGTCTTAAAAGAAAAATACCTTCATTTACCTAAAAAAATATATTAATATATTACAATATTACGGGCTTTTTATGCAATTTATCGAAAAAATCAGCCTTGCTCTCTTTAACGACTGCAAAGTAGACTGCAACATAATACTCTTCTATAGGTATCTTAAAAACAAAATCTACTTATCGAAGAGGCGAGAATCCCTCGCGTCCATCGACTTCTCCCTTTCCGCAAAGTCCCCTCATCGCTCTCCCACCGCCGACACTTAGTGCCCCTGCGCATCCAACGTCTTATGCTTCAATTACCTTTGAGAGAAGAGCGCGGTCGACGTGTACTTTGAATCTTAGCGAGATTCTATACTTATAGGTCTGTTTCGAGAAGCTTGAAGATCGGCAATATTGAAAAGAGTTATAAATTAGCCACGGGGACGAGGGTTAGGACGCTCCCGGTGCATTACTTACGGAGGTTTATCACCTCTTCGATGTTTACAGCAGGCTCGTAAAGTAGCTTGGGGCACTTTTTCGAAGAGTAAGTAAGAAGAGAATGGTTGAGTTTTTAAAACCAAATTGAGCATTAGCGAGAGAGTTAACGAACTTCTTTTCAATTCTCGTGATAGTTAAAAGCGAATATTGTGCTTCATGAGTAATTCATTGAACTCGCTATTAATTGTCTAAAATTATTTGACATGTTGAAGATTTAGCAAAAATTACTACCTAATCATCCGAAACTACAAAAAAGCATTTTTCCCTCATGCTTTCAGTAAATATTCTAATAGATTTATATATTGTGAATTTCATAATTGATATATATTGTAATGTTATATTATATCTTTGATTGAAACAAATTTAACTAATACTTTTTGGTAACAATAAAATGTCATGATTGGAATTTCTATATAATATTGGTTACGTAAATTATTTTTGAAAATTGTTTATATTATCAAAAAAATAAGTCCTGATTGAATTATTTTTCATCTTGTTAAAAGAAAACTGTCTGACCCTTAGCCTCAAAATCTTATATTCTAATTCAGAGTCTGAACTTGGCATATTTAGAATGCAATTATAGTATTGCAAATCGTAATGAAACCTCCTTTTATTATTATTTAGATATGGAACAAAAAATGTTTTTATACAATAATAATTCTAAGATTGGTCTAAATAGATTTTCTACAAATTTTGTTATATCTCGACGGTACCAACTTGAGATTTGTTTTTTTTTACAAAGGTTAACACTTTACTCAAAAGAAGGTTCTTCCATATGTTACAAACAAGTTTTGATTCACAGTAACATTTTCACTCTTTTTTCTACTCTCTAAATCTACTTATTACCCCAACGCAACTTCTCTTTCCAATTTTTCAAATTAAAAAATAATTCTATATTCCTTTTTCAAGCAAAACACGTCGTTCCCTACAGCTAATTAACGCGTCCTTCACCATCATCACCGGCGCAACCACCGGCACTCCTGAACTTTCGACTTGCTCCTTTTACCTTGCACCTGTTCTCTCCCCTCGGCATTCGTGAGATCCAACGTGATTTCCTCGGAACTCTCGGCTGCGCCGTGTGGACCGGCGCGCGCGAAAGCCATATTTGAGATAATCGGCTCTCTTGCCGTTCAAAGCGATTTCTCCCCTTTCCCTCCACTTGTCCCCCCTTTTCCTTGCGCAGAGAGCCCCACGTAGATTCTCGCCTCATTCGACGAGCGGGCACATCTTTTGGCAGCGTGCACGCGATCCGGCACGAAAGTGGTGCAATGAAGGGAGTGAAGGAGGGGGGGGGGCGATAAAAAGAAGAGAGATCCGAGCAGTCGTTTCTTTTTCTACCGATGGCTGCGCGCACGCACCGGAAAAGTGTACCGCAGCAGCAGTGCAGCTCTGCTCTCTTTACATTTTCGTGTTTCTCGCCAATGTTTCTGCTCCTGTGAATTTCCAAAGGTCGCCCCTCTCCCGATCTCCATCGTCATCCTCTTACGCTCTTTTTTCTTTTTTCTCTGGCTTTTCATATTCTTCTTCTCTTTCTTTTTCCCAAATAAAGAATCCAAAAAGTTGGAATTGGAAAAAATTTCACTTCACGTGCATGTTTTACTTTCGCTCTTATGTCGTCCATTCTCCATTAAATACCTTTGTCCACGCGAGACTTTCGGTGTACCCGTTTTTTAAATTTTGACCTTAATTGGGAGGAGAGTATATCGTGTGATTTATGACTAAATGTATTAGGTCTATGTAGGTAGGGCCCATGGATCGCATGAGCATCTTAGATAGATATATCCCAAGATTTTATATTTCTTATCGCTCGAATTGAGAACCCTTGTGCATTTCTCTTTCATGGATTTTTTTCTGTCGCTCATTCGCCATTCTCCTTTTCTCCCCTTCTTCGCTCTTCATCTGTATATAGTGCACTGAAAGAAGAAGGCTCGAGTGTAGCTCGTGACTCGTGCACTTTATTTTTCTCCCGCTCTTCTTTTTTCTGTGAGATGATCAATAACGCATAAAACTCGATCAACCGCTCTTAGCGAGAGTGCAGATGAGAGAGCCCTCTTAGCAGAAACGCAAGCCTAGTGCAACACACGTAAAGCGGCGCACATCAATTTGTCCTCAGATCGAAAATATTACTGGATGGTTGAATGTCCATGTATTAGCCTTCTCTTTCATCACCTTGTGTACACGTGAATCTCTCTTACTCATCGAAGTGGTGTGTGGGTGTTCACGTATATAATAGCCAAAAGTGATTCATCGTCGGCACGTAAAAAGCTACTGACTTATTTCAAATATGTTGCAATATACAGTTATACATGCAGTCTTTCATGCTTGCGGATATTTTGATCTCATTACCTTACAATACGACAGATTTAGAATTTCATAATAAAACAACAACACGCCAATTTCTCTTATAATCACTGAGCGATTACGTATTATACTCTAAGATGTTATAAAGTCAATTGTCTTTGTAGTATAACGGTATATAGTAGATGAACAGTTTCATTTAAACTCTGCTTCGGTGGCTCGATGCAAGCTCGTCATGGCCGCGCCTATTCGTCTCGAAAATCATGTAGCGTTCATCAACTACCGTTAGAAATACTTTGTCGATCTTTATATATAAGGGCTCGCTCATCGTACGCGGACACACATGAAAACCTATCAAGCACAAAGAAAGAATCGGGGCGATATAGTCGGCGAAGTTAATACAACGTTCAACCCTGTGTGAAGTATGCGTTTGTTCCTGATGTTACCACACTGCTGACTAATGATGACAGAATCACCTCGCTGTCAACGCATAACGAATAATTGACGTTATACCGCGGGGATCAACGAACTATGCTTTCCCACCCTTTCTTCTTTCGAGCTAAATAAGAATGAATCGATCTTGAAACAGACGACATCATATGGGCGAAGAACGTGTACAATGCGCGAGCAATCGATGTACAAATTCGGCGTCACGAACTCATAATTATAAGAACCATTGGGTGTGGGAAATAATATAATAATAGCACATTGCGAAATAGTTCTGAACAGCAACAAAGCATAGCTGGTCGTTACGTACGCGGTTGCGGAGGGGAAGTTACACACGAAAGACCAGCGAAAAAGACGGGGGATAGGAAGCACCACACGCGAACCGGAAATGGAAGCCCATAAAGCGGTAATGGTGCGCTGTGCCGCACGCGCAATTTATTAAGCTTTCCCGTAAAAGATCGTCTGGTGGTGTATATATATATGTGTGTGTATATATATGTATATATGTATATACATATATATATATATATACATATATATATCACCGCACATTGTTGCAACGGATCGTGGTGTGGATTTTTCTGGTGATGGCCCCTGTGGCATTATCTAGCATATCTATTTAATAGGGGATGGCAATCAGACTTTGTATGAAGACTGATAGTATGTGGGATAATTTTTCACCTGCACCAATGTTCAGCTAGGCCTTATTCAGGAAAAATAATTGGAGTTCGAAGAATGGAAGGAAAGAGTCTCTTATTTTTGCCATTTACAAATTTTAAATCGGATAATTGGTTGCGGAGATTCGCCGATGTAAGAATACATCTTATTTTTTCGATTTGCCTTGTTTCGTGCGCTGAATTTTCCTCGCATTCCCATTATTTCTTCTGAATGAAGTCATATACCATCCTATACTCGCAATACATGAATCGGCAACTTGCTTATCCTTAGTCCATCGATGCTGGATAGCTGTTTTGGATTATGCTTACCAGGTGCATCCGGATTCGAAAATATATAAGGATGTGAATAAAAAAACATGCGTCACGATGTTACTGTAAATAATTATATACCTTCCATATAATAACGGAATATAAGAAAGAACGTTTATACACAATGAAAAGACAAATGCAGAGAAAATTAGATTATTAAAGAATATATTACACAACACATCAGATGCTGTAGTAAATAAGCTTCCATAAGAATATGAATGATTTTTAAAAACTTATTGTGATTATATTTAACAATTTTCATAATTGTTTAAATATAATAATAACCTATTTAACAACAAATGATTTTTAAATAGCTGAAGGAGTAGCATGAATATAATAAAATGATTGTATATCATAATGTTCTACCATTCATGATGGATGAAAAACTAACTAATTTTTGACTAATTCTGATAATTAAACAAAAAGTATTTATTGATCAGATACAATATTTTTTGTTTAGGATTTAATTAAGATTATTATAATTTCTTATTCCATTTTAGAACTATTAGTTGGATATCAGTTATAAAACATCATTTCACCATTTCTTCATTTTCATACGATGTGCAGATGTTTGTATAATATACATAGCTATCATTAACATATTAGGCACACATTGATCTTCAGCGGATTAGTTAGGATTAAATATTATTAAATTAGAATACTTAATTATTCTAGGAACTAACAATTACATTAAACTGGACAGAATGAGTATTCATAAAATGGTACATAGCGTAGAATATTTTTTGTATGATATTAATTACGCACGGCAGAGAAATACAATCCACGCCATAATATAGAAAAATGACCATACGTTAAAAAATAATTTCCAAATATATAGATTTTCGGCCGTGAAATTTATTCCCATCCCTTACCTGACGACCACCGAGACGGTCGTCAAATTCTGAATATAACAGACGGACGAGCGCGGCCGCTGGTGTATAATATAAAGCTCCCCACCGTCATAAAGTTCATGATGATCGACGCACGCGTGCAGCAGATTTGCAGCTCAGTTATACATATTTATCCAGAATCTCTTCTATATAGGTATACGCAAATATACATATATAAAGCAGCCAAAGACTTCTGCGATTAATTTATTCTTCGTTGGATAATATCTGGGGCGAGACGGAATATCAGCTGGCAACTCCGGTGCCGTGAACGCTGCGTACCTTGAGAAAACGGGGAAGAGTGGGGGGACTCCGACGTGTCCGAAACGGGGACAAACGAAAGGGAGAGGGCGCGGCACACACTTGCGCGCGCATTCCTCTCTGTCTATTTACGGGCTACGTATACATACATATACACTTGTATTGCCGTGCAGCTTTAAAGAATGGGCATCAGTGACCGAGTGAATGCGCGAGAAAAACTCTCCCGCCGACAGCATAGGGATATAATGCGCGTACACTAGATAGGTAAATAAAGCCGCCTTTTTATACAGAGGTGGTCGATGCTCGAGCGCGAGGAAATTTGTGAACGTGCTCATATATACGTAATGCACATACTCGAAGAGGACGTCGCGGCGCGACGCAATGTGCATTTGTCCTATATGTGCGCTCCCGGAAAATGTCGAGGAAAAATGAGGTCAAACTGACGTGAAAAGAGAGAGAAAGAGCGGGGGAGAAGTTGAGAAATATGGTGCAGGCGATCACCTTTTTTTGGTAACCCCTGGAGCTTCCGTCGTCATAGAGGGATCTTTTATTGTGCACCGAATACCTGACGCTCAGAATTGATGCGTCGTTTTTGTTGACGGTTGTGGCTATTTGTTATTTGTTCTTTTTTTCTTAAAAAGATTCTATAAACTTCTATAGGCTATAGTCAGGCGGTTTTGCATCTTCTCATGTTTCATCTGGCAGTGCTTTTTTTTGTTTCACTCAAGCGAACAGGATAATTTTTTTCGAAATTCATGCTAAACTGAAAGGATATCGTTGAAAAGATACGGGAACCAGATATGATGGTTAAATTATTTATTTCTGTGTATGCAGTATCGATTTTTTTATGTTACATTTTGAAAATGATTTACGTGTATATCTATACTAAATATTTTATGAGTGACTAACTACTGCATTATGCAATGAACACATAATAACATTTATTAAAATAATTATAAATTTGCTTATAAATATTTATGATCTGTATTAAATCCATTTAAAATTTACGACGTTTTCATGGTTTCGGAAATGATTGAGTATTTTTAAAGACTTAAATTACTTATATGACGTATAGTAATTTAAATAATTATTAGTAGCAGTTTGAGTTATTTGAGTTAAATATTTTACATTTTTTCATATTATAAAAATTTATAGAGTACTCAGTACTATAAGTATATATTTCTTCATACTCATAATAATTTTATTTACTTTTCGTTATAAATTAACGAAATTTAAAATCTTGTTAATTGGTATATTATGTTAGTGTTATAAGTAGCAAACATTTCATCATTTTTCAAATTTTACCTTATTTTTCTTTGCTGCCGAATCAAGTACATTTATCCCCATTTATATATCTTAAAACAATTATATGCAAATATATCATTTGTCAAATCTAAAATTATCTTAATTTTTCATATTTTTAATTAACTGTTGCAAGAAACATTTCGAATATAAATTTCATTACAGTTATATCCATATGTACTATATAATGTACAGCCGATAAGAGAATATGAACCACGTATCAGGTCTATACATTAAATAGAACGTAACGATCTCGTTTGTAATTATTAAATAAAATTTTTAACTTCTTGAAACTCTCGTCAAATGGATCAAATATCACTGATTATTTTTTTGTAAGATAGAGTACCTATGCTGCCTACTGCTCCTGGCCATAATATACCAACAGAACAAAAGCTACGCAGCCGCGTAGTCTTCTCAACGTTCTCTTCTCAATGTGCTGCTACGCGTATTGTGGCGGACAAAAGTAAACGACCGTTATATCGTAGCTCCGACGCAGTGCATCCATAAACTGCTCGAAAACGTAGTTTACGCTGTAATCTGGTATAATGCCCGCTGCTCGGAAAAATACGCCACGGTGTGAACGCAGCATCCGCTCGTCCTCCCCCGGCCCTCTCCCACGCATAGCCACCGATAGGCAGGTAAAAAATACGAACGAGCCATCGTGGTTTGGACTTGGTATATCTTTCGTTATATAGCACTGTGTCCCAGGTCCCGAAGCGCGCGCGAGAATGGAGGTGTTATTTTTCATCAATGTATTTGAACTGAGCTGGCCTGGGTAAAAACAAGAAGACAACGAAGATTGTGCAAGAAGCCACTCATTTCAAGCTCTCGCAAAAGATTTAAAGAACATTGTATGGATTTTCAGTGAGTTTTGATATATTCGCTTTTTACACGAGATAGGTATCGTATTTCGTAACCGTTTTCAAAATAATTCTTTTGGACTCCTTAGAAGTGAGCAGCGAATACGTTTTTATTATTAGCGCGCTACTCTCTTTTCGAATCGTTGAGATAAAGGATTGTCCTTTAATTGTTCACATTTAGTAGTTCAGGATCAGGTGGTTTGTTGAGTAGTTGTGAATTTTTTATATGCTAACTCATCCCGAACCTTTATCAGAATCAATAGACTTCCTTAATTAATTTTCTCAAAAATTTACGCACTTCAAAAAATTATTACACATATTCTAATCATCTATTCTGCAACAAAAAACATTATTAGACACATTGACATTTTGAATAGAAAAAAAATATAGAATAATATTAGAAATCATTCAAAATTACAAACATTTGGTAAAAATGAATGGAATCCATTCAAATACTTTAACGATATTTGAAATTAATTCGAAGTTAAATGGAGATTATCTTGATACGAAATCCAGTCAAAATTTTGATCCTCATATTTCAACTAAATAGCCTCTCACTATTACTGCAAACTGAGTCCTAGATCTATTATTATAATAGAACAGTGTAAAAAGATTATACTTAACATATTTATGAATGAAAAAATGAAATTTTAGTTAGTAAGAATAAAAAGTAAATTCTTAAAAATATTTCTTTGCAAATTATAAAATTCCATTTTCTATTATAACAATCTAAAACCTTATGCAAAAAATACAGGAAACTTCTCTTTTGAAGGAGCATAACTGCGTTTTAAAGCTACTGGATATGCTAAAGCTCCTCTTCAAGAGTTTTTATATTTTTGAAGAAGAATATGAGAATGTACTTCTGACTTTTGAAGTATCATTATTTTTAAAGGAACATTTCTAGTTTTACTAAAAGATCTATTATACTTTAATTTTTTTCCTCCATATTATAAAATTATATAACGTTTAATGTTTTTATGTCAGTTTTTATATCACATGGAATTTTAACGATATAATCTAATCCCTGTTTTTTTTTCTTTCATTTCAGGTGAGTAGTCAATTCGATTGCCATACGGTCACGTAAGTCTATTCCAAATAAACAAGCTCTATGAGCTAAATTCAAATTTCCAAAAAAGCAATTTTGTTGTACTCGGGAAGCAGAGATAAAATGCGCAAACCCCCCTAACGGAATTATATAAGATCAGCAAAAGAAATTCTTCTGTAAAGAATCTCTCCCTCTATCTCCTTGAGAAGTCGAATTATTGACTAAACCATTGCGACTATACTATACGGACATTATCGGATTCATTTTGCACGGTTCAGTGCTCGAGACCGCGCGCAGGATAACGCGGGGCTAGGGAGGGGGCGGTCAGAAGACTCTCTCCATTTAGAAGATACCACCAGAAAATTCGTTTCTATATATAACCCACGAAATCTCTCGTGAATTTGAGATTAAATCCCTCTCTCCTCATTCCATCGTCCGCCAACCACAATATGCGTCAGATGGCGCGACCGCTCTTTTTCGATTCTGCGCCCGATGGCGATTTTCGATGATAGACTTCACAATAATATATATATATATATATATATATATATATATATATATATATACATATATAAAGAGAGTTTTGTGGACAAGGGAAGAAGAGAGAGAGAGAGAGAGAGAGAGAGAGAGAGAGAGAGAGAGAAGGAGATTTGGCGAGCCTTTCCTTATCTCTAAATTGAGAAGCTGATATAGTCAACGTGGGGATATCCTTCCGCATGAATTGATAAAGCCCTGATTGGAATATTGTATGTGTTATACGTTTTTGCGTCTGCGTCGGCTAGTTTAGTCGATTAAAATGATTTTGAGGAATCTTTGACCAGTCAGAGGATTTACTCAACGCCTGATCGGGTGTTAATTGGATTTTCGTATCTCGCGCGACAAAAGTGACACTTTACAATCGAACGATTTTTAGCATTTCGTCTCGATGTGGCATTCAAAAGCTCAAATTTTAATCTTAATTAAGCCCATCAATTTATATATAAAATGTACTGGCAAAATACGTATTCATATATAGGCATAAAGGGGAGAGGGCGCGATTTCATCTTCTAATTCAATCACAGGAATATAGCGCCTACAGCACTCCTCACTTAACAAGTAATATATAACAAAAGGCACCTCTCGTAATCCCCTCGACGTAGATTCGCCGATCGCGGGCAATATTCAATATCACTTAGAACCACCACCACCATCACAGCCTTTGTTCTCCTTCTGCATCTCTTCCTCTCTCTCCCTCTCTCTCTCTCTCTCTCTCTCTCTCTCTCTCTCTCTCTCTCTCTCTCTTTCTCTCATGTTGTGTCTGTTATATATTAATTTCAATTCTGCGGACCTGTCTAACGCATCTCCCTTCTGTATATACGGCTAACGACCACCTGCCTCGACGAAATTCGAGCCAATCTCGCTACGGATACTTCTCTCTCTCTCTCTCTCTCTCTCGCCCTCTCTCTCTCTCTCTCTCTCTCTCTCTTTCTCTCTTTCTTCCTTCCCCGTACGGATGTTAACCTTGCGCGCGCGGCTTCCTGCTCGTCTTTCTGTAGGTGCGGCGCGCCTTTCACGCGAACATGCAACGTGAGTTCTACCTGTACAAACTCAGCTGAGAGGCAAAATCACCTGAGTGGGGTGGGGGACGAACACCACGTGGATCCCTTTTCTCTTTTACACTGTTAACGAATGTGGGATGGAATTGTGGGGCTTGTTTGGTGAATTATTGAATAAAAGTGCTTGATATAGGTTAGGGTTGGGAATAGTCTAGAAAAGAAAGAGATCGAGTGATCGATATTGTTCGGAACTTTGTTTTCATATTAGTTGTATTATTGGGAATTAGAATTTGATTCACTGACGCTCAACTCGTTGTTACTATAAAAGACAGAGCGAACGGAATTCGCGCCCTAATCTAAAATTGCTTACATAAACTATACGAAAAAATTAATAATGAATATCTTGGTCATTCTTTATTAACGAAGCATAATCTAAAGTTATCAAGTTCCGAAAAATTCGATTTATGCTGAAGTAAGCTTTAATACAAACATAAGCGACATCATTCTATATAAGTGTGATTAATCTAAACAATAAAACTTTGAATTTAAGTATAAGTTATTGTCGAGTCTTTTAAGTGATTTTGTATGTGAGAATTATCGGAAGATTAATCCGCAATTACTGATTAAATATATTAAATGAACAGAAATATATTCAGGTAATTAAGTTACTATGGATAAAAATAACTATTAATACATTGAATGACGAATAAAAATGTTGCGAATAACAGGAGAATCTCATCATAAACTTCTTTTTTTTCGTTTTTCGAGTAACGATGAAGATGAGAATATTCTGTTATAAATCCAATTATCCATTGATCTAATTTATTTGAAACGATAATTAACGTTGTAATGTAATTTTGTTGTTGGACAGAAAAACGAATTTTCATCTCATGCGAAAAATTAAACTTAATGCGATATTGGCAATCACGGTAATAAGGTATATATTTAAATAATAAACAACGTTATAACATGAAAATATGGACTTTTATACAAAAATATTTAATTTTGCATATTATATATATATATATATATATATATATATATATATATACTTATATATATATATATATATATATATATATATATATATATATATATATATATATATATATATATAAGTAATTTCACTTCTACCTTTTTGTTAATTCACAGGATTAGAATTCAGCTTGAACGAGAATTAAAATAAGCTATTACTCATTGTCGTAAGATTATATTAAAGCGTGCAGTCCGTTTAAAATAATGTCTTAAAAACGAAGCGTGCTAATTTCAATTTTTTTTAAATAACCGACCGTATCCTCATGAAGACGTACAGCTTGCATTTGTAAATTTGAAATATCCGTAATTTGTAATGAACAAAGAAGAATGTAAAATAGAATATTTGCCATAGCAGCTGAAGTACGCAGAAATTCAACGGTGCCCTATTGATCACAAACATTCCTCCTCATTAGCTCAATTACACTCTAAATGTAAAAAAAGCAGAGAAAATACAGAAAAGAGAAATATATCATTAGAAGCTAGAAACGTCGAGGAGCTGTTATAACCCCGAATTACCCCGCTTACGAAATCTCCGCTCGCGCGGCGCCGTAACTGTGCCAAAGAGGAGGATGAGCTCGTCTTTTATATATATATACACGCGGCTCCGAAAGAAGGAGGAGACAGAGAGAGAAAGAGAGAGAGAGAGACAGACCGTTATACCTTAATTCGGTAGTCCCGCGGAAACCGAAAGAACGACGGAGCGAGGGAGAGGGAGCAAAAATCACAGGAAACAATTATTACCGTTAGTTTTCCTCGTAGCGCGCGGTAATATAACAGCTCGGCGGGCTCCGTGCGCGCGTGAGTCATCCGGATCTATTCTTAAACTTAGCTCTTTTTAACGAGCGAGCGCGCGCACACGCGCGGCTGATGCACCACGCGTCTGCGATATACATAATAATAGAAAACAAGTCAAACTGACATGTACGTGTGTGTGTGTGTGTGCGTGTGCGTGTGTGTGCGTATGCACGCATTCGCGCGGGATGCGTCTTCGTGTCTATACATGTACGGGCGTGGGAGAATTTTGCATTGCAGAATCCTCGAGGCCGCGGTGACGCAGTGTCAAGGTCCCATTGTGAATACGTCACTGTGATGCCTCGTAGTATTTAATCACGTATACACTATATTGGGTCGATTTTCGCATATTTTATATATACATATATATATATATATATATATATATATATATATATATATATATATACGCGAGAGTCCGGATTCGGGAGAGAATGGGCATGTGACTCAGTGTGCGCGTACGATGCGTGTGCGCGCAATAAAACCACGGCCCTGGTTGCGCAGCTTCCTCTTGATCGTTTGAGGCGAATAAGACGGATTTGCATAATTCCGTCGTTACGCGGTTTAGGGAACGAAGCGGAATAAAGTCGAGCGAACGACGGGGGTACGTGAGGAGGAGGGGCGAAGGATTAGGCAATTAATCGAGGGGATTTCGCACGATTGTTAAGCAAGTTCCGAATAATTTTCCGCGGCACACCTCTCGTGGGCTACATCCGAGTCTACGACTGCATTACAGATAGATGTGATTGCAGGATTTCATATACGATTGTGAGAATGGTTTTGCAACTTTTATTAAATGCACCGTTTTATGAATGACATTGTTTTCTGACACATATCGATAGTTCCTAATAATTTCACATCATTTCATTGATTTAAACTGGTTTAAAATAGTATTGCATATATGTTTTTCGGAACGAGGTTACAATTAATAATTTCAATTGCATTGATTCCTTATATTAAGGATCCGATGATTATTTTTTTTAATAGTTCATATAACTTTGATCTTCGTTATAACTGATTTTAAAAACTACCTAATGATTTTAAGTATTATTTCAAATGATTTTTTTTTTAATTTTATGCAATGAGTTCACGAAATTTCATGTGTTTTCAATCGAATTAATAATGATCTTTATTAAGGGTCCGATGAATTTTCCAGAGTGAGTTAATCCGATAAATCTCTACATCGAGATTTGTCGGGTACAATACTTGTTCGAAAACGAACGGCACTGTTATCGATACATGGGGGGGGGGGTATTGAAGGGGCACAGAGGGTATTTTCCGCTATCGTGGCATTGCAACTGATAAACTTTACGTTGGAATTTTAAGAGTTTGAAGGTATGTATATATGCGTACACACAACAGTTGGAAAGGTTTCAAGGTTTATAGTTTATAGGTTATGGAAGCGAGATTATTGCGGGAAGGCAATAGATGTACAATGTGATATATATCGTTAAGAGGGGGAAAAAATCTATAATGGATTATTGAGGTATATAGTTACAGGTGCATTGCAATTCAAACGCAGTAATTCATACAAGTATGAATTAAAATTTTTTTTTTTTATAAAATTCATAAAATATATGATATTACTATATAAAGTATGCTAATGTTAGCTTCAACATTAATGCCTTATGGAGTGATAAAAACAGTGATATGAATTTTTCCAGAGGACTTTGTGGCTAAAAAGATAAAGATTAAATCGTTATATATTTCGCTGTAATTCCCACATTTTACAGTCATTTTTAGTTGAATCGTTCATCAAATGGTCCGAACTATGTGTCTTGATGTACTAAGTTCTAAACATACATTTACAAAATCGGTAAAGGGAACATTATTGGACTGTGTGTAGAACTAAGAGAAAAAGTCGATCGCACTACGATTGAAATTTTTAATAGAAATTGAAATTATTTTCGCTTGAAAAATTGCTATTCACTAGTTTTTTTCAAAATGCTAAAAATATCCAGAGTCTTTTCTTATTGGACAATAACATAATCTTAGAATGTTAAAAAAAAATTTCCTCGAACATATAATTACGAAAGGTCCGTTAGCCTTTTATGACACGACCGTTTGAATTTTATTACTGTAATCGAAACCACATAGTAAATTCTAAACACTATATGCTTTTACGCGTATTTGTAAACATTAACGAAGAGAAAAAAGGAGCCGTTGAAAATTGTGCTGGCTTAAATTTCTGAATTAAAAGTTATATGCCAATTAATTACCCATATACTTCCAAATAAAATTTCGAAAATCGGTTTCGATGAACTACAACAGAATACATCGTTTTTATATAGTTTTTATATAGTTTCAGCAGTTAAAATAATTACGTAATTGTCTTCAATCTATCAAAAATATCCCCTTGTTCCTTCGCCATGTTTTATATGAAATTATACGTTGTCCTGCCTGTTCTAAATAATTAAGCAAGCCTGAATATTATATACCGAAAAACCCGTTTTGTCCCCGGCTAAATGCACTCTCTGTACCCTGGTTTTAAGACTGGCACCATCCGAACAAAAAAATCAAATCAAAATAAAAAAATTCGAGCAGACAGGGAGAAAGTTGAAAAATGCTAGTGAAATATACGATCGAAATATATCAAACGAATATCGTTGAAATTAGATCATTTCGATAAGACGGACATGTACTTGGCTTGACTATCGCGCTTTTTGAAATAGATTAACATATAATTGTCTTTTTTACAAAGTTCGAGACGTCGTTCAAATGCCAGACAACCAGTATAAATAAAATATATGAATTTCAGTTTGCCACGAATAGACAGTAAATAAGAGAGTGAGCGAGAAATAGATAGATAGGTAGATAAAGAAAGACAGAGAGAGAGAGAGAGAGAGAGAGAGAGAGAGAGAGAGAGAGAGAGAGAGAGAGAGAGAGAGAGAGAGAGAGAGAGAGAGAAACTTTCGATTAACAAAGTTTTACTGGGTCGTTCCCGCCCACTTTTATCAATCATAGTCCAACTTCCCTGGAAATCTGTTTTTTTTTTCACATGAAGCACATCTCTTTTTATATATAAAAATCTCATCGGATATCGCCGAATGAACTTTGAATTTCTATAATTTTTATTATTTGTAAAAATCAGAGAATTTAGCAACAAGTTAATTAGTATATAAATTTTTTTTGGAAATTTTGATGCAGTTTATAACTGAATTATTATTAATTAATTAAATCTAATTAAATTAAGTAGGTTAAATTTATAATAAAAATTTTCAATTAGTAATTATTTATTAAAGAAATGAACAAAACTCATGACGATGAGTGAAATACAAATGAAATAATATATACTATATAGGATAAATAAAAATCTTTATAAATGTAAAAACGTACCTATCCTTTTTTATTTCTCTTTCATCTGTCAAGTCTATTATCTTATTAAAAATAATATAAAAACAACCGACAATCTCAAAGAAGCCAAAATGTGTATTGTTCCGCTCAGAGATATTAGGCGCGCGTAAAAGAAGCCGTTAACATCAGAACCTGGTCTACCGAAGTATTATAATATAGCTTGCTGTACGACTCGGCCCAACAAAGAACCTTAGTGGCAGTAGCGAGTGCGAGACAGAGAGAGAGAGAGAGAGAGAGAGAGAGAGAGAGTCAGAATGAGAGGGGAGAAGGTAGTCGGTTCGCTGGTAAGTAGAGCATGAACCATACTTATATATATATATATATATATATATATATATATATATATATATATATATATATATACCGGAGCGAGAGAAAAAGAGATCGGGGAGCTGGGAAAGAGAGCGAGAGGCAGCTTTTGATGTTTGTGTCGTCGTCATCCTCGCGCGAAAATGACCGCGATAACTCCGTTTTCACAGCACATATTTTATTCGCTTTGGACATTAGCGATTTTACTATGACCTGCATATATTAAAAAAAAGTACCTAAAAGTCACGCGTCAATTCAATGATTCTGCTTTGACTTCCGTTGTGTTTTAGATGTTTTTTAATAACACTAGAGTCTCTCTTTTGTACGAGACGTACACAGTAGCGGATCGGGAAGGGGGGTGCAAGAACATAAGACGCGGTGATAATGGGAATAAACCAATGAAAAGATTCTAAACCATTAAATATTAACATTCTTTAAAAAAAATTAAAATATAGAATCACATTTTCAAGGTTTTGATATCTATTTTATTATTGTAGGAACTTTTATTCATGGTTTTTTTTTAATAATATTGTCGATGTATTATAAGTATTTCATAAGACAAGAATTACAAGTATTGCCTGCTTTATGTATCGCTAAATTTAAGTACGCCAAGGAACAACAAATATAAAATACGCTATGCAAAATATTTATAAAATATTAATTTATAAAATATTTAAACAGAATTTTAATCAGAATCAAATAATATATTTCATTTAAACGTGCAAATTCAAATATTCTTGAAGAAATTTTCAGAATTTGCATACAAATCTGTTAATTTAGACGTGCTTAAGGTATATCCGCCACTGTAGCCGAATAAGTATATGTAGGTGCACATCTATTGTCGTGAAATTTAATGTATCCTAAAGGTTCCGCCATAAGTCGCTGATTATGTCTAAAGAGGCAAATACAAACTACTTGAATTTATCTTCTCAGTGCGGTTACCTAATGAATATCATGGTTCGTCGCTCGTAATGTTCAAATTCCTCAATTTATTGAGTGGATTTGAGATACGATGCACGATCAACTAATTTTGAAAAACTGAACGGATTCCTGAAATAAAATATCGTTGATAACAATATAGTAATAAATCGATAACGATTGTTATGTGAAATTAGGGTATTGAAGTGTAAAAGAATATAATGTTATTTAAGTACCAGGTTATGATTAGTATGAGTAATTACTTAACTGTCGAAGTCGTTCATTAATTGAATTTATTAATACATCTAACAGACTTTCCATGTACATCCGAAATGGGAAAATGTATGTTTCTTTCCACTAATAGCGATCCTCGTTATGATGCCTGTAATCTAACAGCTTCAGAGCTTTCTCCCTTCGGAAACTGCGTGCGGATGGAATCAATTCTCCAGGAATACAAACCTTCCTGAACTAAGTTTACCGGCCCAGCGATGAACATTTGATTGGAGACACGATTGAAATTCATATTGCTTTCGTTTTCTTTAATTGAGAAGAGTATTTTATTAATAATTAATGAATAAATATATAGAATCTTTGTCTCCCCCTCCCCATACGGGACCGTTCTTGGATCCGTCACTGGTCACGCCTCGGGTCGCGCGCGCATAATAATATAGACTCGCGCGCCCATTCTCGTGCTCTCAAAAGATATTTCCTTGCCCCCCCCCCTCCCTTACTCGCCCAGCTGTCGGTATATTAATGGCTTCATAGGACGATGGGAATGCATAAACCGCTGCTTTCCCTTTCGTCGACTCCGACGTGTTAGCGTCAGTGTTACCGCGATGATGCATGCTCTTCGCCCCCCCCCCGCCACCGGGCCGTATTATTTTATATATATATATGAATGGAATATAATAGCGGAAACACTGTAGTACAGTTCGACCGAGGAAAGTAACGGAGCGCAGACGATATTTAAATCTAATATAATTCTTTTTGGGTTCGGTGTGTTTTTTGCCCCCGATATTCAAGCAGGCCATCCATATTGTGGCGGTCTTTGCTTTGTTCCAGAGCTATTTGGGATTTTTTTATTTTGACTAAATAAAAGTCTCAAATTTTCAGAATTTTCTGTTGGTCGACTGGCATTCAGGCGACAAAAAGAGTGAGTGAAACGATATTAGTGATTTCGCAGACCGTTGCTGATCGGAAATCCAAAAAGAAAAGAATTTTCACGTATTAATTTAAATTATAATGGCTAGCGCGGGCATCGACATTTTTTGTAAAAATATGAAAATCTAAAATTTATTAAAAAACAATCAATCTTTTTATTAAAAGAAATCGTATTTTAAGTACAGTTTATTATTATTTTAAGTATATTTTATATAAAATATGTATTAGAAACAAGCTACTGCAATGAACTCACTATGGAGTGAATTGGAATGAATAAAAAAATAAAATTTTTATTTTTGTACCTATGTATCGAGTCACGTAACATTATTCTTATTCCTTCTAATGCAAAACCGAAATACTGAATTAAAACATTTATATTTTGAAGATATTTTTAATACGAAAAAAAAATAAAATTAACATTTTCAAATAATTGATCAAGAAAACTATTAATAAACATATCTTATTGTTTACTTAAACTGTTAAAGGTGCAATGCATATTGAGCATTTGTAAAAACAATCATTTTGTATTTCGACGACGGTATTGATTCAGTGTATTTGTATATTGTTAAATTTTATTCAAAACGTATATTTTTCAATATATGCATGTTTAATGTACTATAGACATTGCTCTCTGGTGTTTTGTATTGCTTGTAACTCATTATAACTTTCTCATCAGTTTCCTAGACGTTTATTCAACTTCGGAGGGTGATAATTTTGATAATTTATTTAGCATTCACTTCTACATGAACTTTAATTCACTTACTTAATCTTTACCTAAGATAATAATGTTAAGTTTGAGCAAAAAAAAAAAAAAAAACACGAAAAACAAAAACGACACAACAAAAATACATCGTCACGAGAGACAGCCCTCTTCGAAAATCGTCGGCATACGATTTCTAGTTAACAGCCTGAGCGTTTCGTACATTATTTGGAAATCCCGACATCGGCTGCGCGCCACAGTCGCTTGCATAATTAAAATTTCGGGTCTCCCTTGGCATTATTAGAATCGCAACGCTGTCCGCCTCGCGTTCGTTACTCAAGTTCCATTTTGACTCTGTGTCGGTAGAGTAGACGTATTTGCCCATCTCGCTCCCGCGTTCCTTTGGCCGAGAACCTCTTTAAATTGAAATTCTGCAAAATGAATCACAATGTATGTATGTATATATATATATATATATATATATATATATATATATTATATTATATATATATATATATATATATATATATATATATATATATATACACACACACGAGTATATTTGTGAATATTTCGAAGAGAATTGCATAAGTTATATACCCTCCTTAATATTCCAACTCTTGTATATATACATAATCTCTTCTATGTATACATTATTCTTCGGATCCTCCTCTCGGAAATTTTCTTTCTTTTGAAATTTCACAATCTCAGACTTATATATCCCCGCGGAATAAACTCTTCCTCGCCTTGTATTAATATATACCTGCGAGAAAACTTGTTTACCGCGCTGGAATCTTCCTTTTTTACCCCCCCCCCCCCGAACTTCAAATACGACCGTTCCGAGCATTAAATTTCCTATCGGTGGAGGGGAAAAAAGAAGAAAATTCTATTAAAATTCTAAACTTTCTCTTATCTCTTTGGCTACACCACGTACTCCCCCTTCCATCTTTCACAGCTTGGTTATCCACTATATTATTTGTATAAAAATCAAACGCGGCATATAGAGACGCGCATCTTTCTTCCGCGCGATTCCCCGTAAATTATCGCAGAGTCGATCCTCTATATGAAACCTCGGGACCCCGCTTGAAATTCTATACTATATAGGAATCAAAAATAAAAAATTAAAATATCGATTTATTATTCATTTTCAGATAAAAATAAATAAACGACGACGCTAATAATTATGTATTCAATAAAAAATTAAATTAAAATTGAATATTAAATAAAAAAATAAAGGTTCCATGTTAGCAATAAAATATATTATTTCTTAAAAAATTTTTAAATTCATTAATAAATAATTCATATAATTTAATAGATAAATTGTAGTATATATTTCAACATATTTTTGTGCTTGACGAGCGTTTAATGTGTCTAAAATGTGCTCTTAAACTGCAGTATGTAGAGGAAAGTAATATTTACCATGACAATACAAGTAGGTGAAAGATTCATATATTTGACGAATCAGTTTGTCATTTGACAAAATAAAATTAAAAAAAAATTTTGCAGCATGAATGTTAAGTTGAATCAATATAAAAAAAATACAAGATAATCGTACTTAAAAATTGAAGTTTCTAAAAAATGATATCTCGTTATCCTTCCCATCTACCGTCTAGAAAAAAATCACCGCGAAGACAGCGGGCACCGAACCGCGCTTCTCGATCCTCTGCACCTGCGGCGACTCCCAACAAAGGGATCTTGGATAGAAAGAGAAAAAGGTCTCTTTTCATTGCAATTTCGTCTCCCCTTCCAGGCCGCAAAGATGTGGCGTTGCCTCCCCTCCCCCGCCGGTCGATGGTGAACGAACAGGAGATCCTCTTTTTTTTTAGAGCGCAAAAAGCTGCGATGATGGGATCTCTCTCTCTCTCTCTCTCTCTCTTTCTCATATATATATAGAAAAAAGAATGCGTGGTAAACGCGTAAAGGAGCAAAAGGTAGAGGAAAGGGTAGAGGAGAAAGCGAAACAATCGGTGCGCGGCTCCTGTTTTGAGAGCGGTGCGGTGGCATATATATGTATAGCTCTCGTTTTATTGGTGAAGAAATAGACTGAAAAGAAGAGGGTTAAAGAGAGAAGTGAGTGGGAGAGAAAGAGAGAGAAAGAGAAACCGATTTTGCTATTGAATTGCAAGGGGTTGGAGAACGGGGCGGTATTTACGCGTACGACGCGCCGCACCAGCAGAGTTCTGGTCTACTTATTTTGTGCGCGCACGGATTAAGAGCGTATCAAGTCGCTCAGAGGGTCAGAGGAAGTGCTCTCTTTCTTTCTCTCTGCGTCACTCTCTCTCTCTCTCTCTCTCTCTCTCTCTCTCTCTCTCTATACATAAACATACGCTCCGTGCAGTCTGCGTCAGTGCCACGGCTTTCAAGTGCACGTTGTCGCCGCCGCCGCGGCGGCTCTTCGCTCGGACCTACCTTATATACAAAACGTTTAAGATTAAGTCGGGTATACGCTTTTATAAAAGGCGCACGCCGAACCGCAGCAGACTCTCTTCCTCCATCACATCCTCCTCCGTGCTCGCTCTCTACATTCGTGACTTGTACACAACTCGTTCCATGGAGGAAGAGCGAGAGAAGGAGAGAGGGATAAAGAAGCAGATTTTGCTTGAACCTGGTGGAAGTAACTTATGGGGAAGATACGTTTGTATCCTGGCTGCGATGCGGCTATTTAATTTACTGATGCGGGATGGTCCGCTTGTCAAGTGCGCGGTTTGTTTGTTAACATTTTAATTAACAAGTCCGTGTTTGTCAAAATGTATATAAAGAAACTATGGCTAAAAGCACCAGAACGGTGTTTATTTAATATATACGCGGTTTCTGGACAAATTAAAATCTTAGGATCTCTGGAAGAGATAATGAAACTTTTAGAAAATCAAGATTCTATTTATGATTTCTGGGTCAGTAAATTAGCCGTTATTTAAGTCTATAATTTTTCACAAATTTGATTTTCATAAAATATAATTTGCAGAAAAATTTTAACTTTAATCATGTTAATACAAGATGTAAATCAAATGTATGACTAATTATATCAATAATTTAGAATTGTAAAAAACTTTGCTCCGAAGATCGAAATGTCAAATAACTATAAAGGATAATCCATAACGAGAGACAATGAAGAACTAGTATGATTGTCGTTTAATTCGATACTTTAATTCCTTAATCAATCAAATGGGTATTTAAATGTAAAATTATTTTAGAATTGCAATAGAACTCTCTTTGATGTACATCACGTCGGCAAACTAAAAAGGATAATCAACGACTTGTTTTATTATTGTTTGATTTGATATTTTAATTCCTCAACTAATAAACCGGGCATTTAAATGCAAAATTGTTTTAGCATTGCAAAAGTACTTTCTTCGAAGGTTGAAAAGTCGGCAAACTAAAAAGGATATAATCAACTGCTCGTTTAATTGCCGTTTCATTTGATATTTTAACTCATTGACCATTAAACAGAGGGTATTTAAATGAAAAATTACATTTAAATAGGACGAGAATTAACCTGTTCTATTATTCTATCAGAAGAAGAAAGCTATATGGTTCAATTATACCTTTACAGCCACTCTTCCGACTTTGACGATCCGTAATTCTATCCTGCATTCGCATCGAAATCATTTTACCGATCAAGCCGCTTATATGAATACGCTTTCATATGAATATATGTTATATGGCCCAAGTCTCGTATTAGCGAAGCCAGATCTATTGCTTGTGCACATAATGCGCTAATAAAACGCATGTCCGTGCTGTTTTCGTTTTGCGAGAGTCACGGCCTATATAACTACATAATTATATGAAAGTACATTATGCGATTTTAATGACTAAATCTCATTGACAAGCGACAGCGGCGGCGGCGGCTGCCGTCGGTTTTGCTCTGTGTGTGATTGACGAGATGAGGCCATAGGATGAATCCAATACGCTCTCGCCATTAAACGAGTCTCGTGTGTAGTAAAATACGCTGGTTAAGTTAATCTATAATATAAATTAGATCCCTGGACAATAATTCAGGATTAATGCCCCTTTCAGTTTTTAATTATTTTATCGCAGGCTCTATTATTAATATAGGGCAAGCTATATACGTTCATCCGCAATAAATTTCTATGATATATTGTTACATCAACAATTATTATCAGTAGTATTACTAAATTAATCTGAATTTTTAAAACTTAGAACTTTGTAATATATTGATCTACAAAGATGTAATGTGTAATTTAAAATATATTTATGTGGTGTGTATATATATATTGAATAGAATTTATGATACGAGGATGGATATTTTTATGCTGAGCCGAACCGAAAAAATTACAGTAATTTATTATCAACAGGTTTATGATTTTTCTGAATACTCGTCACGATGATGATTATTTTTATGTGCGTTTTCATATGCGTTTAAGCCAATTTTCACAACAGGCTTAATAGCCTGGTAGACAATCGTCGATGCAAATCATTTCTTCACGAAACGACTCAAGTGTTTTTTAAATTTAATTTATTATTTAATTTATTGTTGATTTTATTAAATGAAATACCGTTTTTTCTACCTTTTATCAATGTTCACAACACGTTTTCCATTTCAAGTTAGGTAGCTTCTAAACACATAGTTTTTGAACGTATCACTTACTTGTTCAGACTCCACAAAACACATTGAGCACGCACTTTATTCCAATGTATTTTATAGACCTACGTGTTTTATTACCTGGGCAAATGTTACGCAGAACTTTTCATCGATGGTATTCCTTGTGCGCATTTCTTTGCACCAATTTCTACGAACGCCCTTTTGAGCTTGTGTCAGATTATGCGGGATATTGTAAACCGACGCGAGCAAATCCTTTTCATGGTTAAATGTTCGCGCAAAATTGATATCGATATTGATATATTCGTCATATCTGCGTTTTTTTCGATTTCAACAAGTAATTTTGGTCGATCTTCAGAAATTTCGTTGGTTAGAAAACTATGAACGCGATCGAACTCATACGAACGTTTATTTTACAAAAAGATTGGACGTCGTTGTCAAAAGTTTAAGTAATTTTGTAGATATAATCCTGTCGTGAAAATTCACGTGGGCAGTTAAAAAGAAGTGTACAGAAAAAGTGAAGAATGATTCTCTTCTAACCTTAGCAGATCACATAGACCAAATATGTGATAAACTATATAGAATCCTAGTTTTTGCGAATCTAGGACCAGAACGGCGCTCCTATTTAAAAACCGTAAATTGACTTTTAAACAATCTGTTGGCCAGCTCCTTTTATTCGAACCTCTTTCTTGAATAATGGAGCTGCTCAGTAGTCTATCATTACTTTACTTTTATCTTCAACATCGAGTATAGAAATTTTGAATTTTATGTAAAAAAGAAAAAAAAAACATTCGTATTATTTTTATACCTTAACACATTAATTATGATGAATTACAACGATTTTAAAATTAGAATTTAGTGTCAACAAAATTATGTTATACTGCTGCAAATAATTAAATATTTACTCCGAATTAATTATTTAGTATTGACTACAAGCATGGATAATAATTCCAAATTTCCGTTCATGTAACCAGGTCCATCCAATTTTAATCGTTCTATTTAGGAAACCAGCTAGCATCGTTATTCGTAGATTCGATTTATCGATCGAGTACACCTACCGTGTGAAACTTTTTTATGAATAAAATGAGAGCAGATTTTCTTCCATTTGAAAAACATTTCTGTATTAATAGTATGTAACATAATATCTAAATCTTCAAATCTTGAAAAAAAAAAATAGGCGAAAAAAGGCAACAACAAAAAAATAACCTCGCTCACGTAACGCGCGCACGCCCCTCAATTCGAATCCCATGGAAACGTGCGCGAAATTGCCCATTCCGCGCCAGCGCCTCTAACCAAATCTCGGCCCCCCTCCCGAATCAGCACTTCATTACAGCCCCTCGGTCCCCTCTCCTCTCCTCGCTGCCACATCGCCTACCTGGGCAACAACGTCGTGTCGCACCGCTCGTGCGCTAGCCTATGTATAACGGGGCGACTGACCCCCTTCCCCCTCACTATGATAGCCGCGGGGCGCTCACACGTGTCGGCGCGTGTGTACGCTGCCGAGAATACGCTCCCTGCCCCCTCTACGCGAGCGCCAGGGGAGAAGATATGACAGATCAAATATTGTCGGCGGCCTATGTCAGAAGCATGTACGTGGAAAAGGGAGCAGAGAGATAGAAAGTAGGGGCCGAAGCGGACAGATGGGCGACACATCACCTCTTCCTGGCTTGCAGCAGGTCGCTAAGGTAGACGGGTGGCGAGGGGAGGGGGCAGAGGGGGGAATAAAAAGAAGAGATCTCCCGGGCAGTCGGGCTCCTCGAATAAAAGCACTGATTCGGCAGATGTCGAACGCGTTTGGATTCGACTTTTATTGCCCTCGCGAATCCGAGGTTGCCATTCGGGCCTCGACTCTGTGCCCGACTCTGTTCGCTCACCTTAATTGTATTATGAATATATGTATCTATCTATCTATATATATCCCTCTATCTCCCTCTCTCTTATATTTTTTTCTTTCAACGCGTCTCTCTTTAGGACGGCTTTGCTTTTTAATAGCGCTTTGTCGCTTGCCCGTCGTTATTGTTTAGTCTTTGCATTACACGGAAGAGGGAGGGGGAGTTGAGATGAAAGGGCGCTCGCTCCTGCCACGGGCATCTCTCTCGAGCGCTATGAAAAATTAATTTAATTACACATATTCTGTATGTATAAAAATACGGCGTATAAACCAAGAGTGAACGCTGAAAATTAATTAAGTTGAATATATCAAGGTTTCAGAGCGATTTCAGCAGTTTACGATTTTATTCACGGACTTGTTTTTAATCAAAATTATTTATTTACAATGACCGACCCTTGTTTCTCCAAGAAAACTTTTATAACGTTTAATGAACTCTTAATATTTTAAAGTTAATTACTATTTTTTATCTGAACGAATGAATCAACTTAAAATTCGTTTTATTGCTATTATTAGAGAAGTGCTATAAGAAAATATTTTATTCAATTAAGAAGTTTAAAAAATAAAAAATAAAATAAAAAACAAAAAAATAAAACAATTATATAAAAAAGTTCTTTCGGTTTGTGGAGACGTGACATTCAAATTCAATATGCTAGTTTCACTTGCTGAAATCCTTCAGGGTCTGTTAGATCTTATGGGCTAATAATGATGGCTCTGTCAAGATCTAATTGAAAAATTATCATTCATGAAAGTTTTTGAATTTTAGAAGCTTAATAGTTTAGCTCTTACACTAGATTATGGCTAAACATGTAAAGATTAAATTAACTTTGATTTGGATTCAATATTAAAAAATCCTAGATATAATCTAATGGTTTTCTGAGAGTAAATAGAATCTGAATTAAGTAGATCTGAAAATGACAGGGAAGTTCATCCGATGTGGTCCAAGTGGATTCGACATTAAGTGTCTATAACTATTCAATTAAAAATTCATTTTTATATTTTTTTCAGTATACTCCAATATTGCCAATTGATTTTTAAAAAATAGTATTGTTAGTCTCGACCATAAGAAAAATTTTGATGCACATAAGTTCTTACATTTATTATAAAATATGTATCTATTAAATTTATGAGTTTATTGTACTTTTTAGTAAAATTCATGCATTAGTTTATTCATCAATGGGACAATGAAAAAAAGCATTAAAACAAAAAAACTTTACTTGATATTCGTTTATAAAAAAACTTATGCTGTATCGCTACAGAATCGTATGAAAAATCCAATCGATACACGATCGAATCTCCCTTAGAACGTCACGCCGCATTTAACATATCTGTCCTCGACTGCGTCTCCTGTCAACGCTTACGAACGCCGGCGACACGGACGGGCGCGCGTCAGAAATAATAAATGCAAAACACATACGGACACGAGCGGAATGGGGCGGAATAGCGATAGAGGGATTTTTCAGGAAGACCGGGTTGTGCGAGGGCGGCGATGGTACAGACGCCCGTGCCGAAATATCCGAGGCGCGTGCCTTTGGCACTTATAAGCGAGGGCGCTGTGGGCGGCGCCGGCGAACCCCATCTCCCTGCTGAATATTCTTCGCGGCGCGAAGACGTTCCGGATTTATTCGATATTCAACCCACAGCTACTCGTCGGCATGTCCACAGAAGGGCGTGTGTGATTGTGCATATACGCGAGCTTGTCTCTGTCTACTTTTGTCCAGGCGCGATCTCGAAATTGTACAGGGTGTTCAAGATGTAAATCTATACAGTAGCGGATCGGTAATGATCAAGGGAAATCGTATATAAAGATTAGATACGTTTTGCGAGGTTGCGAATCATATTTGCGTTGTGTTTATATTGGCTGATCAACCTTGGCATCTAACGCAAAATTAGTTTAGATCTTTTGAAAACGTATATTACCTTCGTATAAAACTCCCCCTGCTCATTACCTATCCGATAGTTTGTCCACTTATATCTGGGATACCCTGTTCACACACGATATCTCCAAGGTAATTGACAATTTAGTACATTGAGTTCGAGAAAAAATGTTTTATCTAAAACTGCATATATATTTTGGTTAGTTCCGATTTTTTTTGGCAACAGTGTTATACATTCATGAATTAATGAGAAAACATTAAAGTAATGTCGACAAACCATGAAGCGAAGTAATGATCGCAACCGGTACTGGAACAATATTTATGTGCGCATAGATTAAACATAGATATGGTTGCAAAAATCGCCTCCCATCTTCTACTACCAAATTCTGGACATAGTGACTTATGGCTGATCAATCTTCGTGCGATATCACGTGACGTTTTCTTCTCGATCCCAATCTGCTGCGTTGATCAATTACCTCAGGGACACCCTGTACGTATCCTGTGCATCGAGGCTTGTATGTATGTATGAGTGTGCGCGCGTGCGCGGCTACTTCGCTCGAAAGGGAGCGAGGGATAATATCAGTACTGCGTGAATAATGTAACGTCTTTAATGAAGATATTTCACGCTTAACCACGCGTCTCTCATCGAGCTTTTCTCGTGCGCAGTTAGGGGATGGGGCGACACGCGTTTTTTACGAAATTAATCCTATGTATATATAGGATATATATACCCACCAGCCGAGGGTTGATTTATTTCATTTTTTTTGTATTCATCGTCAAACGCTCAAGGCTATAAGTTTCCTGATAATGTTGTACGTATTTGAATATACGTTGCTTCACTAATGCACGATAGCTGCTTGTTTCATCAGTTAAAGTTTGTCATGGAACAGGGCCTTTTTTTAATAAGATACATATTGGATTTCACCCGCCGCTCTCTTGCAGTCGGATTGGAGGATCGCTCGGACTTAGCATTCGTCGCCATTTCAGCCCCTATCCCTCTACGCGCATTCAATTTACAAACTCCCTAGGTTGATATACAAGGTGGTCATTCTGACAGTCCATCGAAGATCAGGACATCGGAGGGCGGTGCGGCGAGGGCGGGAGTAACGCGCCCGATAATACCCAATTCTTTCGCGCGTATCGAGATAAAATTGAATTTTATTCCGGGCCACTGCGAGTAGGGGACTGCCGTCGTTTATTTACCCATCCACGCTTTACGATTGGATGGGCATCAGTGAGAGACGACCTCTCTTCTCCCTCAGACTCCTCTGGTTGTTTCCCTTAGTTCTTACACTGCTCGCATGGGTGGTATACTATACGGAAATAAAATTCTTCTGCCACGTTACTTTCATGAAGCTTCCTCCCCCCCTCTCTCACACTTGATCGGTCTATTATCTTCTGCATTTTGATATTGCCCTTTCCGTCGGAAACTCGTGAGAATGATCTTATTTTCGGTATTGTGCGATATCAGATCCCTCCTCTTCACGCTTTATTAATTTCAACGAATTATTTGGATAGTTCAAAGTTGCCATTGTAGAATTTATAAATTTTGTGTTTCAATCTTTTTTTGTAAAGAAACTGTATGAATTATATATACTATAGGTTTCTTGAGGATAAAATGATACTGAAATTTCTCTTTTTTTTCTTTTCCTAATTATACAGATCTCAGGCACACAGCTACGCTAACATTTCATCCTTTTAAATAGATTTTCATGTTGCAATTCACAAAATTCCTGAAATTTATTGTAGGCTGTTAGATGAGTCATATAGCATATGCAAATACATATTCAGTAATATTGATGTTATTTAAAAAATAAATTTGAATTTATTTTTTACCCAATTCTATTTATGTAAAAATTATCATATTATTAAAAACAACTGTAAAATCTACAAAGTTAATTTTTAACATGTCAAAAAAATATTCTCCTCCACTGCACGCTGCGTGCGCTTTCCCTTTTCACGCTACTAAATTTCTTTTTTTTTTGACAGCCCGAAATTGCATTACAGATGCAAAAGTGTCATTTCCGTCTCGACGTGGCCGCAGTTCGTGCATGCTCGCCGCGCCGTATAAGCCTATCGGCTACACTCGTATACGATTCGAAAACTGAAAACGAAAATCACTTTGTAAAGGTGAGCTAGCGATGTATACAGAGTTTTTTTTTTTTTTAAACACCGGGCATAGTTTTTGAGGATGATTTTCCGAATAGTTGAGTTCCGCGAGTGAACCCGCGTACGTCAAGCACGGACAAAGGAAATTCTTGCGCCTATCGCATATATTCTGGCAAAAATAACAATAACAACGAAACATAGCGCTCCTCTCTCATTTTATGCAAAATTTCAGGGGTGCGCAATAGAACAGTGAAAAGTATTCGTTGAGGGGGGGGGGGATGGATACAACTATTAATACTTATACTATATATTCGCTTTATTGTCTGGAATCAGAATTTATTTTTCAGACAGTCAAGAATAAAAGGGAACTTTTTAAAGTAATTTTTTATTTTTAAATTTAACGTTAAAAAATATGGAACTACCTCAAAATTACTTTCGCTGGTGTAATTGAAACCGTTCGTAATAAATCCTAAAAGAAATATTTCACACCCAGTACGAGCCGCGTCAAAAGACGACCATTGAAAAAGGCCTGAAAAAAAGAAACTGCTAACAACTTGCTCAGCCGGTGCGCATTACACTTTCTCTCTCCCGAAAATCTCGGTGGGATTAAAAAAAAAAACACTGTGTAAAAAGAACCAGTTCTCTCTCTTCTCTTTTTTCTCTCCTTCTCTTGCAACCTACTTATCAACTTAACCCCTCGACCGCGGCTTCGTCGAAGTGAGGGCCGAAACCCGGCTGTAATAAGCGAAATTTGCCGTAGAGAGAGTGAGACGAAACAACGAGAACAATCGTTCTGACCCAAATTGCCTCGGATCGACGCGCGGGCGTTCGTATATACACACACGCGCGCGCGCCACCGTGTGCGCGTTCGCAATTTCTCTGTTTCGCCTTTTCACGCGAGAACTCGTAAAAAGCCCCGGTGCTCGTTGTCCGTTCCACCTTGCTACTCCTCGGTGTTTCCTGGTAAAGCCCGAAAGTGCGAGCCGATAATCGCAAATTCCTCCGTCCCTCTTCCTTCCCCATCAGCCTTGGTTAGTTGCTGGAAGGTCAGGAATGCCTGCGAGCTCCGCGCACGTGTATTTTGCATCTGTACGGTTCTGTGTAGAGATATATACATATAGTGTATATATATATATATATATATATATATATATATATATTCCGTTCTCCATTATCCATCTCTGTTTTACTACCGCCTATCCTCCTCTGGGAGACACTTTTGTATTCGCTCCCTCGTGCGTTACTGATGAAGAGAGAGCTGACTGAATAATTTGGATTTTACGAGGGAAAGGAGGGGTGCTGGGGAGAGGAGCGCGCTTCGCGGGATCGATTAGCGATAAAAACACCTGGTTCTCTTGTCTATATATATATATACATAATCAAGTAAGTGAATCGTAAAGCTAGAGCATTCGGGTTGATTCGAAGATTGGCCCGTTTTGTTCTCCATTTCTCTTTCTGTCTCTCTCTTCTCTCGTCTAGAGAATGGCGAACGTTTGAGTTTCGATAATGCTGGAGAAAGAGAAAGAGACCTTCCGAATTCGAGTTTGATGGGAGCTTAAGTTGAAAGCTGTGTTGAATATACGTCTATGCTGGTTATATATAGGCGGCGTTAAATTCAAATGATTGCGCGTTGGAAGTAAAAAATAATTTATAACTTCCCCCACCCCCGGTGCGTGGCTTAAAATTTGAAACCGAAATGGAATTATCGAAATTGTCTTTCTTCACGACGGCTTCGTAGAGGCTCAATCGTTAAATAGAATGGCTACCGATTAAAAGCGGCAGCGGACGAGGTATTCAAGGATCTTTTATCTCTTTGTTTTATTTCAAAGGCTTCCAGGAGAAATTAGAGGTTTATACGAGCTTTTGTACTAATTCATCTACGTCTTTATGGATTTTCTCAGGTCTGGAGATGAACTTTGGATGGGACGGCGTTGCGGCGGTCGTTCAAGTTAGTTTTACGGTGTACTCCTCTCGGTAAAAATGATTAATATTTTATACCCATAGCAGATCAGAATACTAAGCATTTTCTTATAGTGGACATATATATATATATATATATATATATATATATATATATATATATAATTGTCTAACAGAAAGATGACTTGTGAATAAAAAAATTTAGTGCTAAAAATTATGAAAAATTCACGGAACTTTTGCTGAGATTATTGTCGCGTGAAACATATGTGTTATTAAATCGAGATACCAAATGGGTCTATTTAAATAATGGTAAACTTTTAATACCAGTGCGAGCTGTTAATATATCCTATCTTCAGGCCATCGCTATATCTCACGGTATTATACACATGACTTACGCAATCAAGTAATTAGTTCACTTAGAAGTACAGAACGTTTTCTCATAGAGAATATTAATCCGTGAATCTCCAGTTCAGTTGGAATTACATATACTATATTATGAATGAATTCATTCCGGTATTTAAATTTAGCGTCAATGGTTGGTGTTAATGGCATTGGTGTAAATTATTTCATTTAACATTTTTGGTGGCGACCGATGAATTTTAAGTAAAATTATTAATCACATACTCGATTCATACTCGATGAATTGGATTGATCTACATAGAAATTACAAATTGTAATTAATAAATCAATGGAGTTATTCTGATATTATCACTGGATGAACATACAATTACCTAAGTCGAGACTCTTTTAAAATCAGCAAAAGCATTACGTGTTAGCAAAAAAAATTAAAATACATAGAAGTGAATAATCTTTTCGATTTTTTTTAAATTTGTGCTGAAGAATACATTCTTGCGCATGATGACGGAACTTATCTTTGGGCTTTGAATAATATTCTTTATCCGCGACTTCTCTCGGCACCGACGTAAATCAACATTCGCTCGTTTTTTTCTATCATCGAGCTCCGAATAATGAAGAAGACAGAGTACTGTAGCCAAAAGGATATCCCGATTGAGTTAAAGAGTCCACGAGAGGTCGACGGCCACTTGTCAAAACAGACAGGTTGCCGATAAAGCTGCTAATAATAATACGGTATCTTCTTTCCATCTCCCGAATAAAAGAAATGCATAGGCTATCCTTTTCGACTTTGAATAATATGGGTCGATCGTTAAACTTAAACAAGACCTCTATCGCAATCTCTCTATCACTCTCTTTCTTCTTTCCCCGCTTAACAATAAAAAAAATTCAGTACCTTATGAAAAAGGGAATTGCAACTCGATTGTACCCGATGGCAAAACAGTGTGTACTTTATATCTCTTATCGTACAGGTCACAGACTATATATAGGAGCGTATGCCGCAAGAGAAGTGCACCTTTTGCAGAACTAAAAATAACGGAAACGACAAAAAAAAGAAGATTTCAATCGACGGCGGAACCACGAAGAAAAAAGAGAGCGACGCACGGGCCTCGTAGAAAACAAAAGGGGATCCAGAGGAAAGTCCCTTTTGTCGCATTTCGTTTTCCCAGCCCGCGGAACGAGCTTGTAAATAGTTTTCTTCTCTCTCTCTCTCTCTCTCTCTCTCTCTCTCTCTCTCTCTCTCTCTCTCTCTCCTTTCACTCCCCTTAGAAGTCTCAGACAGTACACACTCGCCCAGGGAAATCGGCTTTATTGGCCGCCGTTGCTGGCACCGGTTCCGCGATGGAGACCCGCGCCTGTCTATGCGCTGCGCATCTACAGCGCATTGCGGATATAGTTGATGGGGCTGGAATTCATATAGGGATGTATTCCTGCATATAACTGGTGCACAGATTTTGTTGCCGTTATTTTAGGGAGAATGCGGGAGGTTTTTTTCTGAAGGTAGATCTTTTTTTCTGAAGAAAGTTCTTTCTTGTCTCAGGTATGTAATATGTTCAACGGTGCGAACAGAAGAAAATTTGCGCAAACATGTTAGGGCTCCAAATATTAATGGATCTGCCTTTCGAATTATAGATTGCGCAGGGGGGAGATAATATCGAGAATAATATAGGAAAATTATTTCGGAAATACAGCATATCGCTCTTATAGCGGTAAATTGAATAGAAGATGTCAATTTATGTGTGCAACGATCTTGTATATATTTTCTTTATAAATCATGCTATTTTTATCTCTGTCCGTATATCGTAAGTCTCTGAATTACGATGATTTTTGAATATTGAATATACGTTCAAACGCATTACTACAATGTTTACCGAGACTCAGAATAACAGTTTATGTTGGCAAAATTGATTTACAAATAGCATATATAGGTAAAGCTTGGATGAGTCATAGTCTTGTGCTTCTATCTGGCCGCATCTCGCACGACTGTGGGAATCAAGAATATTTGAATAATCCACTAAAATTATAAGTAATATTTTTAGAATCTTATTGGTGGACTAAATAACATTGTCATAAACTTTTAAAAACAAATATGTTCCGACACAAGCGCACAGATCGCATCTTAAAATAACTGATATTTAACGAGTTGTCATGTGGACGATGCCACCACAAGTGCTAATGCAGAATTGACGAATTTCTAAGAATCTGACCTACAGCTCCTATATATTTTTTGTTCATAGTTTTTGGCACCGCTGGCTGTTGTTGACTGTCTTTGAAGGTGCTGTCTTCTTCCAAGCTTTCTGATAGCTTGGTGAATATTTGTCTAATAAATTATCTTCATTTAAAAATCAATTTGCTTGAAATGAATGGTTGAAGATTCACTTAAATGGAAATATAATTTGATCACAGTGATGATGATTAAAATTATTGTTAATTATCACTAATGGTTGATATACTGTAGTAATTAATATTATACGTATTAAAAATTGTATAGCAGAGGATATTTTTAAACTGTTCGACACTTCTCTTGACATTTAAGACTTCATTGTCTTTCCTCTATAATTGTAGATAATAGATTGTTTGGAGATGAAATTGTATAAAAGACATCAATATGGATTTCAGAAAAGGAATTGGTAAATGGGATGACCTTTATATAGATAAGTTTTCCAGATAAATATCTCTTTTCCCTATTCTTCTGAATTCACATTAATCATCCTTATACGCAATTCCCAAGGTTCCGCAACACCTATGAAAATATCCATCAAACGCAATTTAACGTAGTACTGCACCCGCTGAGTTTTTCCAAACGTCCTTCGCATATTTTACTCCTTTATCTCTTTACGCGTCAGCTCTGTATCGCTTATGGGTGACAACGACCTACGAGAGCCGAGCAGCCTGCGATAAAAACGCGGGTGCGCGCACAATATTATTCCCTCCTTCGTTCCAGCGCTAAAGCGTGTATATATATATATATATATATATATATATATATATATATATATATACCGAAAATAAACCTAGCAAATGCACGCACTGCAGTCCCATATTTTGGCACCATAATCACGGTGCGAAATGGCGCAAAGCTGGGAGACCACACACGGGTGTCTCCTGGAACCACCGCTAAGCCTCCTCACCCCCTTCCCCCGTAAATCTCCATGCAAGGCTGCCAATGGCACGGCCAAAGTTTTTACTATGCGTGCAAGCATGCGAGCTTTCTCTCCGTTCAGAGAGACCCACGCGGTTATATAGACTTCCTCCTTCGGCATTGTTTTGCGACGCGGCGGTGTACTGCCTATAGAGCCTGCCGCGCCACCTAAAACCACCTTTGGACGTGTACCCGCCCCCTCTCTACATACAAACGGAAATATACGGCGGTACGAAGGGGCAGAAGGGCGACAAAAGAGCCTCGCGCCCGCACATATGTAATAATGCGCCTGCACTTCCCATATCGCTCCCTCTACGTTCTCTTCTCTTCTCTCTATTCTCTGCGCGAGAGTTTTCAGGGCGGCTCCAGGGTGTGCACCTCTGATGCTTTGTACGGCACTTTGTTCCATTGTTCGGTGTGTGCGTTATTGCAACTGAATTATCGGTTATACGCTCTGCCCACACCCTTTACTTTTCGGCTATTCAATTACCGTTAGGGAAAAGGGTACAGCAGAAGCCGGGAATTGAGTAAATATTCCAGCAATTTGGTTGGTCGGAGCACTGACTTTGAACAATGAACATAAATAGGTAAGAGATAGTAGGAAAAAATTACATTAAATATCTAAGATCGCGCAGAATCCTTTGTACCCATAACAATACAAAAGTTATAATACTTTGTTTTAATTTTATTTTAATCCAAAATTAAACTTTTCGCCTTCCCTTGCTCTTGATCAGTATTGGAAGTCACAAAAAAGAAATACGTGCAATAGATATTCCTAGCCGATTACATCTGGTGACAAAACCTTAAATCTCTACCGTTCTTTTTTTCTGAATAGGAGCTAATTCTCATTTTAATGAAACAATTTTTTACAGCTTCACGTAGACAAAAGAACTTTTCTAAATTCACAAATTCTTTTCTAAAACTCAGTATATAGAAAGTAATCTGCTCATTTACGAAAGTGTTGCTAGTGCAGAAAATCTATTTCTGCTGAAACATCTCACCATTTTTCAATTTTATACTGGCCATCTTGATTTCTGGTTAAATGGTCTTGACACTGTTAAAATACAACGACATAAACTACCAAAAATCATTGGATCAGAACCAATCGTTTAGTTTAGTATTATTTGACAATGTCATCGTACTCCAAAAGTGCAAACTGTAAACTTTAGTCTTCGATAGAGAAGCAGGACAAATCCGCCCAAGTGACCGATTCACGGTCAATTAATCGCTTCCCTCATGGTCACCGTTGAATTCATCAATGCCATACACTTCGTTGTTCTATTCAACATGCACCATTGCAAGGGGAGACAGCATAAATTGTGCATACGGTATTAATAGCGCGTTTGCATCCCCTAATCTCCACAAAGACCAAACTTACTAAGCAATAATGCAATCTACTACGCGTCACTTCCCACCTAAAAGAGCTTCGATCGCACTTGATTCGCGCGCTTTTTGCGTGGCCTGTTTTGACGGACGCGCGCGGAAGAGCGAGGAACGCTTGAACGCGCGCTCGGGAGCTCTAATATGCTAAATATGGTATGCGGCACGTGACAGTTGCCGACATTCGGGCGCTTATATGAGTTGATAAATGGAAACGAGCGCGAGCACTGAACGCGCACGTACGTGTTTTGCATATCCGAGATGGCTCTTCTCTCGCCAATGCGCGCGCGAGTCGCGCACCTCCGTCTAGCTGGTCGAGTTAACGTAGAGAGAAAGGCTATGAATTTATAAATGAATTTGTCGATGCGGCGCGCCGTAGGGGTTGATGGTTTAATTAGACTGTTGAGATGAGAGAGCGAGAGAGAGAGAGAGAGAGATAGAGAGAGAGAGAGAGAGAGAGAGAGAGAGAGAGAGAGAGAGAGAGAGAGAGAGAGAGAGAGAGAGAGAGACAGCCAGACAGAATTCGTTTTAATTATTATTAAACACATTAGGAGAGAGTGTGTTACTGGGATGATTCGCATTTGACACTGGAGTTAAATTGGATAATACAGGAAATTATAACTATAACGAGAATTTTGGACCTCTCCACTTAGATTTTTGACGTTTCGGTCTTCTGCTATTTTTCTCGAATTATTTCTTTTACTGATAGTTACAATGAAATGATGCGAAGCTATTATGATGTTATGAAGTTATGAATGTTAGTATTATGAAGCTATTATGATGATAATAAAATTGATATGTAGGTCAAGTTTCAATAACAGTATTTAATCATTTTTTCTAGATTATATTTACTATCCTACTATGAATTAATATTGATTTTTGACATAGAAATGAAAGTTATTTAACTTATAAGAATTTTATTTATATACATAAATTTAGTATTTACATACTTTCTTTAGTGACATCAGTGATTAAGACTCCAAAGAACGACCCCACAACTAGCATAAAACTGTATAAGATAATGAAAGATAGCCAAAGTAATTGGTTACAAAATCCTAATTACACGTCTCCCCCTGTTGCCCCTCTGCATAAAATAATGAAAATGTAAATCAGCTTACGATAGCATCTATTATATACGACGGGCTGCAATCAAAGCAACTTTTTCTCGCCCTCCCCCTACCGCCATCTCACTCTATGAATCGTAAATTTGTCTGTTCAGCTGTGTGCGAAATCTTTGCTATCAAAGAACGTGGACGACGAAGACGACTGACCAATCCTCTACCTACTTCCATGTGAACGCGCGCGCGCACGCACGCACACACACCTATGATAAATGCATCAATCGATCGCTCTACATCTGCGCTCGTTGACGAGGGGGCAACGATTTGCCTCATGGCTTGTTAATCATTGTACCTAATTAGTTCGGGGTAGGCGATTTGCGTTTTCGACCTGGCAGTCAGTTTCACGAGCCCTTACCAAGAGAGAGAGAGAGAGAGAGAGAGAGAGAGGGGGGGGGAGAAATGGAGGATGAGCGAAATAGAAGTAGAGAGAGACGTCACACGAGGAGGAAAGAGAACCTCATGTTCGATATGAAGGGCTGGAGGGGGGAGTCCTCTCTGGTAATTTGGCAGACATCTGGCAGTGATTTCTGTCGTTTGCAGGTGTGCGCGCGCACGTGTGCACGTGTGTAGGCGAGACTGGCCGACAACCGATCGTGCGAAATGATTGATTCCGGTGGGACTATGTTGTAGAGGGGTAGGGTATAGGGGTAGAAGTGTGGAACGGACAAATGCGAATTTCCGGTTGGCAAATACGGTTCAATGCAAACTCCAACGCGACGGCGCGTGACGCTGATTCCGTCAGATCTGATGTTATATAATTCTTCTTATATGCACAGCGCCTCTTACGATGAGATTGTTGAAAAATACATTCAGATCGAGAGGGGGCGCTGATACTTTTACAAAATCTCGAATGTTGCGATGTTGTTCAGGGCAGGGAGTGCTTGCATGATTATATAGTAATGCGACTTGAAGGTAATGCCAACGCTCAGTAAATTGAGGTATAAGATTCCGCGCAGGATCGGCGATAATTACTTTTAGTAATTTATTATTGCTCTTCATTATCCCATCACAAGTCAGCAGGACGAAGATGAACGATGAAGTTTTTGTTACTGCAATCTTCTATGACCTAGACCCAACAGAGCATTACGAAGTATTTCATAATTTTATTCATATAGTTTGAATATTATTGTCTCAAAAAATAACCTGTTATATATATATATATATATATATATATATATATATATATATATATATATATAGATATCCATTTTCTCTTATCCTTACGTCTTGAAGAAACAATCTAAATTTGTTAGTCGACAACTACGTAATGCACATTAAAAGCTTTTTTATACACACATCCGTACAATAAACTCCTTCGAGAGAATTTCACACATTCTTATTATGAAAAAAAAATAACAATGGAATTCTCCGTTTCTGTTTCAGGTGAGTAAAAGTTTATTTCCATCTCCTGACGGCTGATGTCATCGTCGTTGCGTAAGTACAGAATTCAGATGGTCCGTTCATGAGATCTGGAATAAATCTAGAAAATAGAACAACAAGGCTTGAGGCCTGCATAATACAAAAGCGAGAGAAAAAGTATTTGCAAAGAGCGCTAATGAATCTGGTGGAATATTCTTGAAATAACGAGAAAAAAAGAACAAGAAACCTTATATGGCTTCTGTTATTTCAGACCGACTCCTCTGCTCAGGTGTGTATATTTTTACACGGACGGGTTATATATATATATATATATATATATATATATATATATATATATATATATATATGAAGAAGAGCGATGAAGCTTCGCGCGTATTATACAAATCAACGATTATAATATATATATACGATATCAGCCATCAGAGCAATCGAAGTTGCCGATCTGGACATTGGACAGCCATCTCGAATTACGGAGTTGCTATATATATGTACCAGCGTATAATGGAAAGTATAAAAAAAAATAGAAAATGTGCATCGATCGATATTGAAGGATCGATTAATTCATCGGAACGGAAGTATAATAATATTCGGTTTATCGCTATTGCACAATCAATCGTATAACGATCTCGATTTAGATATATATCACCGTACTTGTTGCTTTTCACTCTTTAGCATGTATAGTTCTTCTCCCATACCGATGTAATTACGTATTACGTCATTATTCTTATATATACACTGGATGAAGTGCGTGCAACCGAAGCGACGTCGCAATTAACGCCGCAGACTTTTGTTTGACAATCATCTTTCGAGAATATATAATTTACGCGAAACACTCAAAGTCAGTTGCATACGCCATTAATAATAATAAAAAGTTGAAAAATTTAAAAAAAATCTCTCTTCCATTTGTGTATACACCAGAATACCTCCTGCACCCAGCTATCCACCCAGCGCAGAACAGAGACGGAGAGAGAGAGAGATAGACAGGCCTGAAACGGTACAGCGTAATGCGCCCCACCGGCTCCCTAACGAGCCGTATTACCGATGCGACAGATAATCGATTAATCCGCGATTTCGCCGGTATAGCGGCGATGATTTCCGATTATTGAGAAATTAGTCCGCGTGCAGTTGACAAGAGACGCCGCAACGACGGCGCATCGTGCTGACCCGCGACGCGAGAAATTGCGCGCGTGAATGATTATCGACGTGCGTCATTCCCTCGGACACTGTTTGGGGTCTCGGACGAATCTCTCTCTCTCTCTCTCTCTCTCTCTCTCTCTCTCTCTCTCTCTCTCTCTCGCTCTCTCTCTCTCTCTCTCTCTCTCGCTCTCTCTCTCTCTCGCTCTCTCTCTCTCTCTCTCTCTCTCTCTCTCTCTCTCTCTCTCTCTCGCTCTCTCTCGCTCTCTCTCTCTCTCTCTCTCTCTCGCTCTCTCTCTCGCTCTCGCTCGCTCTCTCTCTCTCTAACTATCTATCTATTACTGCATTGGCTCTGTAGTTGATATGTCAGCGCACGATTCCATGAAAGCACGTTGTTTTTTGATCAGTCTCCGTATATCATATACATATAAACATACATCTCGTGAGGCATATGGAAGCTGCGGAGACACAGAGACGCCTAATTTTAAAATTGCGTAATTGCGCCCAACATCCGGCCGCTCGTTTTGTCGATGCGTTATAACTAAATAAAACTGCGCTAAAAGTGGTATTTTAGGATTTCGTTTTGAATGTTGAATGTTCTAGTTGGCGGTAGTGTCATTGGGATTCGAAGAATTCGGAAGAGATTCTCAGCTATGATCTGAATTTGTTGAATTTGAGGATTGCCGGACGCCGGAGCAAATTATATAGACGAATAACTTTTTTTTACTTCCTGGAATGTTTGACCGTGATGTTTTAGTTAATAAAATTCTGCAGTACTCTGAATTATACGGAGCTTAAATTTCATTTGGTAATTGCGGGGGTATTTTAATTTTCTCCATTAGAGCTAGCGCAATTTTTTCACTTTATAAATTGGGCAAAATCACGACTACGATATATCATGTACAATGTCTAACGCAAATTTTCAGATAGGTTATTAATGAAATTAAAAAATAACTTTAGAGACAGTGACATATCCAATTTTTGACGAAAAAAAAATTTTTAAAAAGAGTGCTTAATAATGACTAGTTTTTTGTAAAACAAATCAAACAATTACGAAGCACAACGTGGATTTTTTCAGATTGGTTGTTGTAAGCGTTGGAAAAAAGTACAGTAGCTGGATGGAGTTAGTTAAATTTTCCACATTCTTTTGTATCGTAGATACGTCAAATACTTGAATAGTCAAATATTTGAAAGAACTATTCAATAGCTTAAAATCTATAGTCAAAATGTGCAAAAAAAAATCGATAACCGTAAGTGTACTGCTCTAGTCTGTTTCATTATTATTTACTATCTGTTCCAATAATTGAAAGGCCACTGACTCAGTTGCACGTAGCATGAGTATATATATATATATATATATATATATATATATATATATATATATATATTATAAATTATAAACGTACACAGCGTATTCCCATACACATATGTTAATGCCCCAAAGCAGCGGCTCGCTCGCGCGTCATGTGAATTTACCAGGTTTAATTTAATTACGTAATTTTCCATTACATCGAGAGCTCTCGGCCCGGAATCTCGTCGGGTAAAGAAAAAAAAAGAAAAATTAAAAATCAGCGCAAATAATCACGTGGCGCATGAACGATCGAAACAAGCAGCGGTGTCAAGGACTGTGCGGCAACTCGCTTCATCCGAAACCAAGCCCTCTCCCCCCCCCCTCTCTCATAGAAATCGCTTGAACATTTATTTATTCAATTAAATGAAATCCGGTAGTGCGCTCCTCCCTCCTCTGTGCTATTCCCTCGTCCGTTCAGCTTTTTGTGCGTGTATATATATTTAGGGTCACTGTTTGCCGCCACGGCAAATCAAATTCGATCCCGACGCGTTTTCCGATTTTCCCGGTCTGTCCTTTCTCAAACACCTCGGATACCTTTGCACGTTGTCGGATACTGGTTTCATCCCCCCTTCTCGCACTCTCCACTGCACTTAAACCCTTCGTCGAAATTGATAATTCTCGTTTGTTTTGATAACGCGTGATCGCTGTGTACATACACTAGCAATAAATCGAAAGGTTTACGACGAATGTCTATATAGCATCGCACAGACGACCAATCAGTGCGCGCGCACAAACACAGACACAGCTCGGGGAAATCGAACGATTTCCTAAATCGAATCAGACCGGGGAGGAAATTGCGCGATCGTACGCTCGCAGTTTCGCCGGTAGATCCGAAGAGTATGCTAGAGGTGGTGAGGGTTGGGTGGGGGGGGGGGTAGATTGGCCGCCTCAGCTGCGCGGCGGGATTTGCGAACTGTTTAAATTCGCACGTATATTCGAATTTGAATTTGTAGAGCTCGCGCTATCTATATAAAGGCGGTCGCGCTTGCGCTGATTAGGCCAGTGTATGCAGTGTACGCGCGGGCGCACGCGACAGCTGTTTCGAGCGAAATCGCGGTTTGCGTCGTTATTTGGCGTTGGAAGCACGTACCGATTACGTTTATATAGACCGAAGGCCCGCTGTTTTGATTAGAAAAGGATCGCAAGTGTTTAGATTGGTGTAAATTGAAATTCTTATTATTATTATAAGACTATTGTAGTATAATTAGAATCAATAGAACTCATGAGTTATCCATCCGAGTAAATAGTGTGATAATACATAGTATTATTTATATAGTTTCATTTTACAGGCACATAAGTCGGAATTATAAAAAGCGAATTATTTTATCGCTTTCCTGCGAGAAAGCTACCGATTTATTAACACCATCAGGTGCACATTTTTCTTCTGAGTGCACATATAAAATTAGTGGTGGTAAAAAAGTTTCCGTGGTTATGTTGAGTAAAACCTAAGAATCTTTCTTAAGATTTTCCGGCTCAAAATGGTGAATATAATATTGTGACTGTTTAACTTTGTATTAGGAAGATTTCCCGATTTACAGACACATAATGTAATATAACGAAGGTCAATTTCAAGATGTACGGAGTAATTTTATTTCGCAAAAATTTATTCTCCGCAAAGAATTAAAATAAAGTAGGATATAATAATTTTAAAATATAAAATTCAGACTGCTGCGGATGATCTGTATCGTAACAAATACAGTTGTTTCCGAAAAAAATATGACTTCATCATTAATTTATTTCTCGCTATTTTAAGATAAACAAATAGATATATTTATTTACGATCTCGTCAGTATTATATACGTATTTCTTGTCGACCTAAAAGTTTGAAAAGTATCTAAAGGTATAATTAGGAGCGCACTGATAGCTCCGCAACCAAGAAAAAAGAGTGATATATGTGCGTAAGAGGTGAACATTCTGTGCGGCAGGATTTAAAATTTTTTTGTTTTTGTGTTCTGGACCTTGCCCATTCTAAAATTCATTCAAGTACTTTTGTAATGGAATGCATTTAAAACATTTAACTGGCGTTCACAAGACGACAGAACTATATATTAAATGGAAAAAGCACACTATCACCATTTGGAATCCCACATATTGAATTTGGAAATTGGAACAGTGGATTTGTTATTGGTTACTTGAAAATTTCCGAAGTTGATAAGAGTTTTGGTACATGATAAAACCGTGTCTATAATTATATAAATTAATATTTATGCATACCCCTGTACTATTTATCAGATTGATCCGGGTTTCAATGTATTTTGATGTAAAACGTTTGATATTACATACAATTTATTTAAATTCATGACTTAATGTATTTAACAATCACGACCTCAATTCGATCGTCTTCCATCATATTGCACGCGGGAAAAACAATAATAATTTTTTCTAGTAAAATCCGTATAAATCTGCTGTGTACGTGCGTACTTGTTTTATCGATTAAATCTAATCATACGCGTGTACGCGAATGCGACAGAAACTGCATAACGCAACGTCGTTAATATTCAGAGCACCGATTTTAACATTTCCCCATGGAGGAATAAAGACTACTTATCCGAAATATCGTAATATCATCCATTCATATCTATATATAATGATATATGTAAAGCTTCACTTTATTGCAAAATTGCAATAATAAAGTAGTCGTAATAATTACCTGGCGATTCGGAGGGGCGGGGCACGAGATAAGCCCAGCTTCGAATGATAAAAAATGAAGATTTTATCACATTCGATACTCGGGACTCGTAGCTCGATAGCAAAAATCGAGTATATATGTATGTATGTATGTATAGGTATAATTTGTCAGATTTTTATTCTCTGTGCCCCGTCCTCTGCCGCACTGAATAACGCGATGCGTTACTGCACGCGCGCGCGGGCTCCCGCGCCCTCTTTCCTCTTTATATGCCCGCTTGCATAAATTTTATCAATATATAATATATTGCTTTTTTTGCACAAAGTTTTGCAGAAACAAAAAAAAAATATGCAAAATTATTATCGTTCTCCCGTGGCCGTCGTCGTAAATATCGGCTTGATTTAGGGTTTTCAAAGAGAGAGAGGGAGGGAGCGATGGGGAAAGAGAATAGAGATAAATGCGACATTTACAGGTTTTATATGTAAATTACTTGGATGTGCCTCTCTCCATTAGAAACTTGTATAAAGAAAAAATTTGGTCGAGCAGGCAGAATATAATTATCTCTTAAAACTATAGTCTTTCGCGTTACTGAATATAGAGAGTCGTGCATATAAATATGTAAGTTTGATTATTCGAATTGTACATCGACCTTTTGGCATTGATTCTTTAATTGATATTTTTTACCCTAAAACGAGACTAGGCGAGGCTGTATTTCGATTTCGTTCAACGGTGAAACATCCCGCAACAATGCCCGCGATTATTGAAGTGCATCATAAACCAAGTGCTTTAATTTCACACCTTATTGAAATAATGCAAAATTTACGATACGTTTTTATTATTATAAATTTTGTGAATAATTTAATGAAACGAAATTTTCAACGAATTATATGTGAATTTCTTCAGTTTGCTTTTCTCGATATTATTTTCCAACAGACAAACAAGCAATGTTTGCCGTACTATTTTTTACTATTTTTTCCTTTAGAGAAATTTTTCATTGGATAATTTTCTATTCGTTGACCTGACATTATTTTCACCCAACATTATTTTAACTCCTATAATAAAATTGCATCGCATTCGAGCTCTCGCATATGGGCACAATCTATAAATTTAATCCAGTAAAACGATAAAGTTCGCAGCAATCATAATATAATATACTCGTGCGTCTATATACGTTTCCGACTGTACAATAACATATATATTTATAAATAGGTGTCACAGAGGTCGTGAAATATTATTCGCTTATTCCGCTGCCTATCCTACTTGTCTAACTCCCGTTCCGTTCATGTTTTACCGCTAAATTATAGACAGTGTTTCCATCTGACGCCCCGGGACAACTGGAAGATGAGAAACTCTTCCTATTAAGCCCGCAGCTATATGCATATCCTTTTGCTGATTAAAATTTTAACGACTTTATATCCCGGAAACAAATTTATTTAGGAATAATTGTGAATTGGATTTGTTTTAAAACAAAAAAAAAATTAGACTCGCGCAACTGCGATGCTTTAAAATTTTTGATATCGATAACATAATTCTTGTAGAATTAAGAAAACAAAAATGTAATTTGCGGAAATACATTTTCTCAATTCCTATTATCGTCAATTACTTTTATTTTGTCCAATGTGTATTTCATTACCTTATTACAATATACTGTGTATACTGAAATGCTAGATGCAAATTCATAATTTCAACGTTATTGTTCAAGAAAACCTAAAAAAATAAAAAAATAAATATATATACATATATATATATATATATATATATATATATATATATATATATATATATAGACAAGGAAGCACATTTCTTGCCTGGGATCTCCTCGGCGCCCAAGTATATTCAACGTGTGAATTATACGAAAGCGAATCAAAAGGACCGCGAAGCCCCCCTCCTCCTCCGACATTTCTTGTTCAAGATGCTTCTGGCATCTTGAACAAGAGACAGAGGCGCTTAATCCATCTGTCGTTCGTTTAATAACTCTCTCTCTCTCTCTCTCTCTCTCTCTCTCTCTCTCTACTTCGCTTATACAGTTTTTTTTATCACATCAGAGACATAGGTAGAGGAGGCAAAAGGTAAATATTTTCGCCGCAGAGTTCCGCAAACCTCGAGTGACCGGGGTGCTGGTAAAAAGAGAGAGAGAGAGAGAGAGAGAGAGAGAGAGAGAGAGAGAGAGAGAGAGAGAGAGAGAGATAAAGAGAGTGAGAGACTACTCTCCGACATGCTTCGACACATATATTTAGAGAAAACGAAAACTGTCTGGTGCGCGTTCGCGGTGATGCATCGCCCCTGCCTCATCCATTTATCCGCGCTCCGATCCCCTCCGGGCTAATCGCTGCGCGCCGAAATCACGAAACGCGGCGCCCGCAGAGGCCGCCAGCTTTTCGCATTTAATCCGGCGCGAGCACGATAATAATTTTTTACCACACACGCGCGCCAATGCACGCGCACACGGCGTTACTGACCTCGCCAATTATTTTTTTTAAAAGCTCCTCGCGCGACCCTTCTTCCCTTTCCCGATACCATAAATTTCCCTTCGATTCGCGTGGAACTGTTATGAACGTGGCGGTGCCCGGGCGCGCCGGTCGAACCCACGAATTTTTCGGCCCGTCCTTTTAGATTCGTAGCGCGGGGTGAGAAATTGTGATTTTTCAAATGTTTTTTACAAATTAGCCACTCGCTATATATATATTTATTACACACAGTTTACTTTTTTCCATAGGCATACAACGGCGTAAAATTTTTTCTTCGATAACGATAATTTCCTGCAATCCATTTCCAAAATATATACATATACATTCTTCAATCGTCGCACGATTTCGATGAAAAGCATTTCGTCACGCTTAATTGTATCACCGCTGGAATATTTCAATGCTTTATATACGTATATTTAAATCCAATTCATTGTTTATCACGTTGGAATTATAAAAAAATCCAATAAAAAACGTTGCGAAAATCTTGACGAGTCGCGGTCGACGAACGAATTGCGAATTCGCAAAGCTCGCGCGTAACGCAAGCTTTCGTAAATAAATCGACTCGGCGCCGCTCGTGCATTTTATAATCAACCGCCAAGTACAGCTGACTCCGAAACGGAAAAAAGGGGCGGAGGAACAACCCGAAATTGCCGTGACCGCCCTTTTTAATTAACATTTTTCGCGCTCCCATAATTTATCGCTTTACCACGTTGAAACAACAGGCGCCAATGAAACATGGAGCCTAGCCACCTCTATGTATATGCTGGCGCATGAAAATTTCATCCCCTGCCTCTGATCGCCCCCTATCCTCCCGCTGTCGCGCAACGCGGAAAAACCTTTTGGCCACGAACGTAGCAGAAAAAGTCCCTCCTCCGTCAGACTACCGGCCAGAATTGGGATTTGGGAGCCGTGAGACGTGTTTCTCTATATATGCCTCCGTATGGCTTTTTTATGTCTCGCCCATCCCCCTTCTCAACGAAATACGTAGAAACAAAGCAGTCTGAGGGGGCGGAGGGGGGGAGGCTCGGGCAAGATCGCGCAGTCACGGGAGGCCGGGGAGAGGGATCAGTGCCGCGGAAGAGACAGTAGACGAAGAAACCTTTGGCGGAAGGCCAAAGCGCCCCCTTATCTCGACTCCCCCGCTATCCCGACTCCCGCCCCCTGAGCGTCGTGCGTCGAGTTATTATACGGATCTTCTTATACTTCTCTCGTCCTCGCGAGCGACTGTTTCTCTTACTTATACACGCATTTTTCGACGTTGCTATTCTTTTTTGCCCAACGCCCTGTCTTACGCTCCCTTCTTACTCTGTTTCTTTTACCTTCGCTAATTTTCTCCACGGCTTTCTGGAGCTTCCGTTTCTCTTACAGAGCGTCGTTAGCTCGGCCCTCCGTCAACCAACCTGGCGCCTGCTCTCGCTTTCGGCCCGAAAAACGCGCGCTCAAATATTCGCGAATTATAAGGCACGGAGCTCCAGCAAGCAGTCGATTGCGCTGTATAGACGTGCACTTAATTTATTTAAAATAAATATATTTAAAATAAATTCGATGGAGGGACAGCGACGACCTGTACGCTCGAAATTTGAGTAGAAGTCAGAGAGAGAGAGAGAGAGAGAGAGAGAGAGAGAGACACAGTGGAAAAGTGCAAACGGCGTTCTGGATTTCAAAAGCTGCGCAGCGGCCGCCGTGGCGTCGATTCTCGATATCATATAAAGCCGTGCGCTATTTCGCGTGAGTGAGAAAGAGAGAGGGGCGCGCGCTCACGAAGGAAAATTGGCGCCGATCGCGATAGAAAGCGGATTTTTATTCGATCATTTTTCGACGGTGTCGAAAGTAGGTCCATTGTATAACTTTCAGCTTGGGAATTTTCATTCTGGATGGGGATGATTTATCGGCAGTTGGCTATGGGAGGGGATGAATAGGAGAGGGGCTGGAGCTTGGGAAATAAATTGAACAATAACGCCCGCTGATATTGAGAATATTTATAAATCGCCAGTTAGTAATCGATAGTTAAATAAATTTGGCAATTCAACTATTTGATTTCTGTGTTGAGAAAGTATTTATTTAGTAGATTTATTAACGATAAAAGTTATATTCAAATGTAATGTATTTTTTAAATGAAATTGTTCTTAGAATAAATATGAATATAGTATCAGCAATGATGGTACAAGTAACCCTAAACATAATTGTAGTTTTCTGCATATACTGTTATAGTTAAAAGTGATAGTAGTTGTAGGGCAAATTTTAATTTCATTATTATCAATACACGTTCTTAAAGTACATAAGTTTATGGTTTGCAATTTTACATTAATTTTTAAAAAATGAATACTATAATACTGATGACTATGAACTGTTTCTTCATCTTTTTAAATAATTTCATACATAGTGGTTATCATTTATTTATAAAAAGTATTATATGTTCAAATGAACAATTCAAAGATTCTCTGATCTCTGATGAAGGTAATAAAAATGAATGCCTTCTACCGATTATTTTCATACGAAAATACATTAAACAATAATTATATTAATAGTGTGAAAATTGTTCGTATTTTTTATATAAATGCTGCAGAACCCTTCAGAGATACGGTCCATCATTAAAGAACTTCCTTTCATACAATTTTTCTCCAAATACAATTTTTCCTTTATATGATTTCATATGGCCGACCGATTTACGCATCCAAATAGCAGTGCTAATCAACAAGAAAGGTGCCAGATGTGTTTGTAAACAAAGCAGAATTGAATTCAGAAGTTGAATTCGGGATTACCGTATAGAGGAAAAAACGTGTTTTAAAAAAAATATTTTTATAACGTTTAAGTAAATTGATATTCTAAATTTTTGTTCATATTATTTAACGCAATATTTATGCGTTAATTAAGAAGGGCTTGAAACGCGCCATTTCAAATTACGTAAAGCCGACTAATAATTGGAAAAGAAAGCGTGTATTTTAATAAAAAAAAATAATATAATGAATTTAAAAAATGGTTATTCTGGTGTATTGTACCATTATGGATTGTATTATTTAATTAATGTGTAATTAATTATGTAATTATTATGAAAAAATTCAGAAAGTAACGAACCGAATAAAATATTTCTTTCCTTACTGCAGATTCAAGAATAACAAGGAAACATAGATTATAGTTCGATTTACTTGATTATGGTTCATAAACGAAATTATTATTCATAAACGAAAATTAAAAGTATTAAGAATTTTATTCTAAATAAAGGTCATAGATTTGCTTCAAAAATAATAAAAAATACTTTATTTTCTTGTCGTATTCTCTATTACAAAGTCTTCTCTCAATAGAAATGTATAAACTTGTATTAATTTTTCTTTCATAGTCCGCCATATTTTATATTTTTTTTTGACAAGATGTGCCTCTATACTATAGCAACAAGTTTTCTTAAATAATTAATCAGAAGAGCGGTAAAACTTTTTATTATATCTGCGAAGACTATCTTGGCGCGCTTAAAATATGCATCAACATAATATATAGCTAAAAGAAAAGAAGGCTCGCTAATTGTTATGCTTCTTATTTTATTGTACAAGTATCATGGAATATTACGAAAATGAATAGAGAATGATGGAATATATATATTTTTCCCTTACCTGTGCAACCGCTGGGGGAAGGAAAGAAGCGAAGGGGGTCTGGAGGGAATGCGGAGCAGGTAGCTCGCCGCACTGGCAGGGTATGTACGGAAATTTATTAGGGTAGTTCATTAGCATCCTTCCTCGCTTCAGTGACCTAATTATGTATTTAAGTATTCCAGAATTTAGAGGAGCGTTATTAGATGCTCTATAGCCTAACCTTATTTTACGCGGGGAACGTGGTTGATATTTTATGCTTATAGTTTACGAATCCTATGAGCCCTGCGTTTTACGAGCGATGTTGAATATAGAATTCCGACACATCTGAGTAGATGAAAATATCCGATTCGAGCCTTTTATTAAATTTATAAATAAAGTTTTATATCATATCTTTGATCAATAAAGATTTCTTTTTCTTTATTAGTTGAAAATACAAGGCTTCGGAAAAGTATGTTGCAAAAAAATTGAACTTCAGTAAAGAATTAGAATTTTGTTACAAAATAGTAGTAGCTAATACGCTAGCTGTCAATTACTATTCTATTTAGTTGATAATTATACGCTTATTATATTTTTACGAGTTATTTGTTACTTTAGTACAGAATGCACATGCCTACAAGTTACTGCTATAAACATAGGAAAACAAAGATAAATAGTAAGGAATTTTTAAGTTCAGTGTTTTTGTTCAATAGAAAAAGTTTCTTGATGTTAGTTTTTTTGTTTGTTATGTTTCTAGTATAATTTGGTTGAAATTCCAATATAAAAATGATAATTGAAAAACTATGTTATATCTATAATATATGTATATCAGCATATATGTATATCTATTTGATCTAAACATTCTTTATATAATATCCTTGATATTATCCCCATTAAAATTTGGTGAATTAGTAATGAGCAGATTGTTAGTTATATTGAAGTATTCAATGTAATTTTTTTTTTTTACTATTAAGCCATAAATGAAATTCAGACAATAATCTTATCTCGACGCAAATGATATAAAAATTTAACCATACACTACAAAAACATAATATAACAATTTAACGTTTTAAACATGTCGAATACTATGTAAAGAAAATAAAACATGTGCTATATACGTCAAGCGCATTGAATTGACCAGGTTGGCACTCCCCTCCGACCCCCCAACCATTAACATTATTGCGATTAATTTAAAATTGCCCGGATAAAAAGTAGATAAAAATAATATATTATGTGTCAATTTGTAAACTATACATTGACAATACTTATAATTAGGATATTTCTATTTTAAAAATAATAAATGATGTCGTTCGTATCTTGTAAATCAATTCTTCATTTCCTATACACATTGCCGACAATGAAATTATTATCAAAAGCTAATCGGATTAACTCACTATAATTAGACATCGGTTAATTTAGAGATTTTACGTTGAACGGTGGGGGCTTTCTGCACTTTTTGATTTCGTCGAAACGTATATAAATTTTGTCATTCTCAGCGCGGCCATTCCTAAACCGAATGCAGTATATCAGTTATCACCGCACGGTCTGCACAGTATAACAGCATAGGCATGCGCAATCAAACGCACTCTATCGTAAAATTTTCGTCCCTCTTTCTATTATACAGGTGTGACGTGGAGCGGGCGCAAAGCAATTCGCATATCTTTTTCGCTTTTTTTGCACGAAACAGAAAGAGCGACCGGGGAGAGGGGGGGGGGGTGAATGGAAAAAACCATACAACGCGCGCTTTGGAGAGTGCTGCTCTCGATTTTAAGAGCTACCGCGTGAGGACACAAACATGCGGAGATATTAGCAGCATGCGTCCGCGTATACCAGGGATGCAGTTTTTTTTTATGGATATCCTTCCTTCCCTCCTTCCCTCCCTTTTCACGTTTTTTCCCATGCACCATGCTTTTAATGCACCTGCGGAATATATATATATATATAATACCTCTACTCGTTTATAATAGTGCGTGCACTAAGTCGAAGGCCTCCCTCCTTTCTATATATATCGACTTTTATTTGGCCTATACCATCACTCTTCTCTCTCTGTCTCTCTCTCTCTCTCACCTATTTCTTCTATTTAATTTGAATATACAGAATTGCGTACATATATGCACTTTTATGCATTTCCTCTTTTTTTATCATTCGATCATTCTTTATCTCTCTCTACATATAACGCCATTCAATATTTACATGGTAATTTCCTGATTATTACAGTAGTATACAACTACAGTTTTTGTTTAAGCATATGTATAGAGAGTAAGCGATAAAAAAGGGAATTTTTTGCAGGCTATTTCTTCCTCTTTTTATTATGCGAGCGTCGGTTTAAATTCATAGTTTCACTCTGGATTTCTAAACGGGCGCGAAGTTTGAATTTGTAAAAACGGGAGAGAGAGAGAGAGAGAATGAGAGAAAGAGTGCTGTGCGGTTTTACTACTTGCGAAGGTTTTGCAATTTTCACGGTATTATTCAAATAAGTTAATATTGTCGACTCTTTTTTGAGGACCCAAGTATAGTAATCGGGATTAAGGTCTTTGTGAAAAAATAGTTTTTCGGTAAGAAAATCCATACTGCTGAAGAAGTTGGAATTATTCGTTCCATATTTTAGCGTTTGTTGAAATATTCAGTTACATATTTTGAGAATTCTTTTTTTTAAGCTGTTCGCAACATGTCTTAAGCTGAAATGAAGGTCAAATAAAAAATTACCATTATTAATATGTGATATCAGCTTATGGATTTGAATCAAATTTATAATATTTATTGCCTTCTTCTAATAAACGCATTAAGTTTAAAACTAAAATGTTGGAGAAATTCACATTGCACATTTTTTTTACCTACTGACCATCGTGTAACTTTAATTTGGTAAAGTATTCTCCATTCAATTTCACCTGATGAAATTCTGTCGAAACCATAACATAAACCCAAAATCCCATATAAGAAACATTCGAAATCCATAATCTAACTTAGAACGAAAGAACAAACATATATTTTCAGTAATACATGTTGCTTCAATAGAGAGCTATTACTCCCCACCTCTCATGCTATACATATCTCTCTTTCGTTTCTCTCTCCCTCTCTCTATATCGCTCTCTTTCTGTCCGAATTTGATATACAGACAGGCTCCGTTCGTTTGCACTAATGAGGCTTTGCTCTTCGCTAATGACCAATCCGGATAATTTAAATCTCCGGCGCTATAGGTTGAGCGTAAAGATCCTTCTCTCTCTCTCTCTCTCTCACTCTCTCTCTCCCTCTCTCTCTCTCTCACTCTCACTCCCACTCTCACTCTTTTTCCAACTATTGCAAAGATGAGAGGCCTCATTGTTGCAAAGTTTCATCTCTTTCATCCCGACAAAAATTCTATTGACAACAGATAATACACTCGCGCATCTATATACTTGCCCGCGTTATCAAGAGCGACGTTCTGTAACCATTGAGGGTTAGATGCCCTAAGTTTAATATAGGCGCTTAGCCGATTTGAAAATCGAGTCGCAAGTTGTTGGAATGCCTATACATATGTCGAAATTTTTATCTATGCGCATTGACATGGAAATTGAAGGATGCACTTTAAATAATACTGTTAATTTTGAGAATGCGCGTGAAGAAGTTGAGAGCTTTTTCTTTCATAGATTAAGTATTATGCTTCGTGCGAGATATCGGAAACTTTATATAGCAAACGCGTTTCTTTTGCTACATAAATCGACCCATTTGTGTATAAGTATGGAGGAATTGTTACTGAAAGTAGGACAAAAGTATATAATGCAATGAGATCTCGTAAGTAGTTCATCAATTTGACAAATGTTAATTGTCTTTATGGAAGAGAATTTTTAGTGTATATTTGCTAAGTTACTTCACACCACATTGGCAACTGGGTCAGCGTATAATTTTAGCATCGAAGTAGCGAAGCTGAAAATGCCATATTGATTGAAATACTTACTGTTAAAATATCTCACGAGAAGATCGGCCGATTTTCACTACTGAATTAATAAATATCTCTGAAAATTATACGCTATTTATATAAAAATGATATTGCTTTCGTAGACAATAATGACAGAAGTTTTATCATAATTATTAAAAATGGTGTTAAATAGTTTCTTCTAGATCACATTTCCGAATCTCTTAAGGCTAAAATTCTTGGATCCAGAAAGATATTTACTTATGTGATTTATTAAACGTTGTTAAATCCGAATAACAATTGCATTTGTAAAATTCGTATTAACTATTTCATTATCATCTTAAAATACATAACTGGTTTACTGCTTTTGTTGTTCATTGCATGAATGCGCTTTCATTGCCAAATTTGACGAGAGACTACAAATAAAATACAAAATGAGTAAATACGACTGCTGGAAATGAACTTTAAGCGTTGAAATATCGGCTGCTCATGTATATTCCATTCAGGGCGCTTCAGTTTCCGAAATGTGCATTACGTCGATAATGGCTTAAAAATAGCGATACAACGTCATTGCTTCTCCGAACGTAAAATATACATTCGATATCGAGGCGTTACTTTTCACGGCTAACAATTGATAATTTTGGTATTCGATAAGTAAAATAGTGGGAAAAAAGGCGCAAATCGATCAAATTTATTTCTCTCAGTATACTACGCTAGAGGATTTTAGGTTTTCATTACGAACGCAACATATTTCTGCAGTTCTATTTGTCATAACAAAAATAATCATATTGTTGAAGACCGATTAGAAACAAAGTCAGACACAAAATATTCAGAAGGAAAATATTGTACTCTATAATAATTTCTTTATCCCGGAGATGTTGATCATTCGAAGTTGGTGTTACAAGAAAGATTGTACGCTCGCCGTTGGTCGCGCGTCGCATCTTGCACAAGTCTATTTAACATCGTGATAATTGCTCGCACCGTCCATTGTATTGCTCCTGTTAAGTGCTGTTGATCATTCAATGTCTTATTAATAACTGCTATTTTTGCGCTCTTCGCGTTTCTATTTATAAGCGTTGGATCGTTACCGCCTTCAGATTTTCAAATTTTAGAAAATTTTTCTCTGCATTAAGAAGCGGAAAGAAGGAAAAACAAAGTAAGTATCTTTTAATAAAGTAGAAAAACTTATAAAAAATTCAATTATAAAAAAAAAGTATAAAAAATTTAAAGAATTTCGCTTTCCAATTAAATAAAATAGCTGTATTAAAATGGAACTAAATAATGATATTTTATAGATATTAAAAAATTGTTTTTTAAATTATTATAATATTTAATTTACTTAATTATTAATTATTTAAAATTTAACAAGATTTTCAATTCCTAAATCTGCAATAAATGCACGGTATCAGATTTTTGATATTACTAAATCGCAAAAACCAAAAAATATTTCGTACTTATCGAAGTATATTGGAATATATACATAGAATTATGAATGAAGCAGGATTTCGACATGTGGATTCAGTTGATGGAATTTTATCAGTTTCAGAGAATTTATTTGAAAATACTGTTTTAGATTACTGATGGGAATTCAAGGATTTGACATAACACAACAAACACCTATGCGCGCGCGCGCTCACCCATTTAAATAGTATCGAAAATATTTTATTCATAAATTGCATTATAAAAACAGTATTATTCTTATAAAAGATTTAAACTTTATTTTATGTTATTTTTATCTACTTTGAAAATACTTTAAAGTAGGTAGAGCATGCAATAAAACAACCAAGTAGATGAGTAGAAATTATGTAGGTTACAATTGATAAAATGTGATGACCTTAAACGAAATGAATTTAAAATAACTGATATAAATATGTGGAAACAGGAAAAATTATCGTTGATCGTCTAGAGATTAACAGTAAATACATTGGAACAGTTCTGTTTATGCCCATATTATATTTCTAATATTAGTTCTTAAAAAACCAATAAAAAGGCAAAAAATGGAGTTAGCGAAGTACTTTTTAATTATTGCATTATCTATGACGACATTTTGCGTTGATAAGTGGCGCAGCAAACTTCATAACACTTGGAAAACAAACAGGAAGAGATTATATATTTCTTCAGGGTACATATGAAGGAGAAATTCATAAAGGGAATGATAGAGCCGTGATACAAATACTAGAATTGATCCCTGAGGGCTACACATTTACGTACCTTACAGTTACCGATCTACTGAATGTTCACGTGAGTTTTACAGCATATTCAGCCCCAATTGTAGAAGAACCGCAGACACTGGATGTGACCATTACAGGAGAGGTTGATCAGGAACTTAAAGTCTATGTTCTGGCATATGCAGAACCGGTGAGTTCCGCATAATTTAATAAATGTTTCTAAAATTGAGAAATAAATGATTTTTATTATATATTACTAATTTGTTTTATTTTGTTTTAATAAACTTTTCGTATTTTTCACGAGCCTTATCTATTCCTTATCCTATTATTTGGTAAAATATTCATTATTGGTGTAAATCTGCATGAAAACGCAGTATCATTACTTATTTCTTTATAGAATATACTATAATGTATATCATATTATTACTATAATATCTATAATGTAATATATATATATATATATATATAATAATAATAATAATCATAATAATAATATCGAAGAAATGGAAAAGACTGAGGCAAAAAAAATAGGTATAGGCATCGAGTGAATTCGAGAAATGGAATTGCAGCTTTGGTTTCTCATATGCAAAACGCTAACTGTACAAGAACGCTTGCAGGAGATCATAATGTAGTAGTAATTATTAGAATATTATCTTTTTTCTGCTCTGTACTGTTCAAACGAGCAATCTAATTTATTCATTTATTATTTATTTATTTTATCTCATGCCCATGCCAAAAATTGTACTTTCTCTCATTGAATGCGATGGCGAAAACGCATGATACGCATTCCAGAGATAGTTTAAATCCGGCGGAGTGACATATTTTTTAAAATTTCTATAAGTTCTCTTATAGAAATTTTAAATAGTTACTCAACCATCATCTGCTTAGCACTATCTAAATTAGTCTAATATTTTTATTGATTATTTTTCATATATGTAACTTCACAATTAGGCTAAATTAATATTTAAACATCATAATATAAAAACTTATAACTAGTTTAATGTTAATTCAAATTTTTGAAGATTTAAGCACTACAAATTTTTTTCAGTATTATCCATTTTAATATAATATTTCCAATTCAATTATTATCCTTAATCTATCCATCACAGTGTGCATCATTACAGAGAAATAGAAGAGAGAAATATAAGAGAGAGAGAGAGAGAGAGAGAGAGAGAGAGAGAGAGAGAGAGAGAGAGAGAGCGTGCCGTGGCCCTACTGCTATTCACATAATACGAATAATATTTATTAAGTAAAAAATATGTAGCGAACGTTCGAGACGGGCGTAAAAAGAAATCGTCGACGTCTTATGGCGTCTGCTACTTAACTTTGTTGATCGCTTGAGTTGCGGCTCTGCCATTCTGAGAAGGCTTCTGTAATTCGTCTTTATTTTTTATTCTTAATATCTAGTTTTTATTTACATCTTTTCTAATACGAGAACAATTTGTTTCTTTATGTTTTATATTATTTTAGGGGATCCGTGAAATATTCGTATAAACTTACCTTTTATTTATACTTAGTAGACCTTTTACTTATACTTATATTTAGTTGCGTCATTGGAGAAATTTTCACAATAAACGAGACAAGTTCGTTAATAAAAATCCATAAATGTAAATAATGCATTAGAATCTTTAATGAAATAAAAATTAAATCCAAAAATGACTACATATACAAGGCCGATAAACCATAGAGCAAAATCGTATAAATAACCACATCGATCCCTTGAAAATCAAACATGCATGCTGTATTTCAACGTGAGTACCGAGACCGATAATGTATCATTCTCTCTCTCTCTCTCTCTCTCTCTCTCTCTCTCTCTCTCTCGCTTTCAGAGTGAGTGAAAAGCGAGAGAGAGAGAGAGAGAGAGAGAGAGTCCAGAGTTACCATCAGCAGCTGAAACGATCCGGAATTCAAATAAAACTGTCAAGCTTCACGTTTGACACCTCTCGCCCCATACGCGCACAGCCGCCGAACCGATCGATCAACATCTCCGCTCGGAGCTCCGGTAGTCCGGTGGCGTAGGCAAGCCGATAGTCCTGTCATGCCGTGAGCGCATACCGGATTTTTCGAATCCAGCCTACTCTTTTGTGCATAAAACTGGGTTACCAAAAAAATACGAGAGAGCATACATATACAAATATATATATATATATATATATATATATATATATATATATATATATGATTTACAAACAAAAAGAGCAATTCGATATCGTCGATTAAACCCACCTACTCGCAATTCCATTGAGAAAGAGAGAGAGAGAGAGAGAGAGAGAGAGAGAGAGAGAGAGAGAGAGAGAGAGAGAGCTCCTGGCACCTTACAAAGAAACCATAAACCCAATATTGATATTTGACCGAGCTTTCTCGCCAATGTTGGATCGCGCCAGTTTCAATTTCAGCCTTCTGCCCATTTTGGCTCAGTAACCGGGCCAATGGCCCGACATTTGTCCTCAATGTAATTTCGAATCGAAAATTCTTAAAAACATTTTTGACAACATATAATTACTTAATTCTTTTTATATCATGCCTCATTTTTTGTTGGAATTTCAGACAAATTTTCTATTATTAGATGTATTTTTTTTTTACGTAAAATTTAAAAACATTTTCAATTCTTAACGATAGAACAAAACGGGTGATGTTATATTTTCAGCATTTATAGAATCTTATCTGGAAGAATATTTTAATTCTTTAAGAAATCTTAAAAACTAAAGATCAGTTCGTACTCAGCAAAGTATATTTTAATACATATAATTAGGAAGAAAACAGGATCCCGATATGCAAACTGCGTTGATTGGATCTTGTTTTAGGATACTCATTTTTGGTAAGTAATCTTATAAAGAATAATAGACCAATAATAGTGCGATCTAAAATTGTATCTCGTCATGACAAAAAATGTTGATCACTAACATTAAGAATCAATCAGTCATTTTTGATTTATCAAAAAAGAGTTTTTGTCTAGCAATTAAAAACTTTCTTAAATCCATTGTTTAAGGCTTATGATTTTAATTAATAAATTTTTTGATGTACAGATGGACATAGGATTTAAGTTAACAATTAGAATTTAAATTAAAGCAGTTAATTCTTAGCAACAGAGGGTGGCGGAGACTATTATGACTGGAGCTAATAAAGGTAAAAGCGACTTGTTAAAGTATCAAAATACTTTAAAATACTAGCTAAACGGCTGTGGGGGGAATTTCGACGGCTCGCAAGCGATCCGTTCCAGAACTCTGCTATCGGCGCTAAAAGCCTCTATTGCCTTCTTCATTTCTCTCCATGCTCACGACTGCAACGACGGCATGGAGCGAAGGCTCGGTAAAGTTTCTGCATATTCCGCGTGAGGGGGGGGGCGTCGGGAAAGTTTACCGCCGAATGCCGAGCATTTACAGCGAATTAGAAACAATTATTCCCGCCGGGAAGCATTAAGAGATGCATCACGCACGCGCACTCTTCTCCTTCCTCGCCTCTCACTTTTTCTCTCTGTCCGCCTGTCTCTCTCTCTCTCTCTCTCTCTCTCTCTCTCTCGACACTGCGTTTGCATCGTCGCGGAAATAGGCGCTCACGCGCGCACACATAAACGGTCTTGAAAACAATTTATTCACGAATCGCTTTACATAACGGCAGTGGTATCATTTAAGCATAATTTCTTCCACGGTATTCCTGCCTAACCTCCCCCCCCCCATCTACCGTCGTGTTCTTCAAAGTGTCGTCTTCCGCACCTAAAGTTCAACAATGCTCACTGGATTTCGAATTTCCTTGCACTTCAACCCCCTCGGCGATTGTGAGAATTTCTCTGATGCGCACGAGATAGTAGTAAATGATTGTGATACTTGCAGGTACATATAAGACCAGGGTGAGGGAGGGGGCTTTAACATTAAACAATGACAGATGCAAGTGTCAGGCAATCGTTTGAAGATGAGCGTTCAGAAATGTCCCTCCCTCTCCATGAGAACATATCTCATGCCACAAGTATACTGGTTGAAACAAAGTGATGATGATAGGAAATGCGATGTGTTGAGGAGGCTCCTTTCATTACCGCAGTAGTAAATACTTATGCAAATAAATAAAAATCAATACGCTATTTTAACGCTTAAAAAATAAAAACGAATTTACATGCACATTCTAGTTCTTTATTTTTTGCCGACAATGGTAAATTGTCCATGGCTGTTGATTTTTTTACCTTCAAAATGGATGTTTAGGACATTACAATTGTTACAAATAATTCATTTGAAAAAATAAACTCTAGCCTTGTACGTACTTTATCTTTATGAAGTTATTCTTTTTTATTATTAAATATAATTATTAAATTTCTATTTATTTAATATTATATCCAAATATTAGTCAAAAATATGTCTGTTAATAATATAGTTATTATTTTTCAACGAACTAATATATGATTAAATTGAATTGCATAACAAATCAAATAATTACAGTCTCATTATTTTATAATTTTAACCTACTTCTTACTATTAAACAGATTTCATTATAAAACGAAACCGAATCAACTTAAGTATAAAATAAATTTAATCAAAATATGTAATGACTTTGGATAATCACATATGTTATCAGGTATATGAATAAGTCTTTCCCGTTTTTTTTTTTTTCAAATTTTGAGCCTTTATTGTGAAAAAATGGTTACAAATGAATTATTGAAAGTATTGGCCATTGCTAGCTACAACTTTTTCCCATCTTTCTGGCAACATACGAATCCCGTTGCGAAAAAATTCGACCGGTTTGGCCTCTATCCAGTCATCCACCCATTTTTTGGCTTCCTCGTAGGAATGGAAGTGCTGGTCAGCCAGGCCATGCGTCATCGATCTGAAGAGATGGTTATCAGACGGAGCAAGGTCTGGACTATACGGCGGGTGGGGTAGGACTTCCCATTTGAGCGTTTCTAAGTATGTTTTCACCGGCGGTGCAACATGTGGGCGAGCATTGTCATGTTGCAAAATAACTTTGTCGTGCCTGTCGGAGTATTGTGGCCGTTTTTCTCGCAGTGCGCGGCTCAAACGCATCAATTGTCGTCGATAGACCTCGCCTGTGATCCTTTCATTCGGTTTCAGAAGCTCATAGTAAGCCACACCTAGCTGGTCCCACCATATACAGAGCATGAGCTTGGCGCCATGAATATTTGGCTTGGCCGTCGATGATGATGCATGGCCGGGTAGTCCCCATGATTTTCTTCGCTTCGGATTATCGTAACGTATCCACTTTTCATCGCCAGTCACGATACGATGCAGAAAACCCTTTCTTTTATGTCGCTGAAGCAGCTGTTCGCAAGTGAAAAAACGCCGTTCGACGTCTCTCAGCTTCAGTTCGTACGGCACCCAATTTCCTTGCTTTTAGGATCATTCCCATGGCTTTCAAACGCTTGGAAATGGTTGTTCGGTCAACTCCCAATGCTTCAGCAAGTTCTTCTTGCGTTTGACAAGAATCTTCATCAAGCAAAGTCGCCAATTCTCGATCTTCAAAGATTTGCGGCCGCCCGGAACGCTCCTTGTCTTCCACGTCGAAATCACCGCTTTTGAAGCGTCGAAACCATCCGCGAACACTTGAATCATCGACACAACCTTCTCCATAAGCCTCCTGAAGCAATCGATGCGTCTCGGCAGCAGATTTCTTCAAATTGAACCAATAAAGTGAAACTTCCCGCAAATGACGTCGACTCGGCTCAAATTTCGACATTTTCACGATATCAAAAATTTATGATGCGAAAAAATTTTAACTAATGTGTTAGTATGGAATTGTTGACATATGAATAAGCTTTGATTATGACATATGTAACCATTGAATACTCGCACAGTATTGGTGGCGCCATCTCTTACAAAAAACGGGAAAGACTTATTCACACTCCTAATATATTATTATTAACTTAGTTATATTATTTCAAATATGACACGTTTGTCGTCATGCATTGATTTTGTAATTGCAATTTTGTTAGTTGCAATTTATAATTTTCTAATATTTCATTTGTTTTAATATTTATTATGCATTTTATTTTTATTTCAATTAATTTCATCGAAAAGCTTCTGTTTTTTATAACAAATAATATATTCTAGAGTTCTCATTCAAATTGGACTTATACTACTTTGTAAATTTATTATCAACCATTTTTTAAAATAAAATCTAGTAATTATTGCATTATATTTTAGCAATTGTAAAGCGAATCCTTAAATTATAAAGTAAAATAAATATTTGTATATTTTACTAAAACTAGCTAAAAGATTTAACTTATTTTATTTTACTTTTAATAGCTAAAACATATCAAGCAGGTAAAACATCAAATAATACAGTCAATTATGAGTTTGATGGCAAAAATTTTATCTTTTATTATTATAGATTACAGTAATAGATAGTTTTAAAAGGCAACTGGAAGTTTTCTATAAAATATTTTTTTAGAATAAATTAACTTTAAAGCAAGCATTATTATCTTGCGTAATATGAAAAATTCGTTCTAGAGTAGGTTAAAAAAGATAAAATATAACGCGTATAAAACGAATCGATTATGGATAATAATATAAATATGTAGAAACACGAGCAATTATCGTTAATCTTTTAGAACATAACATTCAAGACGATCACATTTAATAACATAATATTTAGTAACAGATCTTTTTATACTGATTATATTTATTTGATATTAGTTTATTACAAAATCAAAGAAAAGATATAAAAATGATATTTGTGAAGTACTTTTTAATTATTGCATTGTCGATTGTGACGTTTTGTTTTGATAGCAGCGCAGCAAACTACGTAGAAATTGGAGAAAAAACTGGAAATGACGTCATATTTGTTCACGGAGTATATGAATCAGAAATTCAAGAAGGGAATGATAGAGCCGTGATACAGATACTAGAAGTGATCCCTGTTGGCTGGCAATTTACCTATATGGTAATTACCGATCTACTGCATGTTGAGGAAAAATTTGAAGCAGAGTTACAGCCATCGGACACTGTACCTAAGATATTTGACGTGGTCATTACAGCAGATATTGGTTACAACCTTAAAATTCATGTGATGGCCTACATCGAAAAACTGATACCTCAGGTAGCTCAATAAATGTTCGAAATAAATAAATCCAGGATTGAAAAATAAATTATTTCTTTTAAATTACTAATTTTGCTTTAATAAGATTTTCGTATTTTTTATGAACCTTAATCTTTCTTTATCCTATTTTTTATAATATATTCATTATTGGTTGCAAAGTTTCATGAAATCTCAGTAGCATTGCTTATTTCTTTATTGAATATACTGCTATTGAATATAATACGTCGTATTAAACTCGTAATAAAAATTCGTACACATATATTGTAAGTCTTTTTCATAGCTGATTTGAGCAAATCAAAGCATGAGTCAAGAATCAGGGCCACTAGGATGTTTAACTATATTTAGTTGAATGACTGGCGAATTTTCATAATAAGCGAAGCAAGTTTGTTAAAAAATCGAAGTTATCGAATTACTTGATTCAACACTTTTCATGTCTACAAGTTTGTGGAATAGTAAGGATATAGTTAGGCAGTCGATACTCGCGACCAACCGATTTGGTATTGTTATCCTGTGGCGAATTTGCCTTCGGAAAAATTCACCTACGATGATCAGATCGTGAGTCTAGATAAGGGTTTTCAATCCGATCGGTTTGGCTGTGGTAACTCATTGCTTTAAGTATCTAGACACATCAAACCTTTAGCTTGATTAAAATCGTGCCGTAGGAATATTCGGAGACTTGAGAAGAGTACTAATTGTTATTTATAAATAATGAAAGTGAAGATACTTACTTTTTCAACTTTTATTTGTATATTTTGATATTATATTACACAGCAAGCGTCCTCAGCACGCAGTAAGGCGGGCGTCGCTGGTATTAGAGGAAAAAATATGGTTGTACATTTAATTTTTTCCTCGTTCGTACGGGGGTGTGATTTAGAAAACGCGGAGGATCGTGGCGGTGTACTGACCTTGCACTAGCGTGTCTGCTCAGTCGCTGGTCTGTCAAAAGTACGTGTAATCTCCCTCTACAAGTGCTCCATCCGAAATGTCATGTACTGAACCAGAATGGTATGGCTGAGATAAATCTAGCGCTCGAAGCGCTCAGTCGAAGGTCGACGTCTGTTCGGAGTCATCTCAAGAAACTGAGAAAGCGACTGCGTCGTTTCACCTCGTTGTATACAAAAACCTTTGTCTTGCGCTTATGGAAAAATTGTTAAAATCTGATTTTAACCGATCAGATCGCCTTATTTCGTTCATTTGCTCTCTCCCGCAAATGTAATTATATTGGCCCTATGCATGTATTGCAAACAGAGGGAGAGGGTTATCGCTTTTCCGACTATTCCCAAGCGTGATGGAGGGATGAGTGTAGCGTGAGGCACTTGTCCATCAAGTTTTTTGGTCTAATTTTCCACTATGTCATGAAAATCATATTGGCAAAATTAACGCGAATATATCATGCATTTTATTTTCTTACTCAAAAATATTGTTCATACAAGTTTTTGAATCGTAACCGTATCTTAAAAATTGTGGGAATTACACTATTTATCAGTTCAGTAAATACATAATAGTTAGATTATGTTTAGTAATAATTTAGATGAAATCGTTTATATATATCTTAAGTAATATATTAATAATTTTCAAATGTTCAAATAAGAATAGAAATACAGTGATTTGGTGGTTAATTAACATGTATAACGTTTAATAATTTTAAATAATATACGTGTTATTCTTATAATTAATTGACTAATCTGATTGTTATACTCTTGCGATTATAAGATCGTAGCAATTTAATATATTGCAATCAAAAGTTATACTAAATAAGCGTTAATAATAATTAAAATTAAATAAGCTGTTAGTGCTTATGTTACTCAATTATACCTTACATTTTTATTAATTAACTCATTTAGTTTTTGCTCATTTTAGTTGGGTGTGCGCGCACGCAAACAAACCATAAACAGAATATTGAAATCTGGTCGAACCTCCTTGCCAAAGTCAGATATGGAGACAGCTCCATTTTCAGCCTTCTGCCCGTTTGCGCTCAACAACCGGGCCAGTGGCGTGTATATGGCTTGTAAATACGTTTCTTCTCAACCGAAAAAGCTCTATCTCTCCCTATCCGCCTCTCTCTTTACCTTTCTCTCTCGAAACACTGACCGAGATGTTATTTTCGGTCGTCGCGGGTCTTATAAGTATATAATACACGCGGGCGGACCGCGCGGAGAACGAATTCGCCGCGCACTCCCGCGCCTCGGTGAAACGAAACGCACAGCAGCGGAAATAGAATCGAGGCTTTGCGGTGTGCACGCGCACGCGCTTACAGTAGTAGTAGTTCGAGGAAGCGAACCGCGGTTTAGACACTCCACGTCCCGCGAAAGCCATGCAGCGATTTTCGACGCAACGGATTAGAGAGAAAGGGGGGGAGGGTGAGAGCGATATGCAATTCGTCCCAGCGTTAAGTCTGCGCAATATATAGGCGAGACTTTGGTAATAGTTTAGGCGGATAGTAAGAGATAGAAAATTAGCTTGGCTGTCGTTCGGGCGGCGCTGCTCGTCCGTGAAACGAGCCCCCGGCGAGTTTCGACGGTTCGTCTTTCTTTTTGGAGTTTTGTGGCAAGAGGGGGGGAGTTCCGCTTTCTCCTGTTATAGACATAGAATAGGGTTAACGAAGAGATTGATTGGTTATATTTCAATAGAGATGTCGATGTCAAAATGATTGTTCGCCATTCTTAAGTAATCAATGTATATCGTCAATTACAGCTTCGCAAAATTGTCATATCCTAAAATTGGTAACAGAAGAATGAACCTTTTATTAATTATTTATTCTAATAGTATTGATCTATTTATTAATTATTTAATCTAATATTATTGGTCAGTTGAAATAACATTTTTTCTCTTCTTAACTTTAAGATTCAACTGATCTTAAATGTAAAAGTTAAGGCCACAGACAAGATTAGCATCAGATCCTCAGGAAGTTTTCCTATATAATTATCGTCTTGATCGGTTTAATTCGGATTCGTATTTTTTAAATTATTGAACTCATTCGGAAATGATTGAAAATTATGTATATTACTTTTGTTATATTGTTACTTAAACAGGAACTGCAATTAACTAATATGAAAAGTGGTTAAAATCAATTGTCTGATTTTAAACTAGATCTTAAACCTATGAACTACCACATTTTTCGTACTAACTCATATAATCTATTGACTCTTTTGAAAAACCCCTTATACGATTGCGACCAATTGACTCCATTAATCAAAATGCTGCAATTACTTTCTACAAAAGTACCTCGTATCTCTGATACCGAAATTAAACTATTTATTAAATCCCTTAAAGCACTTTTTCGATTCCTGCATTTTTCTTTATTATGCGCAAAAGCGGCTCCGGAACTTGGCAAAAATCCAAGTTCAGATTATGCACGCTTTGCTTCTTACTTGTAATTAAGTTAAATTTACAAGTAAACGAAATTATGTAAGTAGCCGAAATATCAATCGAAATTATATTTTAGTGGATTGCACCATCTAGTATTCATTAGATGAAGGAAAAAAAGGTAAACAGGAAAAATGTCCGAATTCTTTCGGAATATATTATGGCTAAAAATATCTGCATATAGAAACTTATTATAATTATTATTATTATTTTAGATATGAAATACCTAAATCTATTTGCGGAAAGATTGAGAGAAACATATATACGATAAGTATTTTCACTTTCACGATATGTGATTTGAAATGCTCGTTGTAATCAACGATCATTACTTTCCAATAACAAAAATTAATATCGCCGTGCGCTCCGAGAATTGAACGAGCCGTCCCAAGCTGAACAGATTAATCCAGATTTATAGCTCTCCGACAACCTTTTGACTCTTTCTCTCTCTTTCTCTCTCTCTTTTTCTCTCTCCCTCTCCCTCTCTTTCCCGTGTGCCATAATTCTACATTATCCAAGGGACACTCCCGCGAATTAAAAATTTAATGAGTATTTTTGCGCGTTAGACCGCGCGCTGCTTCGTATCCTATTCTTTTCCCCTGCTTTTTTCCTCGCGCTTATGCTAGTATGTATTAATCGATAGCTACAACGAGATGTGTATAGCTCATGATATACGGGAGCAACAATACACGCATAGTCTTGCAACTTTAATTTGTGTTATTCGTATTATCGCATACCGGAACGCCTTCGTTTCATTGGTACGTACCGGCTAGTGAGCGAACTTTTGATATGCTTCTATCTACGATAAATAAGGTTTCCAATGTTTTTCATAAACATTAAGATTGATATTTTTGATAAATTTGGGTATAACTGTACTGAGTTTCAATCTAAAGAAATGCAGTCTTAATGTAAGCTCAATCTTAAGAATAGTATAGAAAATTACTATACTGTTTTAGAAGCCGAATAAATAGTCAAATATTCCCTTTTCACATAAAAATCTGTGCTAATTTAAAACGACTAAAACTTTTAAAATATCACTTTCGATAAACCGTGAGACATCTTTAAGCGCATGAATCAATACGTCGTACGCTGGCGGTAGTCGTGAGAGAGATCCCCCCGCCCCCAAGAATTCCCTTGTTGTGATGCGCCTAGTCTCAAGCACAGAGAGGAAAATAGTGATATAGCGATGTCGAAAAAATATACGAAATTATATAGGATGTGTGTGTGTGTGTGTGTGTGTGTGTGTGTGTGTGTGTGTGTGTGTGTGTGTGTGTGTGCGCGTGCGCGCGCGTGCGTGCGTGCGTGCGCGTGTGTGTGTGTGTGTGTGTGTATAAAAGAAGGTTCGGTTGCTATTGCCGGGCTCTTCTTTGTTATAGGAGGATTTAGTCCACAGATTGACGATTACGGCGAGATGGATGCATACTGAAAACTGGTGAAGCTGTGTATAACGAACGGCTGTTAAGAGAGTTGCCCTGGTGGTTCTGCTGGTGTCCGAGGATGCCTGAACTTTTTTCTCCAGTGAAAGAGTTGAAAGTGCTCTCGGCGCGAGCGGGTCTTATGATTTAAGCGCGTTCTCGGGGTAAGTTTTCGGTTACTCGCGGCGTTTCAATTTTCCAACGTAGTTGCCAAAAACTTTTGCCATGAGTGTCGTTTGTTCGATGGTGCGATGTATTAAAAAGCTAAGTTTCAGCTTAAGAATGGTGCTTCGAAATAGGAGAACACTTGAATTTTCTTAGTTCAATCCGTTACCTTTATGATACAAAGTCTTAGATTTGTAAACCAAGTTCAGATATATCGCTAGTAGTTATATATTGTCAATGCACACGTTTTTGATGCTTACAAGATGTAACCTCGGAATAGTCAATGTCGAGTTCTGAAGAATGTTAAGATAAGCTTTTTAACTTATACTATTATGTATTCTTTTTCACAGCATATTCGCGGGCATGTTTCAATCAAAGATAAAGTCTAAGAGAATGATATAGGTAACTTTTAATACCATACTTGAAGTATACATTGATTATTTTTAATTTATACGACTACAAATTCAACCAATGCAAAACGTACTATTGAGTTACTTTAGCTTACAGCTTACAATAACTAACATTGACAGCAAAACATTTTGATCAGATAAGCTAACTTTTTGTAAATTATTTTCAATGCTAATCCAAATTACCGATAAAACTAGGCTTATATTCCCAAATAAGTTTATTTATCTTTGAAATAATAAAGATTTTACATAACACATTACTAAATCCTGTCCTTATCCATATCTATGACTAATAACTAGCAAAAAGCTGAAGCAAATTTCAGTAACGTTAAGCCACAGAAAGTATCAACCGAAACCGAAACGAAACAGTGGATGAACCCATTTAAAGTATCAAATATCAGTCTGCTCATCCACCCTTGCTCTGTAAGCAAGAACTAAAATCCTGACAGACACTAAATCAGCGTGTATCCTTGTGCCATCACGAATACAGCCAAAACTCTCTCTCTCTCTCTCTCTCTCTCTCTCTCTCTCTCTCTCTCTTTCTCTCTCTCTCTCAGCAAACGTAGCGTCTCGTAGTCGCACCTCCATGCCTAAATTAAAACAGCCAGGGACAAAACAAAGCTCAGGGTGCGCGTGGACGGCAAGTGAACCAGCTGGAACGAGACACAGACGACCCTTCGCGCGATAGGCACTGTGCTGTTCCTCTCGTAAGCGGTGGCGGCGACGCAGTATCGTCGCCACGTCGGTGCGTCGTGCGAACGCAATCTAATTCCTGGCTTCCTCAACCCTCAGCCCCACTCCTCATCCCATGCAAATGGAGTGCCGAGGTAACGGGCAACCCTCCTCGCGCTCAGCGCGGCCCTTAACCGTTCTGTCGATGTTTCGCGCGCGAGGCTCCCTAGCCGCTTCATCACCCTCCCACCGCCCTCTATGGCTGAAATATACGCGCAGAGTGTGCGGATGAGGGTGCGCACAAAGGAGCGTCTACGATTTATAAATACGCTTCGTGGGAGGAGGGGAAGTCTTCTTTGAACGCGGAACGATTGTTGATTCGATGCGCGTGTGAAGGTCGCAGGGGAGGAATTTGAGAACCTCGTGTGAGGGTGAAAGTTTATAGAGAAGCGGCGTTTTTTGGTAGGTCTATGATCCGGAATTGTGGAACTGTAAACTGTTTTGGCAATCGTTTGATGCAATGAGGACTCGATTAAGTTGATTTGATTACGAAGATAATGATGAAAAATCTATTGCAATACGCTTGTATATAACTTGTTTAGTTGAGTAACTTGTAAAACTTTGATGTTATAGAAGTTCTTAGACTCTTAATCTATCCAAGACGTTAGTTTCGATGCTTGATTATTTATAAAAACTTATTTTTATTTAATGGAAAGATAATGAGTTTTTTACCTAATTTTCGAAATTCAAATTTTCCCAAAAGATTCTTTCGATAATTTTTTTTACAATGCAAATAAGCTTGTAGGATATATTAAGACATTCAAAATGAAAATAGCGATGACCTGTTCCATTGGTAAAAAACAAGCATGACAACTAAATTGATCTTAGAACATAGGTAGATGTAGATAATCGTTAATCTATTGTACGAAGAATAAAAATAAAAGAAAATTAGGAAAAGCAAGAGAGAGAGAGAGAGAGAGAGATAGAGAGAGAGAGAGAGAGAGAGAGAGAGAGAGAGAGAGAGAGAGAGAGAGAGACAGAGAGAGAGAGAAGAAAGAAGGAAATATTACCGAACGAATCATTGTATAATGATTAAATTTGATTATAATTGTTAGCAGATCCTTGATAAAGCATCAAAAAATAATTAAAAAACTATTATATCCCTAAATTCAGACGTATCAATGTAGATGCACCTTCTAAAGATCTTAGCTCGGTACTTAACGCTATAAAATATTCATTTTCATTCGTATTTTGAAATGCGAAAGAAGTACTGAAAATATAAAGAGATATTACAGTCGATGCATAAATTTATCGAATTAACTAATTAAGGCTGAACGTACTAGAAAAGACTGCCAAATATGGCAAGTATTGAATAAAATTTACAGTTATCCTATTTTTTCCTTTGATCAAATTGAATGAAGGTTTTTTTCAATATCCTTTCACTGGCTTTATTAGTTCTTTTTTAACGATATAAAAAACATTAAGACTTTGAAAGTCTACGAAGGTAGAATAGAAAGAAAGTAAAAGAGCATTGCTTACACTTAGATTTACGAGTGTCTCTTAATATAATTATAAATGAGATTTTTCTTTTTAAATTTATTAAATTAAATTATACGTCAAATCGCTCTTCACGGCAGTGGATAAAAAATACGATTTTATTTACGAATAAGGCCACTTTTAAGAAATTATTTAAAAAATTATTTTTCGCTCTTTAATTCTTTGATCATAAATACCTTTCACATAAATCGACAAAAATTATTTCTCAAGCATTCCAAATACATTTCAAGAGGTTCTTAACATAATTCATTAATTTCCGTACAACATTTATTCAGCAATTTTCCCGCAAACGCATAAATTAACGACGCTCGTGGTTCTGCATTCTAAGAGTAATTAATCGATTCGTTCCAGTTTCCATCTACTTATACATCAAATCCCGCACAGTCCCGCTTGCAGTCGGGCGAAGCAATCCCCTTTCAATATTCTCCCCCTCATTTTCCCGTCCGCGAAAACTGTGTAAAATTTCATTATTCAAACTCTGGAAAAGTTCCGAGGACCACTCTTAAATTCTCATAAACGCCAGGGCATTAAATTAGCCGGCGGGGCTACGCCTTCCACTCCCTATGCTGGATATAAGCGACGCTCAACGCGAACGCCGAGACTTTCAATTTCACAGCCGATCCTCATACACGCGCGCGCACCCACACATACACACATCCGCCAACGCGGGTCTGGCCTCTATCATAGCTTAGATACACACAAATACACACAAGCCTTTAGGGATTGGGCTCGAAGAGGTCAATCCAATGTCTGTGCTGGGACGACCTCGACGCTCCAGGCTTTGGGAAATCGAAAAGTCATGACTGTGTGTGAGTTAGAGAGAGAGAGAGAGAGTTCGCGCCAGGATTATATTGCCAGCAAGGGTGTCCAGCGAAAGGGTTTTCCTCTATCCAGCCGACCACTCCACGCACTATTGCCCTCCCCGCGCGCACGAGCGAGCGAAACGAACCCCCGACATAGGGGAAGGTGGTATGCGCGCCCGGCCAGTCTGTCGAGAAGGGGAGGAGTGATGAAAAAAATGTGAAAAAGAAGAGAGAGAGAGAGAGAGAGAACGAGGGAGCGAAAACGACGCGACGGTCGCCCGGCCGCGCGCTCGCTTGTAATTGCAGCCGGCCGTAATTAGTTTCGGAAATTTAATTATATCCGGCTCGTTCTCCGTGTGCTGCGGGATGTAGCGACAGAGAGGGGTGGGCGGATGTTGGACGGAAGAGTAATCGGCCCGGCCGCGTTTTGCCGGGTGAAAAGAGTCAGAAATTCGTCGCTGCATATAAGCGAGAGGACGTTGGTTGGCCGTGTTTTTTAGGTTATCCAGAGGAGCGGGGAGGGTGCGAGGGTGTAATGGATCGTTTGACCGTGAAACGATAAGAGCGCGAGTGATGGATGGTTTTGGCCATTTTGGCGAATCTCGCTCGCGCTGAGTCGTGCAAGATTCAATGGGAAGATCGAAGGCAGTTTTAATTATTAGTTGTAGTTTATTTATTGTAGTTGTCTTATATAATAGCCTATACTTTATGATTTATATCAATTAGCTTATTTAACGATTCATTGGTATCTATAAAGATTGTAAATCATAATACTTGATGGTTGATGAATTATGAATTGGTTACTTGATAAAAGGGATTATCCAACAGCTTTCAGAATAAAAATTTTTCGCAACAATTAGGATAATCTTTTTAAAACAGAAGGAAGAACTGAATAGATTGCTTAAAAATCATTTTATTAAAAAATCTAATTTGAATATTGTATACAGTCCAGTTATAATTAATCTACATTGGATTTCCATCCCTATTATACAATTTTCTGAAGAATAGAAATTGACTGATTATTTTATAGTATTATCAAAAAATAACCGTTATAGATACACAGATCATCAAAAAATAAAGTATATATGTACATAGATAATTTGAAGTAGTTTATATTTCTACAATGGGAACAAAAACCTGCGTAGCTTGCCACCTTGGGAGTTAATGATGACGTTCTACAATACTTCGCCGATGGATTTGTAAAACTTAATACTGACCTGTGATTGGCGGTGACTCGTGGCGCAGGCCCGCATTTCATGCTAGCATATAGCCTTCAACGCAACATCATGCGGCGTAAACAATATACATGCCGATGGTGTAGTAATTTTGATGTAAACAATTTTTAATAACAGATATCGACACTAAAATTTATATTAGCTAATAATATAATAATATTGTACAATAATTGTCCGATATATTTCTATTACGCTCAACAACATGATGCATTTGCTGGAGTTATCGATACCCCCAGAGTATCGGATTCGCGCTACATTAGCATACATTGATATATGTTCTAAGCATCGACCGTGAACGTGTGCAAGCGCCAACTGACGTTGAAACAAAGTCGACATTTATTTGTACCCACGGCGCATGCACGCTTATATACCGTAGAAGCTACCTCGGCGCATATTGATGTACGCGATGACATCGCGATCGTCTCTCTCTCTCTCTCTCTCTCTCTCCGGGACCCCACCTCGTTGCATACCGTCAACGCAACGGTAAACACGGACGCCCCTTATTAATACGTTAGCTAAACGAGCGGCTCGTCCGCGCGCTGCGTCACGCGCGCTTACAGTCCTGTACTCGAGAATTCCCATTCTCGAGCGGCGGATTGGATTCTTAGAAATTAATGGGACCGCGCGCGGCCAACAATGGCACCGGGATCTCGAAAAATTTCTATGAAGCCCCCGTGCGGGGGCGTCATCGGTCTCGAGAACTCAAAAATTCATGCGCGCGCGCGCGCGCGATGTTCTCGCAATCTGGGCGCTGTATAACATCAATGCAGCCCCTCTCCTTTTTTCTCTCTTTATTCGTCAATAGCGACGACCATGTACCCTCGCCTTCTATTCCCTCTCGCGACTCCTTTTTTCCGCGTCATTCGTCTCTCTCACCCTCTCTCTCTCTCTCTCTCTCTCTCTCCCTTCCGTTTTCCCATTCTTCCATAGCGCCTTTTGTCGCGCGCTCCGGTACTGCATATATATATACTTACTAACTCGAGCGAGGTGCATGTAGTGCACGGCTCTCCTTGTGCGTCGATTCAAAAGGTAAATGACCGCCGAAACTTTTCTAAAGCGGTTCCTCGGTGTATGTACACACTTTATTCACGATTTAACGATTAAGGAAAGTCGTGTATGAATGTAGATTGGTAAGAAAAAGCGCCCCCGTCGACCGGGTTTGCGTCGAATTAATGCCGGGATTATTTAAATTTTTCATAGTCGCATGCATATGTGTGGACAATGCCTATCTGTAATGCGACGTAATCCCCGGCCATTATTAAAGAGTATATCTTAGTTATATATATATATATATATATATATATATATATATATATATATATATATATATTGGTAACGTGTATGCTATGACATGACTGAAATTATCTCATTAATTTTGTATGGCGCGACGATGACGTTTGAAATTTATATATATTTCGTAACCTATACGTAATCTGTTGGTTAACGGTAAATCCATGAAAGAACAGGAAGTTTTTAATGATCCATGAAAATGATCCAGTTCTTAACAGTTAAGGAAGATTCATCGTTCCTCTTTTCAATCGAATCGAATACTATTAGATATAAAGAAGAAAAGACGACTGAAAACGACATAAATGTAACCTTGCCAGTCATTGAGAAAAGTAATTCATCCATTTAGAATGGTACTAGAATAACAATTATTAATTAAACTTGTAACTGTACATATATGTAGAAGAGATGATGACCACCATAAAGATGCATGACTTTATAAGTAAGAGATTTAATTAAACGAAATATGGAAATGTATAATAATTAATATCTAATATAATTGTACAGAGCTTACTGGTTTCTCTTAGAATTATATTAAAAATACACCTCGGCTAAGGACTGTGTGAAATAAGTCGCCTGGAATTAAAAGCCTCTCTCGGTAAATGAAAAAAAAAAGAACAAAAACTTTTAACTAATGTAAAGTGACGTAGAACACCCTCTCCCTCCGACACCTGTGTGGTACCTGCGCTTGTTTGAAACGGCAGAGATTTGGCTCCGATCGCGGAGAGTTTGGCTTCGTAATCCCCCGCCCCACTCGACGGAAACTCAAAAATTCATGGGCTTATTCATGAAGATTCGGAAACTTTCCTCTTCCGAGTCGAGATGAGAGCTTCCTTCTTCACGCCTCTTCGTACAAGGACTTGTTATCTCTCTCTATATCTCTCTCTGTTTCTCTGCCTCTCTTTACCTCTCCCTCTGACTCGCGCTTCTCGCGGTGCGGTTGATAAAACCAGCGAAGTTAGCTGTCGCGGTGGACTCTTTGCACTCTTGACATCTCTGTCTCTCCCTCTCAATTCCGGTTACGATCGACTTTAAGTCGTTTTTCCAGTTTAATCCCTTAGCCCCCCCCCCTATCTTTCTATCCCGAGAAGAAGGGAAAAGCTGTCCGGGGCATTGGTTTTCGACACAGAGACTTTAGGAAAAAAAAAAGAATCAATTCAACGACTGAAAAATCTGCGATTATAGCCCATTTGGATTCGAATGATTGTTCTTAGAGTTATCTTAGATACCCTGAAAATAAGCTAGTTTAAAATGATTAAAAAAACATACTCAAATTTGTGACTTAGATAATTTAAGGAAGCAGTAGGATTATCCGATAATAATGCATCTATAATAATTTTCTCTAATATCTTATCCTGTTATAATAATATATAATAATAATTATAAAATATATAATAATAATATCGTATTCTGTTACAGCGATCCTGGCTCACTTCTTCTTCCTGGCTACATTTTTCTGGCTCAACACAATGTGCTTCAACATCTGGTGGACCTTCAGGTACGTTTCCCATCACCCCCAATCATTTTGTATAATATCTATATACATTAGATATATCATGTATACTATATGTACCATGTATGGCGACCTAGACCCGCTCCCTTTTTTCCAATATATATTGCAATTACGGAATTGATGCAGTCGCTGAGCACCCGTGTATATACACGCCTGCACACGCACGCACGCGCACATGCAGGCTAGAAATAAAAAGTGAGCATTCGACCGTATGCTGGAAAACGCAATCGAATATTGATATATATATGGAGGCTGCGTGCCCGCCGTTAGCACTCGCGCCATGGGTTTTCACTTCTTTTGGTATTATCGGCACGTTTGCAGCGCGGCCGCTCGGCGTGACGTGGAACGAGGTGGAGAAGGAGGAGAGGGTGTAAAAAGGGCTCGAAACGAGAAAAAGAGGCGCCTATTTTTGACGGGCTCTGAACTACGAATTTTTTTTTTTAATCGTGGAACGATTGGACGTATCGAGACGCACTATTGACGTTTCAAAGCAATAGCGTTTTTCATCTCAGTTTTCCCCATACAGAAGATGAAGCGTCATGGAAAAATTTTTTATCAATGACTGATTTGCGATTTTAATGCTTTTTACGTGCTTTTTTTATTCTGTAGTTAGTTCATTCAATTATTTGTTGCCGATCGTTTGAACTTTTTATATAATTCAATTTATATAACAATATGCGTCTTTCAATGTTTATAAGTGATAAATAAATGAAGAATCGCTAAAAAATCTTTGATTTTATGTTCATTCTTCGAATTTATATTAAAAAATTCTATTATTATTTTCAAAAAAGGCTTAAACATCGAGTACTAGATCTAACTCAAGATCGCGATCGAGTTCACCTACGAGTGTGGATTGTGTATGAACGATCTGATATATCTTACAAAGAATATAACATATTAAAGGCAAAGACTTTGTTTTTTTAGCAGAAATAACAGAATTTTTATTGAATAGCGCGTCGTGAAAGAAACAAACAGAAAATATTACAAGTAAATCTCACTTAGTTGTTCACGTATAAACTGCAGGGTATATGGCACATTGATGTATTAATAAATATTTGTACGTCCAAAAAAATTAAATCCCGGCCATCACACGGGCATAAGGACAGCGCCGCGGTTTATGCTCACCCAAGCCTCGCAAGTTATTAGCTTAGCCTTGCCCCGACGCTTTAGAGCTTAGCACGCGCTTAAGCACCCCCCCCCCTCTTATCCGTAAACTCTTTCCCTCTCTGCGTTCGATTACTGCGGCTCTTCATCGATCGATGGATCGCCCAGCCGATCGAAGCCGGCTATAATACGGCTACCGAGAGTTAAATCGAAAGTGCCCGGGCGCAACTGGTTTGTAAATCCCCGGCACCACTATCTCTCGCACTACCTGTCTCTCTCTTTCTCTCCCTCCCTCCCTCGCTCTCTATCGCTTCCTCTCCTTATCCTCGCGGATTTGCATATTATCGTCGAGGATCGTGAATATGCGGTAAGTGGCGCGCGAAATTCGACTCCGGAGTTTTTTGGCAGAGAGAAAATTGTCGAGGGAATTTCTTCTTACCCCTCTCGCCCCGCTATGGAACTAGCTTCTTTGACGGAATATACGTGTATACGTACACGCGTATTTCGCGCGAATCTCGCTGCGATCTTGTTTCGCTATTGCCGCTCGTGCAAGAGGCAAGAGAACGCGCGAGCAGCCGATATCGTATCGATCGTCAGGCGCGAGCCGCGAGATTGGATTAAATCCTCGGTCGATGTAAACTCGTCAGAACGGAGCGCGCGCGGGTGGCGAAGGGGTGCGGAGCAATCTTGGTTGTAATACTGGGGCGAAGAGCACATAATATCAATCGTTGTAGGTGTATGAGCAGATGGGGAAACCAAGGAAAATCCGATATTTTATACATGTATAAGTTTCTATTAGAATACGAAATTACCGGTCGCTCTGTCTGTATAATTTTTGTAAATTAAAGCTAATCAGATAATAAAATGGAGTCTCAACAATTACCATTAAAAATATTTTTACTTTGGATATGTATGCTCTCTAAAAAAATAAATCGGTAAAATATCTGCCGATTTGTTCAGTAACTTCGATTTTAACTCACGAAAATCCAGTATTTTCCATCGACAATCACAGATTATTGATGAAATGTCTGTACCGAATAAGTACGTAACGCAAATTCAATTGCTCGAGCCTCTCGAAATTGGCACAGATTGATGTCGGTTAGTTTGAAATAGTCAATATATTCGTAGTAACAAAAGTGCAAGATGTGAATCTGTCAATTTGTCAAATTTATCTTAGTGACAAATTATAAATAATTATAATGTACAGACTCATTTTCTTATTGCGTAAAGAAATCTTATACTAATTAGGTTACTAGGAATAATATTCACTGATTTATTTTTTCGTGGATATCAGCTATGGTCATTATCCAGAAGAACGAACCAAATATATATAGATTGTTCAATAATTCCTTGTAATCATAAAATCTTTATCATTTGTAATTTGGATTTCATTAACTTTCATCATTGCTAAATTTGTAAATTATATGAATTGGTTATCTTCACGACGCGACAGAAACGTCGCCGCGTTTTCAATTAGCCTGTTTCTTTTTCCACCAATTCGCTCTAATTACAAATTTTCCGATCGTCGAAGCGATATCCTTTATATCTTCCGTTACTAAGAAATGCTAAGTAAACGGAAGAGAGAGAGAAAGAGAGAGAGAGAGAGAGAGAGAGAGAGAGAGAGAGAGAGAGAGGAAGAAGTTCTTACCGAGTAAGAAAAAAAGCGTCTCGGTTATACAGTCGAACCAAAGATCCTCTTATGTAAGAAAGCCAACGCAAATACACTCGCGCGGCAAAAGGCTTGACGGGGGAGGGGATAAGAATGCGCCTGAAAATATTGATTCTGCACTTCGCGGGGGGGGGGGAGGAAGGATTTCATTTGCAGAAATCAGCGGTATCTCTATATACGTGCGGGCTTATCGCTCTCCAGGCGCGAGTGCATTATATATATATATATATATATATATATATATATATATATATATATATATATATATATTAAAACGATCGCGTTCATTGAACCCCTCTCCGCAATAGGCGAGCGCTCTCTCCCATATATAATGCATTAATGCTTATATAGTAATATAGCTCGCAATCGAGCTGTTATCCGTTAATGCTGCCGGACGAATGCTCCCTCCCACGTTCATACGCCGAACCCGCGCAATTCCTGGGATCGCCGACAGAGGCGCGAAGCGCTTATATATTCATGCGCGCATATGCTTATATATAAATTTGCGTTAAGAGTCTTATAGGTAGGAGACGGACTTTTAACGCGGTTCTGCGGGAGTTTAATTCGAATTAATCGCCGATGGGCTAAGGGACGGCGACTTGCCCCGTATACAGCAGCCTCCGAGGACCGTCTTTCATTATGCTCGGCCGAGGGGGGCGTAATTTTACCTATTTTTTGTTTTTTAGATTGTACTTCAGCGCGTACTGCCCTAATTAATTCGCGCATTAAACGCGTCCGGGGAAAAAGTGTTATGGGAGAAGAGAACGGGACTCCCTCGGAGAGTCATCGGGTAGAAACGTGGAGGAGGAGGGAGAAGAGAGGAAGAGAATCCTCGAAAAATATACCCCACTGGCTCGACCTCTCTCTTCCCACGTGCACTTCTGGATATTTTCCAGGAGAGCTAATTAAGGTGATCACGGAAGAGGTCATGATCCACTGATCCACCTGGTGGATGATCTCGCTACTCATTTACCACCTCCTCTATCCTTCCTTTTACTTTGATCCGCCACTATGCGCGATGCATAAATCTGGGAGTACGATGGATCTGTAAAAATTTCTGCTTTCATTTCCACTAGATGGCTTATGTTTACTTCTGCCCCTAATTACCATCTGCATTGCATTATCATTTTAAAAGACTTAACCTACATTTTAATGATGCACTTAGAGACTATTGCATTTCTATACATTCGTTCATTATTTGAATTTGATACAATTTTTGATTATAAATTATATAGGAACAAGTTATTACACGTGCACTTGCTTCAGTTTTGAAAGAATTCAAAATAAATAAAGACACTAACAATTAATTGACTTAATGGGATATGGTTAAATAAGTTGTTGAAGAGGCAGTGAAATCGTCCTTTGCTCACCATATTTTTCTTTTAGGGTAATTACTATGGGTGTGTTTATAACAAGGACAGTCTGACTGTCATTATTATAAGAATGAGTAACATATTTTTTAGCCAATTCACTGGCGTAACGAATTCTGGGTTTTAGAAAGTATCAGATCATAAAATTTACAAGCATCAGATTATGAAGTTTATGATGATTTTCCATTATCTCTTGAAAAACGGATGAAATAAAGTAGAGTTTATCCGCGCTATTAATTTAGACCGGAACCGATTATATACTGGTAACCTAATTTTTAAGAAAGCAGTCAGAAGACAAAAATCTAATATGATCTTAGTTTAAACACAAAAAAGAAAATATACTTTATTTAAAGTTAAGTTGCAGCTTCATAAAAAAATGTTCTCCGGAGAAGGTTAGCGAGATCGTGGAGGCCGCTGCGGTTGGAATCACGTAATGAAAACACTAATGCGACTTGTTTCGAGAGTAGTCGCGACAGTACAATGCAGAAACCAATCTGTGTTACCTTGTAAACTTTACAAGCTCGACGTGATTTGAAGAAATTGATACATTAAACAATTTTGCAACATTACGAGCAGAAATCTCTACTCTTGCGTGCATCTGCCCCGCAAAGGAAATCCAACCGAGCCCCACCCCCTCCATAATCCTCACACCGTTGCCCGCGTTAATGTTTAAGCCGCCGAAAATCTCGCCGGCGGCGACGGTGGCCGCGCGGCGGTCCCGTTTAATCTCTCCTCGTTCATTACTCCTTTATCACGTCATCTCGAGGTCGCGTACCAGACGCGAGCTCGTGAATCTCCCGTTAGGTGCGGCCTATTCCCTGGTTCCTCTCTCACCCTCTCTTTCGCTCCCTCCCTGTCTCCCCCTCTCTCTTTCTCTGCTTTCTATCCCCGGTTTCCACGCTCATAATCCGTTCAGCCCGATGTACGCGCACGCGCGCATGATGAGTCGACCCCGCTCTCGACGCATCTCCGTGCCACGCCATACACGCCCAGTTAGACACATTCGTAGACCCCCCTCCCACTTTCCCCCGCCACCCCCAGCCATTTTCTCCGCCATTATGAATAAACATGAGAACGGACGATCGTTATAGAGGTGGTGTACGAGGGGGAAAGGGGACGTCATTAGCGCGACGAACACCTGTGATCCGAGGGGGAACTTTTTAGAGACCTGGTTTTTTTTCGCGCTCGCACGCAATTTTCCTCGAACAGTTGCGCGTATAAGCGAGATGGGGATTGTGGGAGGGAGGGGGAAGCAAGTTCGCTCTTGCTTTTCGCCATATCGCGAGGCGCGCTAATCCGCCTTTTCTCGGAAGCATTAGATAGCGCGTTTGACGCTGCGTTCTGGCATGCGCGCATAACGCTGGTCACTGTTATCAAGGACTTGCGTATAATGGCGAGCATTATGTATTTGGAATTTAATCTGGGCCGGGGAGGGGGACTTTAATTATAACAGATTTTCCGAAGCACTATATACGAACTCATTCGAGCGCGCGCGAGCCTCTTCGATGCTGGTTATCGGGCAATGCAATAATAATTATCGTTACTTTGAATTATCGGATACGCGCATTTGTAATTGCACCATAGGATATGTTTAATTACCGTATTGCTTATGCATTAGCGATATTACGATTTGAATAATGATATATATATATATATATATATATATATATATATATATATATATATATATATATAGCACTGTTAACTAAACTCGTTCATGAATTCAACTTTCCTCCCATTACATCGATATTAATTTTCATGAATTATTTTAAATTTTAAGGCACTTTTAACGAAAATTTATAAATTATGGCTGAAACTAAACGCAAATGTAATTTAAAAATAATTTTACCGGGTCCAATAGACGTTTTATTTTTTGAAAATGAAAAATAATAAGTTATTGGTATATCGACCAACACAAAATATATATTTCCATTGATTGGTCTACAGCTTGCTATACTTTTAGTTTAAATGGAAGCCTTTTTGTAAACAATTCCTGAAACTTTTAATGATCTTCAAAATTTTTAATGCCAGCGTATGGCTCAAGGTTAGGCTAACCTTTAGAAGGGCAAAAAAGCTTCATTACGGTTGAAATCAATTTTTTTTTCCAATGGTTTTAAAATCATTTCACTCTGCTGAATTGACTTATTATCTTACTGTTTTTGGAATTTTCAGTTTTTATAAATACGTTATATTTATATATTTTAAAAAATGTCACTTCTTATGTTAGTACCATAATTCGTGTTACTGTTAAGCTCAATCGGATTTTAATCTTTCATAATGTTATCATTAATCTGAGCTCCTTCAAAACATCAGAAATTCTCTTTTGCAATTCTGCATCTTTGAGTACCACGATGGGAAGCTCTACCCAAGGAGCATCGCCACCTGCTTTGCCTAAACACGACGCTTCCTCAATTTTAAAATATTCGATTTCGATTCCCCGTCTCTAAAGTCAAGACTCTTTTCCTTTATATAGAAGATAATTCACCATCGATTAAATGGACATCTGGGCGCGCGATTCCACGCGCCGCAGTCGGCGCCTCCGGCCTCTCGCCGATCTAGAGAGACCACGCGGCGACGCGGACGTCGCATGCCATTACGGACGCGCCATCTCGCCTCGGGTGGGAAAAATTCGCGCCGCCTATGCCCGTCCGGGCACCTTCATCGTCTCCACGAGGCGCCATCCATCAAGGCCCGAGCCGGCTCGTGACCCTCGGGCGCGCGAGCGAGCGCGGAACTCTCGTCGTCGGGGCTGAGGAGAGGATGGAAGGGGGGACGGGGCGAGGAGGAGGAGGAGGCGGAGGAGCAGAGTCACGACGAGGCCTGCATTCGTGCCGAGCATCGCGTGCCGCGCTCTGCGGCGGCTGCAAAACCTGACCTATAACCGCGCTCACCTAGGTGGTGTCATCGTCCTCTCTTGCGGCGGGAAGCATGCCGTCGTCGCGGCCGCTGCACCTTCGGTGGTCGAGGGGGGGGGGGCTTAGAACGCGAAACCGGCTCGCTGTATAGGAGTATCTGAGACAACGACCTCTATAAACGTTCTGCTTCTTACGATGGTTTTTGCCCCCTTTGAGATATGATTGTGTTTACTGAGTGCTATTCTCGTTATTGTAATTAGCTGTGTTTTTGCGGTTCACGAGTGAGGAATGTGTTTTTTTTTTTGTTTTTTTTTTTAACTATTATAGTCAAGGGCCTTGCGTGAAATGTTGTCTTCCTTAGACGATCTACGATAGAAGAATTTCAGATGCTGATTATTCATTTATAGTTAGTCATTTTGGCACTAAGCGCGACGTAAATAAAATCTCACAAAATGGATACAAATATGAAATTTCAATCATTTCCAATTGTTCGAAAATGATGTAAAGAAATCGGGGTGTTCCTGAGTCGCTCATATCCTACCATATTAGTAAGTTTATGCGACCTGCATGTACACAGTTGATTCTCGTCGGTAAAATTCGATGAATAGCAATAGTTTGTATATGCTGCGTTGACAAACGCATAGATAAATCTGAGCGTGAATATAAAAGTATGTTAACCATTTAAGTTTTTAAAATAAAAAGGCAGCAATTTGTTAAAAATGCTTATATAATTTACATGTATGTATCATAATTTAAAACTAATTATCCAAAATTCTTAAAATTATACTGATTGATTTGGAACAATTATTATTTATAATTATATATAACATATATTATTGAAACAAGAACATTGCCGTACAACTGAAACTGGACTGAAATCATACAATTGAAACTGGAAACAGGTTGTTCAGCCGTGAAAGATTGTATTCAAACACTTGTATTCAAATTTAATAATCATGAACCCGCGCCGAAAACAGATTTTTATACAAATTAAATAAAATATTATCCTTTTTACAAACTCCATTTCCCCCATTCAAATTTTCATCATATTTGTATCTTCCAAAAATCTTCTGATATATAAACGCCTATAAAACGTTTTCTAAATTTAAAACTCGGCGTTCTCCCAGCGGGAAAAGCAGCGCGCGTCATCCCAAGATCACCGGTTTTATACGGATTCCCAATACGAATCGAGCCCGCACCGACGACCGATCAGCCGTCGTCTGCGCGTCCGGCAAAGCGGTCGGAGGAGTGGAGGGGAGCGAAAATACAACGTCGCGGCGCGGCGGCAATCCGCCCGCGGGGTCTCGGCTAAGGTACATCGCCCGAGAGACCGGCTGCGCAGCCCAACAAATCACCGCGGAGCACCAGACTCTCTCCCCCCTCTCTCCCTGTATCCTTTCCCTTTGTCTTAGAAGGAGAGCAGCCGTGCGGCGCGCACGTCGATCGTCCGCGAACGAAATCACGTAGGGTAAATTTTCGCCGGGAGCCACGAAAGACGAATGGAGATTCGGAGCAGGAGGTTAATGCGATACGGCGACCCTGCCCGGAATCTCTCTCGCGCGGAAGTTTCTTTTCAATCGGAGGATAACGTGTGTTTTTCTTTGTATAGAGTTTCCGATCGCGTTGCTCCAGAGCTGCGTTTCCGTATCTGAAGGGAGTTATGGCCCTACGAATTCAGCGAGGAAGATTTCGAATTGTAGCGCTTGGAAATAGGAAAGGAGCGAGCTGGGGGTGGCGGCATGTATTTTGTTTGTAACGGGATCGCGCGGTCGGACGTTTATGGGTGATTTATACGGGGGAGAACCGCGGGAAGACGTGCAGCGAGGTTTTGCGGTTTTCGGAAAAGCGAACCGAGTAGACGGTTGTACTACATATGCGGATAGAGAAAGAGAGATAGAGAGAGAAGAATTCCTGATTTGTAAGTCCGTAAGGGGAGCGAGTGGGAGAGAGAAAATTGGGTTTCACCCAGAGACCGCAGAGGCTCATTAATTTTTAATCCGGTCCTGTATAGCGATTTCGAGGCAAGATCGGGAAATTGAGCGATAAAACGAATTAGCGATATATTTGTAAACATTTTTGTAGGATGCAAAATTCCGCGCGCTTCGGTAACATAGAATTTTGTTCGTTTTATGCCTTGCACCAGTTTTTTCTACGAATTAATAGCGGCGTACAAGTTATTGGAGGTTCGAAAAAGAATATTCCAGGAAATTGGATTGCGAAAGCAGAGTAATTAAATTCTTTATTAAAACGATAACACACCGACGTAGTCGTTTTTTATTATTCGATAAATTGCGATGGCAGTATTTAACTTTTTTTTTAGAAAAGTAAAACTTCATTCAGAAAATTAAAAATAAACAGTTTTTTAATGACCGGATGTGATCAGTTCTCTTTATGCTAATCACCTTTTTCTTTATAAAATTTAATAAAATTCATAGAAGTAGAAAATGATATTTGTTATGCACTATAGAACACCCTTTATGAAAATGAAATCAGTTCGTTTATTTGCAAAAATAGGAAAAGAAAGAATGAAGCCGCAGGAGGAAAATTCTTTATCACGGGGATTTTACCGCATTCAAGCGCATTTTCAATTATCATTTTGTTTTTTTCCCGATAAAATGTTTAATTGCGCTCCCCCTTCCCCTGCGACGCTTAATTAAATACGCGACACGCATATAAATTTGGGAGAGTGCGCGCGTGAGACCGCCCACTTTTATTTCATTACCATTGTATAGCAAAACAGTTAGCGCTGGGGATGGGGAAGAAACAAAGCAATTCGCTTAGGCTTGATTACGTTATAAGAGCGCACAAAACTACCGAACTCCCCAATTTAATGGAAAAGAGGAGGGGGGAGAAAGCGGGTGTTCCGGCGCTGATATTTTACAAAAGAACTTTAACAATATAACGGCGCAGCGAGGAGACAGTAGAGAGAGAGAGAGAGAGAGAGAGAGAGAGATTGCGACGCAATAAATAATAAACAAAACGTGCGCGAAATACGAGCCCGAAACTCCGATTATTTTTCAACGCTTTAATTATTTTCTCTCGCGCAAGCTGCAGGGAAGGGGGCGAGGTCAATTGCAAAACACGCCGTTACCGTCCACCATTGAATTGAAAATATACACGGCCTGATCGCGCGCTCGTTAATTCCTCCCTCCCTGCGGTCCCATAGAAATTCGTTAGAATTAACACGGGGCCACATTAGCGCGTTACAAGCGCCCGTCGCGACGAGTTCACCTCGGCGCATACAGCTCGTTAACCTAAACAGGGCGCGGGAGCGATAATCGATACCTATATATGTTATTCCGAAACCAGCAGAAAAAGAACAGTACTACAGCTCGTCATGGCTAAATTATACGCGACGTGGTCGAATTTTGCTCTACGTGTTTATGAGGCCTATTTAAACTTTGCCTTCTGGAAACCCCGGTGGGATTTCTAAACCCAGTTAAACGTAAAAGAGGAAAACGTGATATTGTAAATTCGGTATGTAAAGTGCTAAAAAATTTCTCGTCTTACGAGCCCAAGAACGTATCAAGCAAATTTTTGTTCCATTTAATGAACAGAAGCATATTTTCGTAAGAGCGTTCTGCATTAATCGAAACAAGTCGTAGTCAGATGGTGCAAAGTCTGGACTATAAGACGTATGAAGCAGAATTTCCCATCCACTATTCTCCAAATAGTTTTTGACCGAAGCCGCAATACGTAGCCGATTTGAAACGTGATAAAAAATGACGGACTCATGCCTGGTCTCGTATCCTGGGCGTCTTTCCTGTAATTCTCGCATCAAACGAATAAATTGAGTTCGATATAATGGTTCTTTGATGGTTTTACCACTCGGAAGTAGTTCGTAGTATACGACATCTTTTGATTCCACCATATGTAAAGCATGATCTTATTTGCGTGAATATTTCGTTTCGGTGTCGATTGGGCAGGCTCGCTGGGCTTTGTATACGATTTTCTGCTTTTAGGGTTATCATAAGGGTTATACAGCTGCAGCAACATTTCGAACATGTAAATTTGCCTCTCGATCTCTCCCGGCTTCAAATCGTTCGGTACCCAGTTTTCAACTTTTTCAATGAATCCCAACGCTTTCAAGCGCAGAGAAACCGCTTGTTGCACGACGCCCTATGATACAGCATGCATACAAGCTCTCCTTGTACACGGATCCTTATCCGGCTCGGACACGGATCTTCATTAAGCAAAACGTCTGGTTCCTCGTCTTGAAAACTTTTCGGCTTTTCGAAGCTACCCTTTGTTCAATTTAAAAAATTACCACTCGAAACTTACGGCATGTCGATTCACCAATACAATCTATCCCATAAGTTTCTGAAAGCAAACGGCCTTAGCCGTAATTTTCCTCATATTAAAGAACATAAACATTGTTTCCCGCAAATGGCGTTTATTTCGCTGACATCTTGCAAGGATTTTGCTAGCAAAATACAAATACATAAATACACATACTTGCTTAATCTAATTTTAAGAGAAAAAAATCAGGGGCGATGTCAAATCACCACCGTTGACACAATCACACAACTGTTCAAAGAAGCGATCTTCTCTCTCTCTCTCTCTCTCTCTCTCTCTCTCTCTCTCTCTGTCTCTCCGCCTCGCCTTGGCAGGTGACCGCGTTCTCGCGCCTTCTCTATAACATAACTGTACTCTGAACTTTCCGCGACGACAGAGCCGTAGGCATTTCGCAAAATCGCAGTTCCCGCATGTGTCTGCGACCCAGGAAAATTGAAGCTGAAGGTGTACGTACGCGCGGCGCTGATTAACGGGGTTCAGAAATGTCTCTCGCGACATTTTTGTTAATTTTTCAAAGCTACTCCACATACTCTATATACACTCGTCTACTTATCTGCCTCGCATATCTTCTCCTGGTCTCATTTGCATGTATACATGTATGTGAGCGCGCGCACGCGCGCGTGCTGGATGTGTTAATCGGTAACCTGCTGCTTCTTTACGCCCCGAAACTTTATTGTGTCTAGAAGGCCGTGGAGCGACCAACGGGAATAAACACGAGCCAAGTGAATCTAATACGTGGGAGAGGCCGCCGGCGGATTATCTTTGGTATATTCTATTGGCGAGACAGCAACTCGTTTTTGTTACGTGTATTGGTCTGATCTAATACATAATTGAAGCGTGCACGCACGCGCATTCAGTATGGCATTTTTAATTTGTAGGACAGCAGACGAGATAAATAGAGGGAGAGGATATTTTTTTATTTAGTTTCTCTGAATACTCTTGAATAAGGCAGTAGTAATGCTCGGAAAATTAATGAAAACTGGAATCGAAACCGCAGAAATAGTTGACTACTGAATAACTGTATCGAAACCTATATAGACTTTGATTAGAGCCGATCCAGAAAAAAATTTCCGATGCACATGAATTTTTCATATTTTCTCCCCCCCCCCTCTCTCTCTCTCTCAGTACTCTTAAGTATTGCGCACGCACATTTACGCGCATACACACATACTGTAATGAATAGGGCATGAATTATTCTACTCCCGTTTGTTGCGGTGTATACATACAGCGAAGACGGCTGCTAGTTCCAGGTGATAAAGGTGCAAAAGAATTTGAAAATCGATCTCTCTTAACTCTATCTCCCTGCTTATGGATAAGTGGAAAGTCGATGGTGCCGTGTTTCTGAAGTTTATATTATATATAGTCGAGTGTGCAAATCCGAGCTGTGTATACCGTTAGTCTTAATTGCAAGAGAAGACGCGGTGCGCTCGGTGGTTTTCAGGAGAGCATAACCCTCTTCCCACTTTCTCGCGCAGCCTCACAAATCGAGAGAGAATTTAGGTGCGCTCTTTATTTGGCATAGAGTCTGGACGCTCTCCATCGCCTGGGGTCAAATTCCCTGGTGGCTGAAGATCGAGACCAGAATCAGAGCGAGTGGCTTTACTGTACGATGTTCAACTCTAGTCCAATATGTATACTACCCGAAGAAAAATGTAACTCGACTCGGGTTATTAAATTGTCGAAGCGGTATTTTCGTAAATTCGTTGATCAAGAGCTATACGTTACTAGAATTTTCTTATGTATTTGAAAAACTCATTCCTAAACTTGCTTTCAATGCAACTCTAATTTATAGAGGAATGACTGATTATCTACTCAACAGATTGAGTTTTTACCGTAAAGCTATATAATATATAGGATCATTATTACCAGGCCTCTATCTATATTTATCTGTTTCGACTAGCGATTTTCTCAGATTAATAGTTTACACCGACCTGCTGGTCCAATACCTTGAAATATATTGTACATTTATATGACAACATCAATTGCCTGAATTTTTTTAAAATTTAGCATCCTAAAATTTTTTTAAATACAAATTATTCAGAACTTTCATATCGAGTAAATAAATTAATATAAATTAAACTAAATTAAAATTAAACAGTGTATAATTATAAAATTATACTTTGTAGCATTACGTATGAACTGATATGCATGGTTTCATTTTAATTTGAATCTTATCTTATTCATTGATTTTTAAAATTACGGTTATTTCTATCATACCATTTAAATATTAATAATTAATATTATTATGCCATAATTTATAATTTTATAATTATGTCTGTTTATTTCTTTATTCTGATAACTACTGATTATGCATAAATCTTTTGCGTTAAGCACGAACTGTAAGATCATTTATATATTTCTCAGTTGCAGTAAATTATGTATCGGCCTACCTCTATACCTGATTGATTTTTTTTTAAAACCACCACCCTCCGCATAACGAATCAGAGACCTAATGTGTAATATATAATCTCAGCTCTCGCACTTTTTCTCTCTCTGAAGCCAAGCAATAAAATCAGATATTCTAATGCGCCGAAATGAAGTACGACCGTGCCGCGCTTGGATTTATGCCCCGAGCTTTACAATGCCTCTAAATAAATTGCGTGCGCATCGCAGGCGCGCGCGCGCGCGCGCACACCCGCTCGCTCTAGCGGCTTTTCTAACAATATATACACAAATTCAAATGGCTTCGAATAGCTCACGGGGCTATAAATAAATGCTGGCAAAAAGAGGCTGGCTGGCTGGCTGGCTGGCTTGCGGGCTGTTGCTGCTGCTGATGCTGCTGCACATGGAGACCGCGCGCGTGCGCGCGATAATTTACAGCCAAGCGGAGCCGAAGAACTAAAGAAGTCGTAACAGATCATAAATAAGAAGAAACTCGTATAGCGAGGCGGAGGTGCGCACGGGCGCGGGAATCGAGGAATCGCGGTATTATCCGGAGGACAAATTTATCGCCCCTTCCTCCCCTCCGCAGGTCTCCTCTCGCCCTCAGCGCGCGCCTGCCTTTCTCCGCTCTAGGAGATGCGCTTATATAGAGCGAGCTGCCGAGAATCAAAGCGGAATCTTCGTCGGTCCTATATTGCGAGTGAATTACCTCGGTTCTACTCGTGATATTTCTTGGCGCTACGCAACCGCTACGAACACCTCCCGCAGTTAAGCCGTGCACCGCCGCCATTCCCACACGCCCTTCTAAAGATTCAGCGTTACAGACTCCCGGGGGGATAATGGGCGCGCGCATTCGCTGGCAATTAGCATTCGACTCCTAAACGAATTAGCATTTCAAAGATTCCTGACGTTGTGTATAAGCGTACGAGCGTTTGCGCGCGCGCGCGCGCCAAGTACCTGCGCCTCTGTGTTTGTATCGAGGCAAAACGAAATAAAACAAAAAAAAGCAAAACAAAGCAGGGGAGAGAGAAAGAGAGAAACGAGGAGAAGCGAGAGAATTGTTTATGACGGCTCTGACCGCGCGCGGACGAGAGGAGGCAGCCGTTCTTTCTATTTCTCTCTTTTTCGCGCATATTCCGCCTCGTTCGCCCGCTGCAGTTGCGCGCCGAGGCAGCAAAGAAGGTAAAAAGGGGGAACAGTTTTTCTCGCGATGGTTATATGCCGCTTTTGTGCTTCTCACGTTGTGCGAGTGAGAAGGAGAGAGAGCGAGAGAGAGAGAGAGAGAGAGAGAGAGAGAGAGAGAGAGAGAGAGAGGGATGAGAGTTATACGTGTGCACAGCATTGGCTCTCTATGGTGCTCGGACCAGCTGTCAATTTACATGACGGAATTACGCATTAACCCCAGGGAGGTTAATAAATTTTAAGTTACTATCCAAACCCTTTGCCGGGCAATTAAATGCGTATATATGTTTGAGGGAAGATTTATGAGGCACTCTGGATACTTTTGGAAAAACACGCGAGGGAAATACAGAGAGAAAAGAGAGGCATAGAAAAAAACATAATCGTAGTTATCTATCTATTATTGCAAGGTATCAGGAAGATTATTAATGTGCGCGTGAATAATATTGGAAATGCCTACTGAACATCGGATAACCAAAGCTTGTTTAATGAAATTTTCTATAAAAGTAATTTTAACTAATATCAATTTTTTTTTATTATCAACTTGTTGTAGTTTGTATTTTATTTTATACTTTATTTTATTTTTATATTATCGTAGCATACGTCCATGTCATTTTATTCAATTTCCTTATAAAAAAAATATTGTTCCGTACAAAAACTTGAAAGTTTTCCACAAAACAGACACGTGCACGCGCATGAACAATTGATCGTTTAGAATCATACAATGAATTTCTGCAAAATGCAAGAAACTATCGCGGCATCCAATGTTCTTCAAAAGCCGCGCGCAATCGCACTTGAATAATCCGCAATTCGATGGGTATAATTCGCAAAAAGAGCTCCTACCTTATCCTTCTGAATTTTACCTGTCAGCTATGGACTACCGACCAGTCCCACCACTGCACACGCGTTTTATTACCGGGTAAATTTCCTTGGTATTTCAACGGGTCTATCTCTCTTTCTCTCTCGGACGCTTTAGGTTTAGTAGAAAGGATGAGAGAGATACAGAGGGTTAGTTGAGGGAGTCACGCGAATTCGCGCCGTTTAATTGATTCACAGACACACACATACAAACGCGCGCGCGCGCGCAGCTCACACGTACGTATCAAATATAGGGGCGGGGGTAACCGGGTTTATCGTCCGCTCTCTATAACAGCTCGCGTGCCTGACGATAAAATGCTCGCGAACTCGTTCGCCGTATACGCCGCCCGATCGAAAAAACGAGTCGCCCAAGGGTGGGTAGGGGGAGCCGGTAACGGTGCGCCGTAGACTCGATCGCTTCATCGATTCCCCGTCGATGCTCGTCACCGTATAATTCCGCGACCGGTTTTTCATGCCTATTGGCCGGTGTGCCATTAAAGTTCACGTTCGGACCGCGGGTGGCGCGCGAGCTCTGCGGGAAGATCGGCTCGGATCGATGATCCGCCGGACTCGACAGATTTTATCGGCTAGATCGACATCGCGATATATTATAAGCGGCTCGCGCGGCACCCGCGGCCCTTGACTCGTTAAGATGGTACGGACGAGGGTTTTCTTTGTGCGCGCACATGCTTAGCGTGGGTTACGAGAGCTTTTCGTCCTTAGCAAACTTTCCTTATCTTACTGTCGCCATTGTGCGTTACTTGTGCACCAATTATCGTAATGTCCGTATTGGAAACAAGTCTATAGAGATAACAGCGAGGAAATTCCTTGCACGCGTGCGGAAATCAGCGGAAAAAACATTGGCATCACGCTCAACGAGCGAATCAGTACCAAGGTCTACGCTTTGGGTTTACAACGTTACATTTGTTCGGTTTCGCATTCTTTCTATCAACTCTATTCCGCGAAGTGCATCCTCCCAAATGAGCACAAACTTTAAAAAACTGCGAGCACCGCGAGGAAAAACTCCATGGGCGTATGCGTGAGCTTTGTATTAAACGATGATCGAAGAGAGAGAGAGAGAGAGAGAGAGAGAGAGAGAGAGAGAGCTTGGTGCACTATTCGCAACCGGTTTGCACTGTTACGTAAGCCATCCCTCCTACTGTACTTTGCTCTCCTTTCCTTTGATCAATTTGATAACAGGAGGATGACAGAGATGGCGCAATCGGTCAACGTCGAACGTGGCCGGAAACTCATATATATTATTATATATACTACGATAAACTGAGCTGCGTCGCTTCCCACCGCGGGCTATGGAGCAGCGGTACTTCGACCTCCGTCCGCAACGACTCGCGCGGGGGAGGCAAGCTGGCGAGAGACTTGGGCTTTAGTGTAGTTGACTGCTACTCTCAAAGAATGACACAAACTACTCGCTTCGATATGGGCTATATCAATAATTGATGTGAGCCGGGCCGATGCCGAACACCATGTGCGGTTGCTGCAGAATGTCTCATGATTTGAGCCGAACGATACATCAGATTCTGCATGAGACGTACTTTATATGCCAACAAAAGTGCATTAGCTTCTTCGTCCTCGGCGCGAAAATGTATTAAAACTTTCTTAGATGAGCTTTTCTCATTCTTTGTGCCAAACGCAAGCTCGTTAGTGGCCTCGATTATCGTTGATGAGCCCATATTTCCTACAGCTATTAATTCGAGAAAATTAAAGCAATTTGTCAAGTTTGTAAATTGTATGATATCACAGTTGTCCCAATTGTCAGTTGATCAAATGGTAACCAAGGCATTGTTAAATCGCGAAATTCTTTCGTGGACTCGCATAACGCTGATAGTACAAAATTAATAAGCTTTATTGTTTATGAGAAATCAATCTCTGTGCACAAATATATGATAAAATGGTATACATTGAAAGCGACATTGCTAAGTTGAATGAGAGGTTTAATTGAAAGTTCTATGACTTGCTTAGCGCGCAGAAGAATTTTAACAGAAGAATTCCAAGATCAACTACTGAATATTGACTTCACCAGAATGAAATCCGAATTGAAGAAACTTAATTGTAGTACCACTTTCAATTTAAACGTAGTCGGTGTAGATTCTTAAAAAAGAAAAAGTAAAACAGGGACTTTTGCGCTTAGTATTAATGTAAAATTCATCATAATACAAGAAAAGAGTGGTATAAATGACGTATTGTCAAGTCTGCGAGTTTAATAAAAATCAATTTTGTATTATATGAAATATCTCGTTTATATATATGTATAACACTGCTGAATGAATTTTTCTCCGATCACGTCCTCGTTAAGGGATGCGCCTACACGATAAATTAACATCCCGATTACAATAACTCTAAAGTTCCTGCAGTCATCCTGTCCTTGCCCTCGCCTTCCGACGCCCCCTACAAACTCGACCACCAATATTCTCGATGTTCGACTCTGCCTCCACCCAGGATCGGACGGCATTTCCATCAACGCCCAGAGTCCCGACAGAGCTGGTAAATCGACGGTCCTCCGCCTTCCAAACTAAATCGAAGTCGCCGTTCCCGTGAGCATTCTCAAGAGTAAATGAGTGCGTGGCTTCCCACAGCCGTATGCATAACCATCGACGCCGTGGTGGTGCGAAAGGAAGTAACTCAGAGAGAGATGGGGATAGGGTTGAAGGAGTGAGTTAAGTCCGAAGTCCCGCGACCGCAGACGTGACGGTCAGCGGTGTCGGCGGACCCCCTCCCATTCCACCACCATTCCTTATTCCTTATCTCACTCTTTCTCAACCTCATTCACCGCATTGTCTCGTGAGCAAAGGTCGACCAGTGATATAAGTTCACCCTCTTCTTCGGGAGCGGCGTTCGCGACTCCGCTGTCTACTGCGGGGGTACCGTATAAATATTCAGTGTAGTTCTGGCCGCTATACGAAGCGTCGCCCGCTTTCTCGTCACGCGTTCGTACAGGGCGAGAGAGGGGGGCAGAGGTTCGTGCACGAATAAAAGCCTTTCGAGCAAAGTTTTAATTATTTCGAGCGCGCGGACGCGCAGTTTCAGGTCTCATCGGTGTATATTTCAATGTCAGAAACTTTGCACGGCGAGAGAATGAAGGGGTGAGCTTTCGTACGCGAGTAAAATCGCGAAGATATCTTAGTAGATTGATTCACGAAGGAGCAGGGAGAAAACGTGCAATATTGGCAGATCATGTGGATGAGAGTGTTAATCTTGGTCGTATCGTGTAGCAAGTGAAATGGTCCAAGTGCATTTTTTTGTAATTTTTAAAATTAACTTAGATTTATAAAACTCTCTAAATACTCAGGAATTAGCTAGAAGAAGATTGCTGATGGCATTAAATATCTTTTACTACTTCTTAGATACATTTATTTATTGAATACAATTTATATACCTATATTTAGGTCCAGATCACTCAGCAGTGAAATAAGCACGCAACAAACAATGTGCCAAGAAAGACAGAGCATAGCTTCAATATTTTGGCTAATAGATATATGGAAAGGGACATATTCTGTTCCAATTATTTTTTCTTATCATATATACGTCTACATTAAATTCATCGCAAGTGATTTGTATAGATTGTTTGAGTATGAATAATGCATTGGTTTAGATAATAATTAGCACAAATTTTCGCATAGTCGAACTTTTATTGTCGACTGATTCAGTAGGTACATCTAGAATAGTTATTGAACATAAGTGTAAAACAACTGATGAAAATGTCGGATGCATTTAGTCTATTATATAAGTATATTAGAAGAATGTATCATTAGATTACCATATTTCAAAAAGTTTGATAGAAGAGTTATCTTTAGTAATTAATCGGACGTCGAGCATCTGGAAGTTATATGTTGTTCCATTTTTAAGTCATGAACGATCTTCTTTGAATTCTTGTACATCGTTAAGCACCGAATTATCGACCAAACATTTTTTAAATCAGATCCTTAACTAATCGCTGCCCGTTATATGTGATATACAGTCTATCTATAGTTATTTCGATTTATAATTTTGAATTCAGTCGGTACAAAGGTATATATTTTGAGCAGTATAACTTCAGAATATAGATGAATACTAGTTCCAGGTCCAATTAGAATCAACCGAGAGCCGACAGAGCATATAGGAAAAATCGAGCGAGCCTCTTTCATTGTTTTATATAATTGCAATGCCATGCAGCACCAGAATCAATTTCGATAGATCGTTATGTAGGTATGCGATATTATTTGCGTAAATCTTGTTAGCGCTTAGTTCTCGCCTCCTTCTTAAAAGAAGCCCGCCGGAGAAGCAAAAAATTCTACCACTCAACGGTCTGTCCGAAGATGAGAAGGACACAAAGAGCTGCGATGTGCGCGCAGCGCTCGTAGTACACAACATTAAAGAGGCGACCGCATTTATAAATGTCCACGGAAGAGTGAATCACTACGAGTTTATCTGGGCTGATGCCCGTATGCGACGAGCTGTTCTCTTTACATCCGTCTCTCTCTCTCTCTCTCTCTCTCTCTCTCTCTCTCTCTCTCTCTCTCTCTCTCTCTCTCTCTCTCTTCATCCTCACCTTACGTTTAGACTGCATCGAGCAGTTTCTTGGAAGCTGATCGGACGAAGCCCGATCTCTTTTTAGTTGAATTTAGTTTAGTAGTGCCAGCATCATATAATTAGGAGCAAGAATAATGTTATAGATGAAAAGCGACTATCTGCAGTTGTTCAAATGCATGACTTAAAAGGTACATTTTAATCTTGATCATTCATTAATTAATTTATCCTTTTTTCCATTTAGCCTCAAACTTGAATCTCAGTATGAATTCGATTAGTAGATCGATCGGTGACCAAATATAATATGCGTAATAATAAACCAAGTTTTGAATTCAATATATGTAATATTATAAATTTATATTTCATTATTGTAAGAAAACATTTCTTGATATATAATAATGCAATGAGATTGACTCATTATTTTAGTAAATGTGACTACCGGTATCAGAGTTAAAAAAAAACCTCTGTTGATACTAGAGACAACAGTGTTGAATCAATTACAGAAATATAATATTTGTACTAAATTTCCAAGATTTACCTGTTCTATTTCGTGTTGCTTAATTGAAATTCTATAAAATTCTCAATCAAATATCATAAATGCAAATAATGATAAACACTATGTTTATATTTCCTAAAATCACATACAATTTTTTCATATCTTTTTAAAATTAGTCGAATAAATTTTTTGTTAATATATGATTTTCCTTATATATATTGGATAAATTCATTAATGCAAATCGCTAATTTTTAAGCCTTTTTCATTGGCTGATCATGACATCGAGATTTGAACAAATTCTTTATTTTAGTTCAGATTTATATACAGCTAAGCTATATTCACATAATATGTAATATAGTATTTTATTCATATCCTGATAACATCTGCTGCTAATGACGTGATTTAGTTATTCGCGTGTGTTTCCTGTATTTAAATTATCTCATTTGACATTTTGTGTTTTAAATATGAATCTGTTGTATTTCCGTTAAAATTAAATACTATTTTTATAGTAGGGTATAGGTACAACACTGGTCAATCACTATTATTAACAATCACCAAAACAACCTCTCTAAGACGAAATTAATAATCAAATGTCATTCAAGAAGTAAATATATTTTAATTTTGACAACAAGACCTTTCTTTAAATATAACTCTAAGAATAAGCATATGATTCGATTTAGTTTTCACGCTGCTCTATGGACAGAATCCTAAAGATTGCTATAGAGACGCAAATAAAAATCTCGAAGGTTTTCACATGGAAATGCTTTACATGATTGATAGTAGATTATAAGAGCGTAGATGAATAAATTAAATTAAGATAAAAATAATTCTTTCTTCATGTATTTGTATTTTCACCACTTATGTACATGATTAAAAATAAACATTAATTTATTTTGATTTTTATACACTTGGTAGTGATTTTTTAAATATTGCAAAAAGGAAAATTTTTCGTCATCCTTGACCAAAAACTCTTATATCAAGTTAAATCCCTGTTTTATGAAACAAATTTTTCTCGAAATAAAAAAAAGTTCAGCAATAATACACGTTCGCGTTTATTCCGCGTGTTCCTTCTTTCGGCGAAGTTTTCATTTCGGAATTCTTGGCGTTAAATTTGTCCCGTCCGCAATTGGGCGAGCCCGACTTTATTACCGCCGCGATAAATAGGAAGGATCGCGGAAAGATCGACGCCCGCGATATAAACTGGCGTGTGGCCCCGGGACGCATGTCCGCGGTGCGCAAGGTCGGCTCGCGCTCATAATGAATCATTTTCGAAATAGCACCCGCGTAAATGAGGCGAATAGACGCAAAAGGTCATTGGTTGGAGAGCGGCGGGATTCGTGCCGCGCTGCATCGGATGTTTTAAATAGACGCGCATGCACCGGCTGGGCAAGGGGCAGACAGGGAAAGAGAAAGAGATAGAGGCGCGCACGGTGTCATTATGAAATCGGTCAACTTTAGGAAATTTTTTAGACTGTACAAGTACTTATCTTATTTTTTAAATGTGTCGTAATACTAAAATATATAGGTCTTGCGGTGCATTTGCCCCTACAATAATTATTAGTCCCTATTTCGCAATGGGTGGATTCTTTCCAATATAGAATTTCAGAAACAGTAGCTGAATTTTGTGACTTGACTATCGCACGACTAATCGGATCACAAAGCTGTTCGTTGACCGGTGCCCGATGTCTTATATATTTTTAGCTTCCTATAAAATACGAAAAATTAAATATTTAATTAAAAAATAACGAATTTCTACAATTCTGAACAGTTCATTTCTTCAATATGAATTCCTTTGTCGGAGACATAGTTTTGACTTACTATCGATTGGACGCTATTATTCATGAAAATGCCCGTTTAAAGACTGAAATATACTTGTAATTTTAAAACACATGAGACTCATAGGTGTATAATAAAATTTTCTTATTGCCTTTGATTGTTTCCGCAATCCAGCAGACTAACTTACTTATTTATTCATTTGTTTAATGTTATGCAAACAGAATAGTTCGTATATTGTCTGTATACTAGACTAATGCCTTGAATTTTTGCCACTACGAAAACCGGTAAGCAATATAAAGTTTCATCAAAATGTTCGATATGAAGGTTTTCTTTTAATGTAAATAATTTCTTTTCATTCGTGCATTAAAAAAATTTAAGATTTTTGTAGTCTTTTCATTTAACGTATTCACAGCAAAAAATAGATTTTTTTTATTTTATTTTTTGTTAACATTTTGGATATTTTAAATTTTTCCCTCGGATGAGGTCAACTGTTACTAATGACGAGTCGAACACCTAATGAAACGTACATACATTTAATTATCAATAGCCTTTTTTTGAAAGTGATATTACTTTATTAATTTCGTAATTTTGACTCAATTTTTGTTATTATTGAAAATTATATGTTACAAATTAGGACTTTTGAAAAGAACCCACATCCGAATTGATATATTTATGTTTTCTTTTGGAATACTGATTACGAATATCATGTTGGCTTTGGAATTTTCACGCCGAAAATCATAAAAGTCATGGCTTTTTGAAATTATCTTGGAAAATAAGAAACAATCTTAAAAATATTTCAAATAAATGTTTTAAAAATCATTAAAATACGTCTTGTTTGTTCTATAAACTTTTTCTCTAAGGGCAGATTTTCCTGAGAAAAATGTGTTCAAAGGTTTCTATTTGTAGTATTAGTATTTGTAGAACAGAACGTAGGGAGAGCTACACAACTGCCGATCCTTCAGGAGACCTCAAGATGGAATTCTTGTCCAGACATATTGCATGTATCCAAAAAATTATAGAATAAAAGAACGTATTTTGAGGAAATGCAGCAACTTGTGTTTGAAATATTATTAAAAATTTTCTCTTTCTAACATAAATTAAAAAAAAAATCATAATTTTTATGGTTTTCAACATATAAAATTAAATTTCCGCCAAAAGCCTAAAAATACCTTTCATAGTCAGCGCTACGAAAAACATAAATACAAAAAATTTCAGCAAAATCGGTTGTCAGCGCTTTTTGGAAGATTATCCTATATTTAGACTAAAAATTCTGTTATTATTATACTAAAAAAAAAAGAGTAAACAAATAAAGTTACCTAATTATATTTCACCACCCTGTGCTTTTTGCAATCAAGAACTACGCAATTATTGAGTACCTTCGGGGCATAATTTCTTAGAGTTTTTTTTTCTTCTATAGGAACACTCCATTTGCTCAAGCATCCGAGATTGTACCGGCCATCGTCGGAGCGCGCGAGACGTGGAAAGCTTCGACCGTATAATACATATGTATGCGCACGCAGTGCCGCGACACGCACTATCGCGTAATATTACATTACGTCACGAGTTACAGCCGCGAGCACGAGAAGAAGCGCGCTCGCGCGCTCGGCTGCTGCAGAAGGAAAAGCATCATATATAGCCCGGCCGTAGCGAAGCGAGTCGACGACCTCCTCCTCCTGGTGCGCGAGCGCGCTTTTATCTTTTTCCACGACGCGGCGCACTGCAATTTTCTCTCTTTTACTCTTCGCTGCTTTTCTCTCTCTCTTTCTCTCTCTCTCTCTCTCTCTCTCTCTCTCTCTCTCTCTCTCTCCTTTCTCTGTCTCTCCTCCTTCGTCTCTCCTCTCTGCCCCCACCCCGCCTTCAGCCCTCGCTGGCATTCTCTTATTCATCCGTTTCTTTTGCTCCTTATCCCCGTATATTCTTCTAGTGTTACGCTTCCTCGTAGATTTTTAACTTTGCCCCCCCCCCCAGTCGCCCGCCACTCCATCCCCGACAGGGTTTTATAAACGCGTGCGCTGTCTCAACGCGTCCTTCGTGACTGAAGTGCTTTCTTCCTGTATTTCTTTTCGCGTTTATAGTATTTCAAACGCAATTTAGACCAAGTACACGCGAAAACGTTGCTTTTCTCTAGATTCCTCGCGAATACAAAGATTTTGCGTACCTAGAAAAGTGGCTGCTGTTAAAATATTTTAATTCTTAACGATATAAAAATGTTTGCTTTACTCGCTTTGCCGTTAGCAACTACTGCACGTGAATTCGTATATTTTATGCATACTGTGTTGGCGTACGGCCTAATCCCGGTACATATTAAATCTCTGATTTATTTTTGCTGAGTTTATACATTGAGTCGATAATTGAATTTAATACAAAAGAAATAAAAGGTTTTAATAATTGTATAACTATAAGGTGAACTATAAATATAGACATAGATTAAATAAATTAAGATATACTAATATATATTTAGTAAATTCAAGTCAACGAATAACACAAGGTAGGTTTTTTTTTATAATAAATGATAAAGTGCGAAAAAATTCTTCACAGTCTATTTTACGTACGGGTAGTGTAGTTATGTAAGGAAATGTAGTATGTTTGGGGTCTTTCGACAGATTACTCGTGTCGGGTAATATTAGCGGAGTCGGACGAATTTGCCACCAGGCGACGACCCAGAGACTTATGAGCTTACACGCGCCTAATCATTGTCTAAATATATAAGTAGAAACATATCTACGGTCGAGTAAGAAATTCTGGAGTAAAATTGTTTTGCTTTCAACTTGTTGGCTGATTCTTGACGGAGATATTTCAGTGATATGTTTTTTTGTGTATACTTTAATAATTCTATCTATAAAAAAATATTTTTTAAAAGTAATTTTAACTTGCAATTAATGCCACCTGACCTGAAGCTGTTTCTTTAGATACAACGAATGAGACTTTAGAGAAGATATTATAGAGAAGACTATTTTCCACATTAAAAACATCCATTAATAATATATAATTTAAAAGGAAACAACGTGAAAAAGTTTAGTTCAAAATTCAGCTGATTAAAGAAACATATAGCAGTCTATATTGATTATTCCTTCAGTTCCTCACTATATACCTCTCTAACAGTTTGCCCATACGTCGTAAAAATATTAAATAAAACTGCACACCGTGTAACTCGACACTTTTATATCCTACAGATAACAGATTCTTTAACGGTGTTAATAAAAAACGATCAGTCGTTCGCCATCGTAATCAATACAACCTGTATAAATGTCCCAAGACCGAACGATAATTCTTTTCCCCCCAAAAGTGTAAAAATGTGTGTCTGATGTATATATAAATATATGAAAAAAGCTGTCTCTCTCTCTCTCTCTCCCTTCTCTTTCTCTCATTCCTGTCTTCGAGACCGTGCAGTTGACGCTTTTTATCTACTGGCAGATCTGGCGATCGCGAGGCACAGATCTGGCGAACCCATCGAGCGCAGTAACAGAGCGGTACTGAAAAACCCGCTACAGCTACGTTACGATATCTTCTTCATCGAATGGCGACGAGAGAAAGGGAGGGGGACGGAGAAATCTCGGATGCTGCAGGTGCATCGTTAGGGTGATTTGTGAATTCGAGAGGGCAGCTCGAGAGCGTCACCTGCCGTTGCGGAAAGGAAGATCGCACGGATTGAATTAAGCGTGAGAGAATCGCCATGGAGAATCGGGAATCGGCGGTAAAAAATTTCGCCTGGCTGTTCGTATGGATCGGTCGACAAGAAATCCGATCGAGTGAAGATTTTCAAGTGAATTGGTGAAAGTTTTTATTCGGTCATACAAACTCGCTCCAAAGTTTACTATTTTTGTTTAAAAATTAAAGTGTCATTATCTTTATTATAAGAGAGATTTTTTATAATCTTCATAAAGATACACTTATTAGAGCACAGTTAAAATATTTAATATTATTTCATAATGAAGAATTTTAGAATATCCAAAAACACTCAAAACCATTTTTTAATTGGATTGGTGTTTTCTATAGAATGAATTGCATAAAAAACACAACAGAGTGACTATATGGTCAGTACTAGAATTATTGATTTTTATGGAAAGAAATGAATAGAACGATATCGTTGTAAAAAATATTTTAACAATAGAATTCTGTGAAGGGAGCATAATCTTACAAATATATCAAAATTGAGGAATAATTTCTGTTCGAAAAGTATGCATTACATTTTTACATCTACTTGTTACCATTTTTACACCTACTTGTATAACCCATTAAATAATAGTTTTTCTTTATAATAAGTTATTGTAATAAACCCTCTTGTAATTAGAATCCTGTTTAATTCGAGCCCCCCATAAAAAACACCCTCCTCCCCCACTTACGGCGAGACATCAATGTCTCCTCAACCGTACGTTTAATCGTAGGCCGGATTTCCCCTGCAGGCGACTGGTTATTTCGCTCAATTGCACGCAGTCCCGACGTGTCTCGCTTCCTCTCCTGGCCTGTGACTGCCTCCACCCCCCCATCCCCAAAACTCATGGAGTGAATTAAAGCGCCTCGCCGCGTGTACTCGATTAGCTCGTTCAATTTCCCGAACCGCCGCCGGCGCCGTAGCCTCAGGCCGATGGTTGAACCTGATGTCCGTCCTGTAAGCGAGAATACACGGAATTCGTGGTATACAGCCACGCCGTCGACGTCGCGACGCCCAAAACGGCTTTCCCGGGAACACGGCAAAGTTTTCTCGATATTCGCCTGGTTGCGAATTAGCTTCGTCATTTATTACGCGCGCGCTGCCCGTCTTCTGTACACGAGGGTAAAAAGGGAGGGTTTCGTTCTGGAACGGCTTGTTTAGTGGAGATGAAAGCGATAGAAAAGTGTCCGACTATGCATAGTAGAAGTAAGAATTATTATAATCTGGAATCGTTGTAAATAGGAAATTTTACAATGAATAAATTTAATTTCTTCATGGTATCACTTTTGGATAGCTAATGTAATGAATTTTATAATGCTGATGGTTTGACGGAATTGAATAACGGTTAACATTAAGTAAATAAACTACTATTAATGCTTAATAAATATCAAGTGGTCATATTTTTTTCACTAAAATACAATTAAACAATTTGTTTGTGGTACTTTTTTCAATTGATGCCAGACTTAAGAATTAATTATTCGACCCTCTCAAATCAATTTTTGAAATCATAATATGTTTTACATCAGATTAAGATTTAAATTTAACGTATAAATTATTTTTCTTTTAGAAAACAATGAATAGATAACAAAGGCTTGTCCAAAATATGTCTGTATGTATAAATGTATAATAAACACATATGGAATGTCTATGTCTTTCAGGCTGCTGCTGAATGCAAATGTAAATTGGATTGATCTTTATCACAACAGGCCATTTGAAAATTGATTTTCATAAAAACTGAGAAAAAATTCAATGAAATTTGAGCTCGGAATGATTCTAAATCTGGCCTGATGAAACTCAATCAGTGTAATTCATTCGCTTCATATAAAATTAATTTGTTTCAAATGAAATTATCATATATCTTTTTTAATAAGCTGAGAATGACACAGCTTCAACTCATTATCAAAGTTTTCACTCGGTAAAACATGAACAGACGAAATGTCTCCCAAAAACTGTTCAATTTTTTATACAACACCGTTTCGCTCTCTCGGAACGTCACTCCGACGCCAATGGGATCTTTCACTTTCAGCGATTTAAAAACCGCTCCCACAGCACGAATTCAACAGTTGAACTCGACCTCTCGTTTTTTCTACGTGTTATATATAGAAAAAAAAGTTCGAGATCTCTTCTTCCTTTATCGCCCTCTCCCTCGCTTCTCTCACCGCAACAATTTTCGCTCCATCGAAACTTTCTCAAGAGCGGCGCAGCTTCACACGGAGTCGGTGTTATAAAAAAAGAGAATGAATAAAACCACACGGGCCCCCGCGAGTTCGACAATCGGTCGAGCTCTCGAAGCAGCGGAAGCCTCCTCTCTCGGTTGCATTCTTCTGCGTATCGGTTTCTGTCCGACCCCCCCCCCTCCACCCCACTCTCTATCGTAATTTCAATAAGCAGCACTGTTACAGAGTCGCGCGTGATTGCGTTCGGAAATGAGCTTTTTAACGCACATCGGCTCGCGCGCGCGTCTTTAACGTTCGCGACACTTTTTGCCGCCCTCTCCCTGCGTCCACACGAGCTTGCGTGCGTCGGTTTGCATTTTTCAACGGCAGTTTTCGTCGGGCGCAGCCCGCACACCGCACCGCAATGTCTCAAAGTTTATGTTACGCCTGGACGGAGACGCGCGCGCGCGCGCCTGTAGGTCTTTGACCTCATCACGCCCGAGCTACCGAAGAACTGAACTGTCAAGGAAGGGCGTCGCCTCGCAGCGTCGGCGTTGTCGGAAAACTTCCGAATAGTATTATACATGTGTGTGTGTGTGTGTGTGTGTGTGTGTGTGTGTGTGTAGGAAGAGCATCGGTAGCTTTCGAAACTTATTCTTATTATTAGCGATTACTACGGCGGCTGAGACGCTCCGCGAATTCGAAAGTGCCGCGCACCTGTTGCCCCGTGCGCTTTCCAAATAATTCCTGGAAGGAATTCCGCGAGGAATGCATTCGTCTCTGGTTTAATTCGCGAGCCGACGCGAGGCGGCGCTCGCGCGTGTTTTATAATTTCAGACCGACAAAACAAACCAATTTTTCGAGAATGCGACGACGCGGTCGGCTCGCGTCGTCGGCGGAATTTTTATGTTTTGATGCAAAACAATTTTATATATATATATATATATATATATATATATATATATATATATATATAATATAAAAATATATAACTGTGTCACAACCGAGTATGCTGTTGCTGCTTCTGCTGTTGCTGATGGGTAAAGCGAAGATTTACGGGGTATTCATGCGTGTATAACTGTTTCCTCCGCCTTATCTTTTCTCTTCCTTACATACACACGAGCGCGTGCACACGTACTCCCGTAGTTATACAGATATAAGAATGCCGATTCTACCAAAGAAATTTTAGAAAGATTCTTGCATGCGATAGCGGAGGAATAATCTTAAAGGCAGTCGCCAGCATATAGCAATATTGTGCCCGTAATTTTCTCCGCTGCGCGTGACGGGAATTCCCATACTCTGTCCGCCAAGTCTGCAGAAATTTAAATATTCGCAAAAGCATTATTGGAATATTTTATCTTACTATATTATATTTTTTATTTATTTGAAAATATACTATTCTTCGAAGCTTAGTATTCGGCATTGTTTGTTCTTTTCTAATTTCTCAGAGATGCATGTATCGTACACGTATCCGTTTCTCTGCCGTACCCTGTTATTTTAGAGATTGCGCTAAACCCGTCATTATCCCGCTGAAACGACGCCGTTCGATCTCGCGGATCCGCCAATCAATGCAACGGTATAGTTAAAAAAAAAAAAAAAAAAACAAAAAAAGAAACTCGCGTCGTTCCTACAGACTCGTTCCCAGCACACGAAAACTTATAATTTGCGGACGCGCGCGTGCGCGCAAAAAAACATCGACCGAGAGACTCCCGTATGCGAAAGTCACGAAAGAGTAAAAAAAATGCGATTTGAATTTTTGACGGTCGGTTGAAAAATGACCCAAATTAACCGAATTCGGACACTTTCATTGAAGCTCAAGAGAAAATTACAAGTTTTGCGATGTTTGACCGTATATATATATATATATACTTACAAAATTTTTGTTCTGTCATAAGAGGTGGAAAAAATCGCACACCTAGCAAGACGTGACAGAGTTCTAAAGTATGGACGGTAATCCTTGTGTTTAACTACGAGATTATATATTTGAATCATTTTCATCCGTATCAGTTAATGTTGTTTTTGTATTTGTGAATGAACACTAAAATTGTATCAAACGAGTATCCTCACAGACAATGCTTAGAATTGCAGCGAATATTAATGATCTATTACGAGTATAAGAAATTGAAAAAAATAGGCATTTTTTCATAGCTTCCCTCATATAAAGGATGAAAAAACTTATATATAATGAAAAAGCGGAAGGAATTCTATACTGAAGTCATCTCTCTTTCATTCACTTTCTCTCTCTTTCTCTCTCTCTCTCTCTCTCTCTCTCTCTCTCTCTCTCTCTCTCTCTCTCTCTCTCTGTCTCTTTCTCTCTCTCATTTTCCTTCGTACTCCTATTCCTCTTTTCACACTATACGTGACACTGCGGACTCGGCGAAAAGCTCGTGAAAAAGCATAGATGAATAGCAGGACAAAATCATGGTGGGAGGAAGGGTAATTTTTACCGCGGTTGCAGGATGGATAAACGGTGTGAATAGAGGTTTTTGAGAGGGAGAAGAAGAGAGAGAGAGAGGGAGAGAGAGAGAGAGAGAGAGAGAGAGAGAGAGAATCAATTTCGTCGCCCGTGAACTCGCGCTCTTTTTCACACGGGGTTAAAAAGAGCGCGAGGAGAGCGGAGGAAAGGAAGCATATTTGACCATTACCCACGGAGTTACAAAAAAAATCCTCTTTTTTCTGGGCGGAGAACGAGGGGACGACCACCGACGACGACGCCTGTGACGAGCGACGACAGCGACGCGACGACGGCTTCTCCTCCACATCGCGCAGGCCAAAAAAAATTGCGCATTCCCGGGGCGAGCGCGAGCAAGACGCGGGTGCGACGCCTTTGGATGAGTAAGACAGAAAGAGGAATTCTGGGTGCTTTTCCTTTCTCTCTCTCTCTCTCTCTCTCTCTCTCTCTCTCTCTCTCTCTCACTCACTCCCCGGGAAATTCCTCCAGGAGTAATGGACGCAGTGTTCGCGGTGCTGCGACGACGACGGCGGCGCCATGCCGCGCCCCGCACCGCGACCGGGCTCTCTTTAATTGACGCTAAAGCGTACGTACAGCAGCAGTGGCGGTGCGCTTTGCATAGAATTTTCATTAAGAGGCCCGTTTCTCTAGGGGAATCGGGAAATTTCGGTAATTTTTAGGGAGTCGTAGAAGTAGAGGACAGACTGGTGGGCTGATTTTATTGCTATATATATAACTGTGCTTAATGAAATTTCCTTTTTTCTGTTTCAGGTGAGTTATCAAATAAGACTTTCATGGCAGAGGGTGGAGTGTACATGTAAGTTTAATCATTCTTCAAAGTACAATGTCTGTTAGTTGAAATATGGCGAAAACATGGAAATTATTTATTTATTACAAACAGATTGGAATAAATTAAAATCATGCTTAATATGTAAAATACCCCATACTTTCCCTCTAATAACACGATCGTTTTTTGAAAATTATAGAAAAATACTCGTTAGATTCTCTATATACTGTTGCGAGATTGATTAAGTCAATTTATTCATGGCTAAAATTAGTTGCGCGATAAACACAATGTTTCAACTCTACGAGTATCATTTATCTTATTAACCTTTTAGTTCATCTAATTCAAGTTTAAAACTTTATTGATTTCTTAAAACTGCCTCACTAAAGGAAATAAAATATTTCGAGTAGTCGAAAAAAATACAAGCAAATAAAGCCAATAAAATTACTAAAAGTTTTATTATAAAAAATTAAAATCTTCGAAATATTGTTCTAGAAAGGATGATACGTTTTATAAAATCATACTCATGTAGAGATGATTTCGGTGAACTCTGTTAATGATGATTTGTCCGACGTCAGATACCAAACAGTATATGTATAAAGATGTGTTATATTAATCCTCCGTGACATTAGAACGTGGATCAACCAACAATGGCCGTATTTAGCAGTAACACATCAACTGAGAAATTTGCTTTAAAACGCTTCCTTAAAGTATGATTCTCTGAGTAGTACGCCCATTCGCTTATTATATACTTTCAATTTGAAAAGCAAATACCACTTTCTCTATATTCCCGCTTACTCAATCTCAATGCCTGAGTGCACGATAAAGCCATCGACATGTAAGAGAATCATACTACTTGATAAATTATTAGAGTTAGTAAAGCATAACAAGAATTTCAATTGGAACGTTCTTTTGAATTGAATATAAGTTTAACCCAAATAAATACAAGTTCAATAACTGGACAAGCATAAAACAGTCAGTTCCGCCTTGTACGAACGGCACAGCAATTGAATTCAAAGTTCATTACGAGCATTCCAACTTCAACAAATTCCTTAAACTTATGGAATCGCAGTATTGCTTTTTCACATCCGAATAATATCTGGAAAATCTCGATTTTCTCAGATTCCATCCACCCAGCTTCCCACGTTGAAAATTTCTCTCTTACACTCTGCCATCCCCGCATCGATCCTCAATTTTCCGAGCGTTCGCAAAGCATCGCGCCCTTGCCCAATAATGGCAAACGGATTTCTGCCCCGGCCAGCAGTGGCAGCAGGGGCAGCGGCGCCGCCGAACCAGGCAAATCAGCCCCCGGGGCTCTTCTAAATATTCAAATCGCCTTTCCCTCGGCCAACTTCCCGTAATACCCCGGGAGCGCGCGACACTTGTCATGAATCGTTAAGCCGTATCGATGCGCTCTGACCGGTCGCATAAGCCCGTAGGGCTCGACACTAATTGAAGCGCCTCTGTCTATGTCCGCCTGTGTGCGCGCGCAGCGTGTACCGCCGCGGGGTAATAGCCATCGGGGCCACGATGTTCTGGCGAGGCAAGCGCGGGGATTAGCCTAATCGCCGAGACCCATATTGTCCCCCTACATTATATTATAGCTCTATCTTACCTATGCCATTCTCCGTGCCTGTAACACAAGGGCGTGTGCCTCGTTAAACTTTTATTTTAAAACGATCGTATAACACTGCTAATTACACGTAAAAAGGTAGGTATGTATATAGCGTCTTTGATGGGAGGCTGGGAGGAGCAAATCGCCTTTCGATCGCCATCGTTTTTTATCGATGAAACTGGACCAGCGATACGCAGCCTCACTTTCACGAGGCTGCGGGTAGGAAATTTATTCTGCTCGTGATGGAGAGAGAAAGAGGTTTCATTGAGCGCTATTTGGATGGAAAAAAATTAATTAGTTTTACCTTCGTGAATATATTACTGCGAAGCGAGCATTGTAAAACATTGGAGCGGCGTAATATCTTTGTCAAGAAACATACGAATTTGAAGTGTTGTGCAGCGTGAAGTTTTGGAATTCAATTATTATTTTATTTTTTTCCCTATGTCAAACTAATCCTTGGAAGCACATTTAAATATTTAATGCACATCGTAATTCAAATAATTGAATTACACTTGAAATTAATATCGTTATTTTTATTTGAAACAATTTAAATTTAATGTAATAAATTAGCAAATATCATGTACATTGAATACATATGAACGTGGTATATATAATGTAATACGTTATGGTATTTGATAGGGTGAAGTTGAAGCATATATACTTTAAAACTTATATCAAATTAACAGAAGCTTCTTTTTTGCCAAAGAAGATAATCTTTTGTATCCCTCCAAAGTATTGGTTCAAATCTTATTCCAAGCGCGTTCGATCCTGAATTTATTACAATAAATCCCTATAAGTAACTTAAATCCTATTCAAAATAACTTGCATGTTCGTACACAAATCGCAATCGTCGCACCTTCTACTGAAATCAAGCCGCTATCGCTCCTTGCACGTTTTTCTCGAAGCCGAATGTATACGCAGCTTATTAACTTCCATTTCAATCACCTGCAATGCGTGAATCAGGACCGTCATTCTAAAGCGAGATATGACCGCTGCAAGGTGAAGGCGAGCTCCCCCATTCCTCGATTTCTTGCTCTCGATGTTTCGCTGTCGGGCGGCATGTGCATTGGTATACACGATATATATATATATATATATATATATATATATATATAGCCGCATACGTATATGCAGCCGCGCACTAGATGACGCAGACCTGCATGGGATGGCGATCACCACCGGAATACGTGCTTTCCAAAATCCAACATCGCGCTAGCGCCTCTCCATAATACAATATCTCCAATAAAGCAGTGCGCGCGCGCGCGCGACATTATAAGGGCGTGTATAATATGTCTCTCTCTTTCGCTCCGCTCTAACTTGTCACCGCCTGTCGGAAGAGATCCATTTGCTGGTATAATGCTCAACTCGTGCGAGTGATACTCGTGAACTGCTGCGGGAAAAGGTGGTGGAGTGAAGAACAACGAGCAATAAGTCTAATCGAATTATGTATAATACGAGCTCGTTTTCTGTCTCTCTCTCTCGCTCTCTCTCTCTCTCTCTCTCTCTCTCTCTCTCTCTCTCTCTCTCTCTCTCTCTCTCTCTCTCTCTCTCTCTCCTTCTATCTATCTTACTCTCTCGGTCTGCCTTCCAATCTTCGAGCTCTCCGCCCCCTACTTAAACTCCCACAGATTAGCTCACAGTCTCGCGCTCCCACTTTTCCACTTTATGCACCTAATATCGAAGTTTATCCGATCTGCCCCGTGGCGCTACCGGCGCTAACATTATAACCATTTATTCCATTATACCTCCCCCCTCATGCTGATAGGTTCAGGAAATCATTTGATATTCCCCTAGGCAAGGCTCCCTAGAGTATTTACTGTTTCTATAACGTAGCCTCGATTTTTTATATTTTTATTCAAATGAATGATCTGAACGTGAGGCGTTAATAGGTATTAACGTCAAAGGTTAATGGGTTATTGCGTAATCTTTCTAAATGTAAATAAATACCTGTTTGAAGTTATACCTAACCAAACGAAATCTATTATCTCATACACTTTTCAATAGTTATGTTTATAATTATTGGATTTCATACGTAATGCACCTCGTAATTGAAATATCTGTACTGCACATGTAAACTATATATATATATATATATATATATATATATATATATATATATATATATATTCAAGTATTCTATATCTATTGAATAGATTCATTTATTCAAACTAATGTACATATCGATTATTTATATTATATTTGATTGTGTTTTGATTAAATATTGTGTTATATTAGCACCAGGATTCCTACGATTAATGCATTATTACTAATTTTATTCCACGATGATATAAAGTAATCTGAATTTGAATCAAATCGTTCTCTTTCGTTCGTTTGAATTGGATCATACGGGAGAAAGATCATGATTTCATGTTTATAGTATAATAGTTCCTATGAAATTCGAGGTTAAATACCTTGTTTTACATTATGGTCCGTAAAATGATTGGCACGAACTGTGGTGGATTAATTGGTTTAAAGAAAAACAAGCTGTTCGGCTATCTTGCAATCTGATTTATACTCCCGTGAGAAAATTGCCAATAGAGACGTCGACGTTTACATAATTTCTCAAACGTGCCGTTCGATTTTATATACAGAGTGTAAAAGTAAGTAAGGATATTCCTGAATGACTTTACAGAATGGCATTATTAAAAAAAATTAGTGAATACAAAAACTGTACAGTTTCATCAAGAGAATTGACTGATGAACTTGACTTTAATGTCATTGAAAAGCCAACCTTTTTTTAAATAGATATTTCTATTTTTGATTCTAGATTGGAGAGGAACGGCAATTTATACATTTCTGTAATTTATATTATGTATAATGCATTAGATCTCCTAAGGACAGAGGAACGCCAATTTTACTTTTTTTATTTCTTGGCACCAAAAACTACTCACAAAGTAATATTCAGTCAAGTTTAATAACAACTAATAAAAAGAAAACGTTGTCGTGAACCTGGAATGAAAACGGCTTTACATGTGATATATTACCTAAAAGAAAAATGTTTCGATAATTTTGAATTTAAGACCTAAACTAAGAGTTCCTATTTAAGAAACAAAAATGGATCTTTGAATAAGCTGCAAAAATTATTTTGACGAAGTTCTACAGCTTTTTTATAAGACTTTTGTTATATCGTTACATTTGTTATATTTTTTTTCAAAAAATTCATAACATTAATATAGGATATTGTGTACGAGGAGATCAATAAATTTCGAAATGATACTGATCATTTTGATACTGATCATTTTGATGGTATTACAGTATCTTATTTCCTTAATATGATATAATTTCAAATACATCCAAATGTTGTATTTCAGTTCATAATGCTTCTTTACTAAGTATGGGATGATTTGTCAGACTGAGTAGTTTGGCAAATTCGTCTTGTACAGAAGAATCGATAGCGTAAAGCATGAACGTACTTATTTAATCCATGCAATCAGTCAAACTACGCTTTCGAGACCCATTGAATATACGATGTCGTATAGGTGGGACGCTCTTATTCAATATTTGCGCGGAGAAGAAAAATCGCGCAAAAAAGCATATCCCGAGAGGAATCCAATTTCGCGTATAGCCAAGCGCATTAAACGATAACGCGGGTGGTCGTGCAGTTTTTGATTTATTCACTCTGTCCCGAGTATTTCTCCCGCGAAATCCTGCCTCTGCCCCTCGTGGCGCAGCCCAGCCACGCGAAGAATGCAGTGCCGCCGGGGGGTTGGGATTGGCGTAGACGCGGATGATGCATAAAGGCACACACATGCAGCGTGACCGTTCACCGGAAGAAAAGGGATTTCGAAGCAGTGTTATCTTCCGCCCCCGTGTCTTTCCTCGTGCAATTGTTTCAGAAGAATAATATACTGTAGTATATAACGCGGAAGAATTTCTGGGCGCCTCGTCGATGCTCTCCCGAGGTGAACTTTTATTTCAACCAGGGTTTCATCGACTACTCGTGCCTTCGGCCGGTGATAACTAAACTGCGTTATTAACATCACGTGTAAAACACGCGTTTTATTATGGGCGTTAAAATTGTCTCGTTCTCTTTCCTACGAGAATTACAAGTCATTCAATATATATTATACACTTTAGAAAAACGAGCAAGTGCGAATTATTACTGCTGATATTCGAAAGGCACACGTATAGATATGTATACTTACTGATTCAAATGGCGATACGACTATGTGCGCGAGCGCGCGCCTTGTGTATCTTTAGAACAGTAAGTGTAATTTCTGCGACTTTAACAGATTGGCGCGTCTGGAAGTGATAACCTATAATCTTTCCCCGCCTTACATTTACATCTATATACAAACATAACCTGCATAATATCGCTTCCGCGCATTAACCTTATCTGACCAGCCGATTCTGTACACTGTCTTGTTGACAGACCGACACCTGCTCGTTCACACTTGATCTCTCGCGTATCTCGCTTAGCTCATTCTTAAACTGGCCTCATCAGTCGGGAGTGCGCGCGCGTGAGAATTGCTGATGTGCGCAGTGAAAGGTGGCGAGTGCGCTCGCACGCAAGTGTATGTGTATTAGATACTGAGAAGTGTGTATGCATCGCTGAAATCGGATTGATCAAGTAAAGTGGAGAGACGTCGTGACGCGACGTTGTGCGAGAGAAATGACGAAATATGCAAGAGCGTGCGGACTGCGAAAAAAGAGACGAGGGGGGATAGACCCTTGTCAGGAGACGAGTTAAACGTCATCGAAGCGACGTTTCAGTGTGGAAATCCGCGCTAGCGATTCTGTCTTCTACATCGACTGTCGGAGGGCCTCGTTCTCTACTATACTCGAAGCCGAGTTATTGCATTTTCCATCCAGTTTTCACGGCTTGTCTCGCATTTATTCCACGCGGGCTTTTCCAGCCTCATACGTCTCCCTACTTTTCCTGCCCAGATCGCTGGACCGCGATTCGCTAACACGATCTCGTTGTCGTAACTTACTTGACACTTTTCTTCTCCTTTGCTATCGCAACGTCGACTTTGAGGGGAGCACCGCTTTGTAAGCCAGACACTGAATTCTCATTCTTGCGTTCTTTTTGTCTCTCTCGGTGACTCTGTCTTCGTTCGCGGTGCCTGCGTGCGCAGATTTTATCAGAGATGGATCGCAAAAAGCGAGTCAGGAAGACTCCTTCACGGATTCATCTCATTTACGGCTGGATCGTTCGATTTGTCGCCAATTGAGCTGACGCGCGTGATTACGATCAAAAAGATATAAGGCTATATTTGAGTCATCGCCTCGTACTGATTATATTTTTCAAACTTGTATGATTCGTATATACTGACATCATTAAAACCTAAAATTTTATAAGTTGAAAATAGAAATTCATATGGCTATGAATCATGTAGAAGTGATCAACATAGTTAAAATGGTTTCTTATATTTTCGTAGAAAATAAATCCTTTATATAGAGTTTTTTAAATAAAATATAATTACATAAACTGTATATAATGATTATAGATCCAAAAATCTGAGAGCTTGTTCGTTTTTTTAAAACATGAACTGCTTCATTTTGACTCAGTCGTTATTCCTTCAATTAGATTATTGCATGTGATAATTCAGTAAAGAGTTATTTCATTTAATCATTTGTCTTTCCTTTGAACTAAAACAATATCTCGTCACAATTTCGTGAAATTAATGAAATAATTTCTGTGTGGTTTTATAATCTATATTGATTTACCAGGCTGATTGAAAAGTCTTGAGTCTGACGTATTGATGACACCACAATTATTTATATCCAAAATTTTTCGAGGAATTCGAACATTGAAAAGATTATATATGGAAATTCACAATCATGTCTTTAACATCTCGTGGCTAATTATCTTCGACAACAATCGAGTTCAATTGAATTCTTTTTATTATTAATTACTATTATTATTACTTTAGAAGAAAATTTACAACAAATAAAAAGAAGAAACTTGTTAAATATTACAGTCACTTTGGTCGATCAAATACAATGGCCAAAACATGGTAAATGGCAAATAAGGCTCATAGAGGCATTTGTCAAATGGTATTTGTAAAGTAGCAAATATTGCAAAGTTTTATTAGAACGCGAATTTAAATGTTTCATTTGAATATTCGCAAAACATAGCAAAGATACTTTCACGTAATTTTCTTTTCAGAAACAGATATGGCTATACCTCAGTAACATATAGAATTCTTACGACTACGCTGTGCTTCTCATTCTCGGTCACATGTGAAAAATTCTTTTCACACGATTATCGTAGCATTTTTCATCGGTGAACATATAATTAATAAAGGTTATCTTACGCAAAGCGAATCGAAGGTTCCGTCTCTGTAACGACTATAATCGTGGAAAAGCAAACTCTCGATTCTGGAAACCTACAAATTTGATTACCTCTATACTAAAACGGAAGTAAATATAATATATACATAATATATAAAACCAATATAAGATATAACACCTTGTACCCCCTTCCCCTCGAATGTACCACGCATCAAGCTCCTATTCGTGGTCCTCCTTGAACGTGCTTCATTCCAAAGTTCCATAAGGAGTTTATTATACTCGGTGTCCCTCGGCACTTTAGCAGTTTACACATATGTGCTTACGTAGGCACTCTGTCTGTGTGTTATTATATGAGAAAAGAACGCACGCAGTAGACATAGAGAAAGAGAGAGAGAGAGAGAGAGAGAGAGAGAGAGAGAGAGTCAAGACCGTTGCGAATAAATTTTAATAATCGCTCGCGTAGCCTCGGGATAAAATCCACGAGAACCCCCCCCCCCCCCCACGTAAATATATGCCTCGAAGGAGAGCCGCAGCATCAGCTCAGTCTCGGTTTCTTCACCTCCCCCCCCCTTCATCCATTCGAAATTAAGCGTTGACGGCGGCGACGGAGAGCGAACGCCCCCGCCTCGCCGCGTCCTTGAATGGCCCACGTTGCAAGAGGAGCGCCTCAAAGGCGCGCCTGTATTCGCCGTCAGACTCATACGCTGTCGCGCGAAAACACACCGATGGGTTATTAAACCGTTCGCGAGCGCGCGCTACGAGCGTTTCACCTCTGATTGATCCTCGCCGCGCCGTGCGCTGCCACGGCAGGGCGCGAGAGAGGGGCCTAATGGGAATTCCGCTTCCTGATGCCCTTCCTCACTCGGCACGCGTGAGTGTGCGTTCCCCCGTCGAGAGAATTCGGCCGCGAGACCACCTCGAGGCCACCCCTTCCTTCTCCTCCCACTCTTCTCTCTACGCCTATTGAGATCGGGATATCGAATCCCCGACAGTATGATTTATTCGGCTGGCATGGAAATTTCATGCGAGACGGCGCGGCGCGACCCGGTCCTTATTGTTACCACACCGCGCCGAGGAGAACACTGAAGGTGGCGTGGGGGCGAGGTTGAGACTTTTGTCTTGAGGAAAGTTTGTCGAGTGCCCGGATCGATTCGCCGTATAATTATTTATCGTGTTCTGCCTGATTGCTTTGCTTAACGACGAGCTGGTAGGGGTAGAGTATATGAATGGCATGAAAGGGAAAAGTTTCTCGCGCGAGGCTCTGCGGTTGACAGGTAATAAGGGGGGCACCTATAATGTTCGAGGGTATTGGAAAAGTTTTCGATATGATCGGGCGGTGGTTATAAATAGCAATTATATACGCTGCCGTCCTCCAGACTTATAGCCGCGGAAGAGTTAATTAGATTCATTTGTTTGAAAAATCAGTGCTGCCAGTGAATTGGGATGGAAGTTAACAAAGGAGGCGCGAATACAGAACCTTCCGCCAGATATAACAACTCCGAGTGATCAAGTTTCACCGACAGGCTTAACTCCCTCGTCTTTACCCCCGGAATTAATGCGGCAAATACCGAATATTTGCAAGGTAAGCCCTAGCTGCTAGGCAGCGAGACAAGATCCGATCCTTCAGTAATGGATTAAGGAGACCGCCCTTGTCAAATTTGCCCGCAAGCACGGATCTTCGACTGAGTTCAGCTCCCTTCGCTCTGCTCAAACGCCTGCTGTTCTGCTCTTCTTTTCTCCGTTCATAAAGAAGTAGTACTCGTGTATTCAAAATTAGATATTTTTGCATAACTCTGGTTCATACTTTTATTGAACTGAGTGGTAAAGTACTCTTTCGTGTAAGAACAGTATGTAAAAGAATTAGAAAATTCATTTTATATAAAAGAAACATGATGGTTATTTACGGAATAGATATCGGGAATCGCAATAAAAATTTTTCTGTGAAGGTCCTAAATAACAATTTTATTTTTACAATTTATAAAAATATTTACCTATAATTTAATTCATCTTTATGCTAGCTACGCTAAAAAAAATACATTTTTTAAATTTGTAAAATCTGTAGACATTAAAAATAGACATTTAAAACTTAAGTGTATACATTTATTTCTTTTTATGAATAATAAATAAACATTGAATGAAAAGCAATATCAAAAAATCTTTATTAATCCCAATTATTTGTAATAGCACATTTTTATTGAAATATAAGACAAGATTTTAATTATGCTAAATAGATTCGATGTGCAATAGATGATAACATTTTAACTACTCTTTTCATTAGCTGAATGTTTGGTTGCTCTTTCCAATGTGTAAAGGGATGTTTGAATATTTATAATTTGTCTACACTAATAAAAAACATGACCTAACATATATTTTCGAAAGACTTAATGAGAAAAGTGTCACAGGATTAAGAACAACGTATCAGATCAATACTTTTTGAATTAGTAATCTGATTGTAACAATTCTACAGCTAAAGCCCTTATTCTTAACTTCTTCCAGTTTGTCGCCAGTTTGTCGTCCCCTTAATACCGATTTTCTTCCTGATCTTACCCTTCGCATTTGATTCTATCAATCTTTCTTTCGCGTCCTTATTTTTTTTCGTCTACCCCTCGCCCAATTCCACCCATCCACCCATCTACTTACCGCGTTAGATGAATTGTCGACGTCTACGGCCGTGGTATGTTCAATTCGCCTAAAAGCTATGGGGTAAAATCCTATCCTATATCTTCCTTGACCCTGCTATCTACCAAATTTCTATCTATCTTTTACTTTTACGCATCGGCTCAGAAACGAAGGAATAATAAAAGAGGGAAGAGAGGCAGAGAGAGAGAGAGAGAGAGAGAGAGAGAGAGAGAGAGAGAGAGAGAAGAGAGAGAGAGAGAAATCATGTTTCGGCATCGGTACCAGGCCATGCATCTAAGGAATTTCCAGAACCTCGGGTGACTGGTCGCGAGGAAATCGGTGCCGTTACTCTCTGTCCGCGCGCGGAATCGTCGGCGACTTTCTGCCTTTCCGGTGCTTTTCTCACCACACGCGACTGTCGCGGTAACTTGCTCGCTTCCCTCCCTCTCTACTCCTACCAATATTTTCATGACTTCTTCGGACATGCTGGTTCACGGATCACTTCTTTCCCAACTTCCTTCTCTCGGTCTGCTTTTTTATGCCCCTTCCCCCTGGTTTTCCGGTTCTCGGTGTCTCACCGCTCCCATGCGACTTTATATCAGTTACTACTTGGCGAGTCGACGCTGTCCGCCGTTCTGGTAAAAGAGGTCAGGAACTGAGAAACATTTTCGAAGAGAAAATATGAATTATGAACTTTTTTGTCTACAGCAAACAACCGACTTGCTTATTGTTTAAAGGTATTAAACTTCAATTATTCTGAGCATTTAATGAACGTTCTCCATTTATATATAGTTTTTTTCTCTTCGTTCCGATTTTGTCAACAAGTCGAATTAATTAAATTAATTTCTCCAGCAAAAATATTCAAATTATGGGATCAGCTATGGGTAAAATGAATTTTCCTCGCAGTAAATTTTCGAGTCAGTCTATAACCAAGTAGTTTCATATTAACAAGTAGATGCTTCAGTAAATTGAATTATATGTGATAATTTGCGCACCGAAGGTATAATGAAATGCAATTCGGTGAAACCGCCGCTTATTTACAAGGTTATGCGCATACGCCCGAGCATATGCCAGCACGCCCACAGCTGTGTATACGTCAAAACCCATTTTCATTGCATGTCCCATAAACCGTCTAAATGAATGAATCCTCGCGTCAAATTGTTTATTAACTATTATATGCATGTATCCCATGGTTATTTTGACAGTATGTAAAAGCAACGATTGAAAATTAAAATCAACTATATAATGAAATGATTTTAATTATAAGCCTCTTCTTTAATACACATGCATGTTTGAAATAATCCAGCAGCTCTTAAACGAAATTATTCTCACGACAATCCAAGTTATAGTTTCGTTAATGCAAGTGATAAAAAATACATTTGTGTACGACAAGTCGACAAATCACTAAGACATTTCACAAAATGCTCTCTTCTTTCTCCCAAGATATGGGAAGTGGTGGTGGTTGCGCACGTCCAATAATGAGAAGTAACGATTAATCCGGTATTATCAGCCATGAATTCGACTACCCCATAAAGAGTGCTATTGTCTGTTGGTCTTTATGTTTTATGTTCAGGTTCTATCAGGAAATACTTATTACTTAGAAATAATGAAACATATCAGCTAAGATAGAAAGTTGGTTCAATTGGTTTCGTTTGCATTGTTTAAAATGTTTAGCATAGATGTTGCTATACTGTATTCTCGGCATATTATTAATTCTGGACTACAAAACTTATTTACAACAATGATGATATATTTTTTCTAATGCAAGCAGTAACCATAGCATCTGCATTACAATTTAATAATGCAGATTCTTGTACTAGTCGAATACACGAATTCATCCGACTTGTACAGTCATCCAATGAAACACATTACAATCACTAACCATTTAGAAGATGACTTTCCCTCTGATCTATGAGTTCATCTTAAGATTAAAAAAGAACTCTCTACATAGTTAATACCAAGGAAAAAGTAATAAAACATGGGCCCATCCTTCCCGCATCTCCCGCACTCGGCAAGATCAAGCTGACGCTCCAGTAAATCTTTCTCTCCACCAAAGACGCACCTGGTGAAGGGAGGGGGGCACATAACTGTGCGACAAGAATCGCTGAGCCGACGCTTCCCTTACGTCGGTCTGATAGTCGCCCGTCCGCCCTTGAACCGAAGCGCGCGCAAATCGCAGAGATAGACAGAGAGAGAGAGAGAGAGAGAGAGAGAAGAGAGAAAGAGAGAGAGAGATGGAGAGAGAGAGAGAGAGAGAGAGAGAGCACCTGATGGGATCGACGAATTCCTTCTGATACGTGATGGGAGAGAGGATGGCGCTGGTGTCTCGTGCCGAGAAACTCGATTAATCGCGCCGCGGGCGGGAAGGAAGATTTGCTGCAAGTGCCGGTCTTTATATACCTCGCAAGTTAGCACACGTAATAGAGGAGGGGGTGGATGATAATCTTAGGGATTAGCGAGGCTACAGCAGTTCCTTTGTCATGGACGTATCTAACAATTGCGCTTGTTGCACTTTCACGTGTGACATCTGGCTTTGTGAATTAGGGTTAGGGGATTGAAATGGATTGTTAGAGATTAATTACTTCGGGCGAAGATGCAAAATTAGAAGATGCTTTTGTATATCAACTTTTAATTGGCACAAGTAAATCTCAGTATTAATACTGAACTTGGAAAAATATGTCAACCATTATATTAGAATATTACCTAATGAAAAGTTTGGTGAATTACATCTTAAATCAAAATTTTCAAAATCGACAATGCAAGTATTATTAGATCGATTAAATGCACTAGAATAAATCAGATTGCCACTAATCAGAATGATATTGTTGAAATAATATTTGTGTTTATTGAACGACGTTATGAGGTTCCACCGATCCTTTTGATAATTGGAATCACCGTATACTAAGTGATTGTACATTTAGTTTCGATAAGACAGTTATGCATTGCAGTTTATAAAAAAAATTATTTTACCATCCGGTTACTTTTGAAAATTTTTTTAAAAATAAAATAATACTTTATGACCATATTCTTAAAATGCCAAAAAGAACCAATAAATCCGAGTTAAATTATAAAAATCTGGTAGATTAATAATTATTTTTATCTTACAGTTTTGTTTATAAATTGATCTAATGATACTGTTACTCAGATTGTCTTTATTTACATCTAACTACGCAGAATCTGAAATATGAGAATTTGACTGACAGTATAATTACATTAGACTATAAAAAGGCGGAAAGATCGAAAAAATTAATTATTAATTGGTTTTGATCTGTAGTCGAGAGTATATATTTTAATTTTAAGAGACACTAATTGAAATTTTGGTATATATCTAAAAGTAATTTCAATTCTGTAACTCCTTAGATTTGTCGAACTAATTATAAAGTATTTAAAACTAGCAAACGTTATAATTCATTAATTTAAAGTTAACCCCTGTACGTTCCTTGAACACGATATATTCGAGAAGTATGCAAACAATTTTTCCCTCAAAAATCTACGGAAATTCTCAAAATAATTCACAACGATCCACGCCTCCGATCTCTGTTATCCCCCCCCCCCTCTCGAATCTCGGGGTGTCTGGTACGTATCGCCGAGAATCATAAGCTATGGAATGCTGCAACCGCGAGGTCGCGCGCTGTAGATCCGAGCCGTATAAACGCGCGTATAGCGGCGTATCGCTTGGCTTGCCTTGTCTCCCGCATATACATGACTGGCACGACCCCCCTCGCCCTTTCTGCACACGTCCCGGCGCGCGAGAGAAAATTGCGAGCGATGCGACGCGGTTTAACGGGAGCAGGTGCGTGAGAGATTATATATACATATGCGTGATTCTCGTGCCTTTTGACGATTGCGTATAGACGTCGCCTCGGGCGCGTAGGCGCCCTCGCTTCTACGGATTTGAAGAATGGCAAAAGGAAATCTTCTCGATTTTCCATACGGATACATACAGCTGGGATTCCTTGCGAGGCTTGCATTGATAGTTGAAAGTGAAATTTTTCAGACTGACTCTTTTCAATGCTCAGACGGTGTGGAAATTGTTTTTAACGACGATCGTATACTAAAACAAACTTTCTTTATAACGAAGTTTTATTACATGCTCATACATATTAGACAGGGCGTTGTAAATGGTCCAAAGTCATCTTTATACCGTGAAGTAATCCAATCCAAATCGAGAATCCAATAACGCACGTCACTCCGTCACGGATCGTGAAGTGAATTTTCAGGATATAGTATTTTGACTCGTACAAGTGATTTGAATCCATAACATAAATACATAATTATATAAACGCAAATGTTTTCACTCACTTGATTTCCGGGTTAAAAAATATGGATTTACAATCCAAAAAGCCAGTATCTTATAGTTAATATATACGAATGAATTCCGATCAAAAGTGTTACAAATTCAAATATTCTTTCTAGCTCGTAACATCCTGATATGATTAGCATAATTCTGTATGCTCATTTACGCTGCTCTTTAATAGATCGGTGGGATATGGATCAGTTACAATAAGACACGCGAGATATACGGATCCCCGTTGAAACATTTAATCTATTCATCAGTTCATATTGTTCCCAACCAGAGAGTGGTTCACAAGTTTTTGCCATATAGAAAATTTTATTCTGATTTAGCAAAAAACCAAGATGAATATATACTTTATTTAAATCAATGGAGTAGAGAATTGTTACATTTAGATAAATATTAAAACCTTTGGTATATTTCAATCTGCAAAAAACATTGAACAAAATAAAGTAGTTCACGGAATTGAATGATTATCCATTCAATGTTAAATTTAATTGTGACCGATGTTTTCTCATTCTCATAGCTTGTTAATTGTTGATTCTTTGAATAACATCGTTTTTTATTGGAAACTCCCCGCAAACGTTATTCTTAAGGTTAATAAAGTCATTCCATTACCACAGAGTGAGACCGATATCCAGAAGATCTTGCAATAAAAGATTCCTACAGATCTACATCACCGTTACATCTTTGCAAGGCTGAATTTTAATAAAGTCTATTTATATATATATATATATATATATATATATATATATATATATATATATATAACTATATAGATTTATTATAACTCCAGCGTCTACGGTTGATCCACAATATTACGCAATAACTTGCCTCTCCAGATGTGTATATCTTCCTATCGAAATACTCTTCCATGTATGTATACGTTTCTCATTAAAAGAAAAAAGACATTCTCAGTATTTTGTGCATTTCTTCTCATAATCATAAACATTCCACGTAGGTATCTCTTTGTCCTCACATTAACAAATGTCGCGATGTTAACATTTTCTTTATCTCGGAAAAAATCCCAGGCACCGTTATAGTTTCTTATACACATGTACATACATACATATACATATAATATATATATATATATGAAACTGCAGCTCTTTTTTCCCCTCGTGTGTATACAGATATGTGTATACACTCGATGAACATATATATAACAAGAAGTTTCTTAATTATCGATGCTTCATCGGTGTATAGCGACCGACTTTTCCGTACGATCTATTTGTCATGCCAATCGATTATTCTCGATTCTATCTTCTCTCCGATATCTTGCGTCAATCATTCCGGGGCCGTATTTTATATAAATAAGCGCCTCGGGCAGGCGGGCGGGCTGGAATTTTCAATCAATTTACAGCCCCCGCGAGACGAGTGTTTCGCGCGTGTCTCTCTCCCTAAGTGCGCAAAGAGACGGAAAAAAAATGTCAAGAGAGAAAAGAGAAGCGAAGGGAATAATGAAGGACAACGGGCGCGCGCGAGACTAACTTGCAGTCTAGCCAGCTGTCGCGTCTCTTTCTCTATCTCTCGCTCTTTCTTATTCGCTCCACCAGTCTGTCCCTCCCTCCTGGCGCGTCGTATAGCGTGCGCATCAAAATTCTCGACGTGCACTTGACAGTGTATGTATATATGTGTGTGCGCGCGAGAGCCGCTGTGCGGGGCTCATTCGTTTCGCATTCCGTCGAGCTTGGCTAATAAATTGCGGATCGATTTTCCGCTCTCTGTCTCTCTCCCTCTATTTACCCCCCCCCTCCTCGCCATCTCCGACGGAGGTATAGGCTTCTATAAAAATTTCGCCGCGTAAACCTCCATTTCAGCGATATAAATTTCGTATTTGTTTCTATTTCTGCTTCATATAGTTAAAGACGTTTTTGCATATGTATTTTAATATAGAATCAGCGATCAGTTGGACACAGGGCGAAATACATTAGATTACAAGTGTATTAGTGCAGTCTCCAGGACGAAAGAGGAAGGTAAACATAGCATTTACGTCTGTTTTTTCGAAAAACTCCTGTTGAATTGCAAGTGTGCAAAATGAAAATTATAGGGAATACGATACCCAAAAACCTGTTCTTCACGCAATGTCTCGTTTCCCCGGGAAAACGGTAAAAATATCGGCAACTTCATGCTTGATCAATACATATTTGAATTCAAACGTATGCAAATGTTCGCCACTGGAAGAGCATGGACAACATTTTCAATAATTTAATTTTTTTATTTCTTTTATTATTATTTTTTTTTTAATTTTATCGCGTGAACAATATGCTTTCGCTATCGGTATGTATGAACATATCAGCAATTCACAAATTTTTAGGCTCATTCGATTTCAAACACCGTTAATTACGGACTTTCCCACACACCACGTCGTCCCGATGTTTTCGCGCAAGTCTGGTGCAATCAGACGAATTCCGAAGTCATATATAGGTAGGTAGGTATAGCCTTCGACAGAGTCTTGGATCAACGGCGCGCGTTCTCGGCATAACTCACTTGCGCACCCCCCTCCCGCCATAATTTCCAATCGAGATAATTTCTACAGTTATATCCCGCGCGAAGGGGCCTCTCGCCCGGAAAAAACTCTACGGAAATTATAGAGAAATAGAGGGGGAAGAGGACATGATATAAGAACCTGCTTAACGGAACTGCAAATATCAGTCATTAATCGAACGCGGAATTGTTGTGTGCGCTAACTCACTGCTTTTTCTTCTTCAATGTAATATCCAAGTGCTGAACGCCGCGCGCAAATGTCGATTGATGATCGCACCTTGGATAAAGTGCGTCTTCATGGGAAGGGAGGCCACGATCGATGATTGCGTTGATTTATATCTCCGTGTTCTGTTCTCTTCGTCGTCTATTACCTGACTCATTTCAGAATCGTTTTTTCGTTTTTTTTTCAATGTAAAGGTTTCGAGCTATGTAACATTTTCATTCATTTTCTTTAATTAGACCCTTTATAAAAAAAATTATAACAGTCTATAATCTTAATTAATACTGCAGATAACTGAGTAGGATACGATATACCAAAGTCCGAATTACTCGATTTAAGAGATTAAGCAGTTATAAATCGAGGCATTCTAAATTTTTTGTAATAAAGATAATATGCAGCTATTCTATATTTAAGTAGTAAGATAAATCGAAAAGAACAATAATTATGGATACCAAATAATTTCAGTTTATTATGAATTTTTAAAAAAAATTTCTTGAACAGCGTTAGAAATCTTTACATATTATGTATTAAATATTATCTGTAATAAGGATAAAACCTGTTATTTAAGATTTTTTCTTTTTTCAGATATCAAATTAAAAAATGATCATTATTTAGCGTTAATCTGAATTTCTACGAAATTTATAATGAACTACAGCCTCGACCTACTAAATAAAATTTTATATAAAATTTCATTAACTTATTTAATTATTACAAAATATCTGCTGGTTGATATGATATATAGATGATCCATGTATCTTATTCATTCCTAAACAGTTCGTTAATAATATGACAAAGATTCCTTTCAAACAAAATAGAGAATCTATGTTTAGAATTTTGCAACAATTTATAACAATTGATTCAGAATTTTTTGTAATGTAGGAAAAACCCATAAACCTTGACTGTATAGACGTACATTGAACAAAAGGGACTAGGTATTGAAGTACATACATTTGAAGTATATACATTGTAAAGAATTTGTAACCTCTATATTACGTCGGGCATTTTACTGATGCCTTGGTCTTGAAAGCGAAATGTCTGATAAGTTCGAGCTTGAACCTCGTTAAGCGTAGTTCTGTTATGGGATATCACGCCGTACTGGAATCCTGACAGTTTGAAACTAGAATGGCCTTCTAATATTAATATCAGCGAAATTAGAGCTCCGAGTGCATCAAGTAGCCGAGTTATGCTATATAAATACGGTCAATCGAATGATGTATAGAATTATAATACCGAAGATACTGAGGTTTCGGCAATTCCATATTCGTTCCTTAGTACCTCTTGGCTTCATTTACTCTACCAAGAAAGCTCTTGCTTATTTATTCTAAATAATAGTTTACTATTTCTTGTATTAGAATAATACTACCCCAATTTCAAACCTGGATAAATCAATGAAATATTTGCTATTTACATAGCGTCTCGCTAATGAATAGTCATTGATTAGAATTGGCTATCCTTTATTTCTTTTTACTTGGTTTAAATTTAGTGCGTTAAAAGTAAAGTTAAAATTTCCACACGAACGATTATAGTCAACACTTCTGAGTTCTTGTAGGTTATAGTTCCTTTTTAAAACCTTTATAATCTAGAAACTACTATTAAAGTTTATAATCACGGTTGAAATATTTTTCTAAACAGTAATTATTTTTGTATAATATTTTCAGTCGCCTTAGCTAAAAATCCATTGCATTTTCCATGTAACTTTAATTGTTTCCGTTAATTTAATGCGCAAAAAAATACCGATGTTCACGCTAAAAGTGACTTATCTCACACGGAGAGATTCAAAGTTAAATCTAGCACGATTTTCCACGCTCCTAGACAAGTTGCATAATCGAGTTTCGAAAATTCTGCCTCGCCGCGCATTATTAGAGAACCAGGAACGGAATAAACTGCTGTTGCAGTCCATCGCCGTTGTACAGCGTTAACCATTTGAAATTTCCAGAACGTGGAATTTAACCTTGCTGGAGCGCTGCCGCTACATTACTTCTCTGTCTGTCTCTCTCTCTCTCTCTCTCTCTCTCTCTCTCTCTCTCTCGCTTAATAGCCTGTCAAAACGACATACATGGGCGTACAGTCACTTGCTGTGCCGCAGTGCTACGCCTCCTCTCTCTCTCACTCTCTCTCTCTCTCTCTTCACCCGTAATAAAGTCCTTCATTAAAAGTTGGGAACACTGTCAGGCGCGCGACAAAATTATTATCATCCTTGTCTGTGTCTCTGGATATATGTGTGCGGCTTCGTCCACCACTTGTTTTTCGCTCTCACAGGCATACTCGTTCTTACCGCTTATCAACGATCTCTGGGGTTTACGACGACTTTAACGCTCTTCCGCGAATCTTGTAAACTGTGCAAAGTAAGAGAGAGAGAGAGAGAGAGAGAGAGAGAGAGAGAGAGAGGAAGGGAAAGGGAGTGCAGATGCGCTATAAGGGGGTGCGTCGAAAAATTAATTAAGGCGCGCTGTGCGAATTTTTCCTGCCGTATGCAGGTCCCTTCAAAAACTAATTAAAAATCGTATAATAGCGCCCGAACAGTCTCGCGCGCACTCGAGAAACTTTCACGCATATTAAGCTCTTTACAACTTAGTCAATTTTAACTCTTGCGATGCCCGCGAGAGAATCGTTCTGCCACTGTTGAAATCCCACCATTACCACCACCACCTCACCCGTTATTACGAATTTTACACATTTAAGCGAAGGTCCGACGCTATTCGCGTCCGAGACTCACTTATCGACCAAACAGCGGATGAAAAGGATGGAGAGAGCGAAGAAGAAAAAATTGGTGCACGGGAAAGTTATCAGGATGAGGTTAGGAATGTGTCGCTCAGACGGGGGGAGGGGGAGGAGAACAAAGCGCGCGTTCGACGTGGGAATGTGCTAGGCCGCGAAGCCGCACGGGGGAACGCGAGCTTTTCTATTCTCTGTCTCTCCGTCTGTCGCTCTCTCTCTCTCTCTCTCTCTCTCTCTCTCTCTCTCTCTCATTCACTTGGTATACTGTATTTTTTTTCTCTCGTTTCTTTTGCCCTCCTTCCATCATCATCACCGCCTGATGCGCTACAAACGCGAAGGCGCTCGCGAGCGCGCGCACTTGTCGATGGAGAACTCACCCATCCGTTTCTTCCTGCTTTCGGATGAGCGAGCCACACAGACGAGGGATAGGTGGAGGGAGGAGAACTCGATTAAGGGCCGCGGAGTACATCGCGCTTTATTCCGCGGACAGGTTTCGCTTCCTCTCGGTCGTTGCGCGTGCGCGCGGTGAAAGCAGCGCGGGATTTCTTGTTGTTTCATTTGCGTAATATTTAATACGATTGCGTCAGTTGCGTCTGGCTTTATAATCCGAGCGAGCTGTTAATGCGCGTGTGTTATGCCAGCGTTAAGAGCGAGCGAACGAGAGAGAGAGAGAGAGAGAGAGAGAGAGAGAGAAACCGATAGAGAGCCCAGGACAATCTGTAACGGTGTGAAGTTATATCACCGTTACATTTAAGACACTTCGCAGATGAATTTTGGATCATCTGTATGCAATTTATAATCTCCTTCAGAAAATTAAGTAGGAAAACCGAGCTAATTGAAGAAATAGGAATGCAAGAAAGAGCAAGGCCAGAAAAAGAGAGAGGGATAAATGAATGTGGTAACAAATTAATAGAATTAGCGGCAATCGAAATGACCGCGGACACGACTGTTTGTACGGGTTCAGCTATAAACAAGAGGTAAGGAAAACTGCACCTGCCTTTGTACGAAAATTTCTAATGACGTTTGTCGGTCGGAGTGCAGGTGCTATTCTCCAAGCAAAGTGGAACATCAAACGTTTAAGAATGCCCACTCGTGCTCTTTGTGAAGAAAAGGGCTTTATAATATATCTTTCCTTTGCTGTAATATTTGGAAAAAAACATACACACGAATATTTCGTCTTGGTAATTTCCTATGCATAGAAAAAAAATACAATCATTTTTTTTGTATCCCGTCATATTTCGATATTTAAGTTAGATTTTCATTTTCAGAGCTCGCAACAAGCGGTAAAGCTATGTGAATTGTTATACCACTGTCTACAACATATTTCGATGACGACGTGTACGCACCTGTTTTAGCTGGTAAAATACGTGTTTTGTTTGAACGGCGAAATCTGACGCTTCTTCAAGTAACGCCTATAAGAGTCGCATAGAACGAGAGAAAAAATAAAAATGCGCATGGATCATCGAATAATTCTTTGCGCAGTTGAATATTAAAAAACGCATGCGAAGGATATATTTTCTCTTGTCCTCCATTACATTTTTATAAAAATTTCAGTTCAAACACTTGAAACTTTGCCTTTCGAAAGCTAACTTTTAGTAAATACAATGAATTTAAAGAAATATAAATTTTTAATTTTTTTTACTCTCTTCATATTCATTAAATTAACAAAACTTTATTTCATTTCTGGTATTAAAAACGGTGTACAATGTATGGCGCGCAAACGCGGTTATTTACTTTACAAAAATGGCAGAGAGAAAAAAGAGCAATAGAAAGAAAAAAAAGAAAGCGCGAGAGAGGAAGAGAGAGAAAGAGAAAGAAAAAAAGAGGGGCAGAGAAAGAGAGACAGAGAGAAAGAGAAACGAGACCTCCACACATTTTTCCTCTCTCTCTCTCTCTCTCTCTCTCTCTCTCTCTCTCTCTCTCTCTCTCTCTATAATTCTCATTGTTCGTCAAGTTTGGTATTACACATTCTCGCACGAATACAAGCTAAATACATTGTTTGAATGATAGCTCCGCCTATTTAAAAACTTTATTGAAAGCAGAAATATATATATATATATATATATGTATATATATATATATATATATATATATATATATATATAATCTTCTGGCGCAAATCCAAATTTAAAATAATATACTTTTTGCAATGTCCGCCGATGCAGGGAGAGGGGTTACCCATAAGAATTCGACGAATTCGCGCTCGTTCTTCGTCCCCTGTCAGCGGCACGAATCCCCCCGATCTTCTATCAAAACACGAAATCCCTTCGATCACGCGTACCGCTCGCGTTCTCCTCCCCTTCGTATGTCCCGTTTCTCTCGAGTTTCTTCTGCAACTACGCACCGCTGCCGGAGAACGCGGCCTCGTTAATCACGCCAACCAAAAATCCGAGGCCCGGGCAATTACCGGAGGGAGACATGGTGGGGAGGGGGGCAAAGGGGAGAGAGCGAACGATTGCCGAGATGATGCACGTGGATCTTCGGTATCTCCGGTAATTGAATGCCTCTCTTGCGCTTAACTTCGTTTTCACCCGGGTTAATTGCGCCGCCTGCAAGATATCCGACGAGGAAATTATACCGGGAAGCTCGGTCGCAGTCCGCCCTCTAGCATAGCGTATTTATTGTCGGTACAGTTTATTTAAATTAAAGATTAAGACGAAAGTTGGGTATAGCGAACGGTTCCGTTACAATTTGATTTTTTTTCTTCCGAAAAGTTGAGAATTACATATCTCTGGCTGGATTTTAGACGAATGATTATATAGAGGTGGCTCCGTCGATCAAGGGGGAAATAACGCTTGGAAAAAAAAATTAATTAAATTTCGCTCGCTGAAAATTAAAAGTAAGCAAAACGAATTGGACAAGGCACACAACCCCCAACTAACAAATATTCATTTTCGCGAAAGCCCAAAGCTAACAAGCTATTGGATTAACATTGTAATGAACGATTGTTCCTCTACACTGGACTCGCAATCTGATAAATTGATTAGCTGCAATCACGTGCGCCATACGTACTGCCAATTATTTTATATTTTTGCGTTTAATGAAAATATATGTGCAGGTGACTGACCAGTGAGAATTAGGTGAAACACACTTAACGCATGTCCGTGGGTTTCACTTTAACATATTTTTTTATTTTTCGAGTTACCCGCGGCATTCCGAGCATGCGCACATATCTTATCAGATGAAGGGCTCATATAAAGCAATGAGAAATATATCCGTATAGCAACACGTTGTACGAGAATCACATATAATTATTCTTCGCGTGTATATTAATCACATATTAAAAGAGATACCACGAGAATTATTACCGGCTCCTTGCATTAAAGCATAATTTGAGATTCGAATTATTGGCTCTTGCGAAGGCAGAGATTTCGTCCGCCTCTCGTCCTCCTTCTAGCACCCTCTTGCGGTAATAACTGTTGCTCGCTGCCGCGTGCATTTGCTAAAACGGTAATTAAGCGCGTCCCTTTTGATGTGAGATAAGCAAACAGGAGTCGTCCTCTGTGGTTGCTGCTGCTGCCAGCACCGGGGTGATCGTCGCGTGGTATTGCCTGTGCCCCTTTTCTCCTTTCCTCCCTCTGCTTCGAGTTTTCGAGTTGTTAATAAATACAAGGGTTTGTCCAAAACCCATGTGTATTTGTGAGCTTCGGAAATCTCGCGCTTAGCTTGGCTCGGTGATGGAAGACGCTTGTTTTTAGATATTGAGGTTTGGGTTTCCAAGTGTTGAGTTTAGTCTGAGATTAATTCATCTTGTGGAACGATTGAAATTTAGTTTGATGTAATACATTAAACTTATTTGTCGACATAATTGAGCTTTCAAAGTTTGAGTATATTCAAACAGTCTCTAAATTAAGATGATATGTTTTTTAAAATTATTTTTTAAAAGTCGTTCGTGCAATTTAACTATATAATAGTAATATAGAGCCATTTTATAAAAAAAATTCATGTTTTTATTTCTTATAATCAGTTAGAAATACACTTCTCTATTAGGTTTACGCCTTTGCTTTCATCAATTGTGAACATATATCGGCAGTGGTAAGTACCTGTCAGTACCAGTCGAATGGAAATGACAGGCAGTAAGCTTTCACATTTGACAAAATAAAAAATCAAAGCATTAATGGATTTTTATACTGAATATAACGTTACTTTCCCTTGTAAACATTAGTTTTGGTCTCAACCCCAAATACTTGTCATTTGTGGGAAACTTGCTGTTTCCATTCAAATAAACGTTCGTTAATATCGGTTTAAGTGTGGAATCCTATCACAAGGGATTCAAATAGTTCAAGAATTCTGAATTAGACTAATACTTAATTAGAAATCAGTTGATCACGAAGCGTTACATATGCAAGAAGAATTAGCGAAGTCATTGTTGACAACGCAGGCTGTTCTCAGACTCATTAAATTTATGGAGACGATTTAGCTGCAAAAAACCTGTGTTACGTATAAGTCGAAACCAAAAGATATTGAACTCTTAGTTTGTTTTCTTGTGAGTAGCTGTTGCAAAGACAAAATAGGAAACAAGTTTTGCCTCTTATTACGACTGGTAATGAGAAAGTTACTGGTAAGAGAATCCATGGGCTACCTCTGGCGATATTTCAACCGAATATTCCAGATGCTCAGGTCAATTTCGGTAATTGGTCTTGATCAAGTGTTTTCGATTTATTATTATCTGCTATCAAGCTATGTCAACTATTACGGGGGTCGATATCAAATGCAATTCATATTTTCAGAAGACAATTAGAATATCTGGAAGGCGTCACAAAGCTGGATAAAATAATTATCTAGGATGATAATTTTATAACTAATGCCGTAAAAGTGGTCCAACAATACTTACAATACAATAAGATTGAACGTTTCACCTTAGCCACGATCTTTTTAAAAAATTGCTCTATCAGACTAATATCGATTTCAATCGATGGCACGTCCATACTTATAGAGAAGTCAAACAATGGAACGATTCTTGGATCATGTGAAAAAATGAGCAGTTTTTTCGTCGCGGAATTTATCTATTGTCAGACATAATGGCAAACACAAATGGTAGAAATCACTATATTTCATTAAAAGTATACCACGTTTTTTTAAAATACAGACTCGAATTTAGATGAAATAAACAGTGGAATAGTTCCAATTTCTACATTTTCGCTTCTCAGAATAAAAGTTATAAAATCCAATATAAAATCTCCTCTGTTCCTATGCGCCGATCAGTGTAAAATTTTTTTATCATTCTACTTATAAAAGAAATCTTATAATCAAGCTGACAATGACGTGAATCAGAAGTCTACTTTCCATAAAAATTTTTAAATTGAAATTTGAGTACTCAATCATAAAGCTTAGGCTGGTATGAAATAAAATCTTTTAAAAATTTTAAAACGAAATCCTCTAAAATGCGCTGCGAGTGTGCGATAAATCGATAATAAAATTTAATATTTCAGGTGCTATTGAGTGCCTGCTCTATTCCTAATACATCCCCTTGAAAGTAGTGCCTTATATTCATATATATATATATATATATATATATATATATATATATATATATATATATATATAAACGAACCTTTAGCCATCATCAGTCGTAACATTTTGCACACGGTCTATTAATCGAATTTCGTTGAAAGGATCATATATATATATATATATATATATAAGCGTTTCGCGCATGCAGCGAACGACTTGACTTCATAATTTATAAGCGATGGCGTGCGTGCTCGATTTAGAAAATGAGAAGCCTCTACCAAAAGAACTAAACCGTGAATCTTGCAAAAAGTATACTCTTGATTTAATACAAAGCTTTTTTGAAAAGACAGAAAAAGAATATTAGTTTCACATTCCCAGATGCCACGCTTGTCGTGTATCTTTTTGCGGAAAGGACTAATTTGTTCTTTGGATAAAAAAAGGCGCACAAGTATATAACTTCCTCTCGTGCTAAAATGGTTCCGTGTATATACATATATATATATATATATATATATATATATATATATATATATATATATATAAATAAAATCTTTGAATGTTAAAAATACGTGCAAGCTCGTTAAACGTATCAGGGGCGCGTGGCGATTGTCCCGTAGTTTCAGCTCGACCAGGTTCCGGAGAAATTGCAGCATCAGGATCGCCACCGAGACTGTTGCGCAGCGCGTATATGCTGCGTATATATATATATATATATATATATATATATATATATATATATATATATATATAGCAGGAGCGAGGTCGCAATTAACTGCGCGTATGAAATTCGAGATGCCGCGTGAGCGAGTGGTGCAACGTGCTACGCGACAATCATTAGCGGCGCGCGCGGCTCAATTCCGAAGGATTCTCTCGCGCCTGATGCAGAGCAGAATGTTATATTTACTGGCGGTGCGATATTCGTTCGAGAGTTAGTCTTTTTATACCTTTTTTGTTTTTGTTTTTTCTTCGTTTTCTTCGTTTATTCTTTATTTGATTTTTTTGCAGGTTCCGTATAGTTTTTTGAAAATATCTTTGATCAGTATCGTTTAGTTGATAAATAATATATAAAGATGTATCAACACTGGCTTTCCCATTAATACCATATTTAATACTCACTATATATACCTTATAATCAAATTAATTATATTCCGTCGCTGATTAACACCGGTATTTGGAAGCATAAATAGAGCGACGTTAAAGAACATAAAAAAAAATTAATTTTATGGAACCATATAGTGAATTTATAGGTTAAACCGTTAACTATGAAGCAATATCTTTTTATACAACAGTCAATGTAATTTTCGTATAAATGATGTTTATTATTCTATTTTGCTTATTTATATTAATTTGATAGTGAAACATGTTATCCAATGGTTAATGGTAACATAGTTGAAGTAATTACCCCAAATATAATTCATTATTCCATGAAATTAATTTTTCGTCTGTTTTTTTTATAAATGTTTATAAATATGTTCATATACTATTAAAAAAATATCGATTATTAAAATGTTTAATACAATTTATATGAAAGAAGTTATCACACACGTACACATACCGCGTGTTAAACAAAAATGTAAGAATTTTATTATAAAATAAATACAATTGTATATACAACAATACTGGTTCCAGTGAAATTATAACTACAACAGTTGTATTATTCTAAAATTAATGAAATTTGTGATAATCAACTTTGTTTCGAATATATTTTACAAATTTAAATTATACTTTGCTAATAAAAGCATAAGACATTAACAAACGTATATTAAATAATGCCATTGTAATAATGTAACTTTCCGACATAAGCAGAATACATTGTCCAAATTTTATGAAAAAAACTTTGTGCAAACGAAAAATCATGTAAATATACTGTTCCGGTTTGTATTCCAAAAAGCAAAACATAGCCTCCTTTAACCACGTTGGACAAGAAAACACATTTAAATTCTTTCCGTGAGCTCGGAGCGCTCAGTATAGAGCTATTGTTGCGCTATATATATGTATTATATGCCTGCAGCCGTAAAGAACGACTGCGAGAATTAAAACTTGCTCTTCCCGCAATAAACCGGCTCGCTGCCGCTGTAAACTATGCGTGGTACGCGCGAAAAATATCCAGCGTGTTTACCAGTTAACAGCGGCTAAATTAGTAGTACTCGCGGCTCCCTGACAGCCTATCTTTCGCTTCATAGGAAATTAATTTCGAATTTTGTTTATTCGGTCTCCCCCGAAATAACGGCAGTTCGAGCGCTGGTGAATTCGAAAATGCAGCCGTCGGGCACCTTTGTGTCGTAGAATATTAGAGGGCACGGGGTTGAAAGTGCACGACTACGCGACGCAGCGCGTTGGCAATGTTTACGAGTCTTTTTAACGATTAAAAGGACTTCGTTTAATATTTAACACTCGCCAAATTTGTAGGAGCTTTGAAAGTTGCGTAGCTGTTTTTTTTTTTAAAGCATTACGTACAAGGTAAATATACACGAGTATACGTCGAAATTTGTTAAAAATGATTAATTAAATTTTTTCATTCGAATTTACTGCCGGGAGTTTTAATAACGCCCTCTTTTTTCATTTTCATAAACTGTGCGTTTGATTTTTTAGCTTTCTTCCTCGACGTTAAATGAAGGATGGTAAACTAACTGTGAAATAAAAGATTCAAAGCAAATCAGCCTTTAAAAAAATTTTGAAATTCACTCTGGACACAGTTTTTTTCCCAAACTTTAGTCAATTGGGTTGATAGCGCGCTCACATCGGCATTCCTAGAAACTTCAGATTTCCTGCTTTCTACCTCTCCCCTCCTCCAAAGAACGACGACTCCAAAAGTTTCCGGCGAAATAATGTCGAGAGGATTTCTCAAGGATGGGAGTATGCTTTGCATATGTTAATTCGATCGACCTTACCAAGCTTTTTAAAGAGTGCCTCGCACGTTGCCAGCAAGAATTCAATGGCGTCTTTTAGGGAGTCCAGGAATTTTCAAGAGGCAACTTGCACTTGTTTTCCGTGGTTTTTCATTGCTTGTCTTCGTTCGTAAACAGGCTGATAATTTTTTGCACAGTTACAAGCTTGCGTCATTGGCTAGGAATATTTAAATTCCACTATCATGGTTAATGGGTAATGCTGATTTGTGTTAATTGTATTGGTTTATTGTTTCAAGCTTGATCAGACATTCAGTGATTGTGTTGATTTGGAGCGAAATATCCGTTCTTAGAAATTTCTAAGCGTAGATTATCAAAAACGAATGTACTGATTATTAGTTTGCATTAGACAATACCTGAAGGGGGTAGTCAAAAAATTGACTAAAAAATGATTGTTTGAAAATGAATGTACTTTAGGTACGAAAATTTCTCTAGTATATTCTTGTTGTTTTTTTTTCATTTGTCCTACAAAGTATCAAAATAAAGAAAAGACAAGTTTCTTGTGAATTTTCAATTTTGATACAATCATAAATAATCATATATTGTGTAACAACTCACCATTACGAAGTTCAACTTCCCCATCTAAGGCGAATTGTTCAACAAATCGAGCAATAGCTCAACGGAGGTCGTAGATTTCGATTTCTAAATCTAGAATTGGGGACGAACCCGGGGACGAATTTGTGCGCCGCGACACAACTAACTTTGTCTGAGGCAGATTCATAAACGTTACTCCGACGCTATTACGCGCGAATACGCTAACCGATCCTAACCGACGCGCGCATATACGGGCGCCGCGACGCGCCAGGAGCGAACTTTGCAGCGGAAACACATCGGCCGTTATTAGTTTTGAACTCTAACCCAATTCACAGCCAACGCGCTCGGGGCTTATCGCAGGCTAACTAGAACAGATCTCGTGTTAGAGAGAAGTTCGTAGGCACGGCCGCGGGTGGCGCGCTCTCGCGGTCAGTCGCCATCCCTCAATTGTTCGCTATTATTATTTTTTCGACTCGTCCACTCTTACATTAGATTGTCTTCTAAGTAATTTCTCGCTATGTAGATTTTGGCTGATCAACGCGGAGTATAATAGGAGTTTCGAAGTAGGAAAGTGGGCTTGTCCTTGAACAGACTAATTATTATCAAGTGGAAGGGAGGAGTACTTTTCAATCCGCTCAAGCTTGTTGGCCGCTGATGCTTCGCGAGCTTTTTCTTCGTCAGTTTCTCATTGGGCTGATGGGAGGGTCCAGGAGTGGAGAGTTTCGTGAGAGAAAAAATAATCCAGGCTCGTTATTGCTTTGAAGAAAGCTCGAGTCGGGGAGGATATTCGTTTGATGTTTTGAAGGGCAGTTGGATATTTCTTTAAGTTGATATATATAAGTTACGCTGCCTGTTATATTTGTTTTTTAACAGAAATAAATATTGAATCCAGTTGATGCCTATAGATTTAGTTCAAATTTTTATTCGTTTTAAAATGAATTGTTTACGCGCGACTTTTATTCAAATAAAGAAAAGTTTCTTTAAAAGTGCCGATGAATTGCAGAAACAGCTTCTATATTTACGGTAAAACTTTTTAGAGTATCTGCGTGAAATATAAAATTCAATTTCTTTAGAATTTCTTCAGCTTTTATTTGAAAATTAAATTTAAAATAGTCTGTACTTCGATTATTTTATAAGGCATTGAATTAAAAACTACTATTTATTTGAAGGATTAGTTTTTTGAAACAAAAATTCTACTGATTACAAATGACCAGAAATCGAAAATCAAACACTATTTCAATATAGCAATTGCAAATTTTATATATGTATTTTTCTAAATTCAAATTCGTGGAGGATTTCGGTCTAGCGTGTGTCAAAAGTTTTCTGCATTGGGCTCAAAGCGAAATCAAAAATCCATAGTATAAGTAATGCCGATTTGAAGTTCGTGAACTCGGAATGGTATGTGTACGTGTGCACGCATCTGTATGTATATGTGTGTCTTCTTAGTACGCGATTGCAGATTTAGAAATTTCAGTGGTTTAGAAAGCTCTTAATGTATTAGAACAAGATGCTCAACATATTCGATTTTATGTTTAAAAAATACATAGGAAATTTGTATTTATCGTCTTTTGGTTGTCTTTTCTAAATTGTTTTCTGTATTGTTTACAACAGTTTTTGAATAGCTTTCTATTATTATCTAAACGATTTACTATAAAGAATCTGAAAGTAGACCACTGTTCGACAATGTTAATCTTTTGAATTAAATAAAATGAACAAAAAAGTAGGAGAAAACAGACCGACACGATATACTAACCAGAAAAAGAAGAGTAGATACATACAGTGCTCGAGCGCCGATTTCAGTCGCCTCCACTCCCCCTTCCCCGACTCGATCTAATTAAAAGGAGCTGAAAAGCAAGGCTGGGAGAAAATCCGCGAAAGTGTCTGGAAAACAAGGAGCGGAAGGCGTTTTGCGCGCCCTCGCATCGCCTCTCTCCATTCCAGAAGCAGTGGAGGCGGGGGCGACGACTACGGGCAAGTTGTCGATGTTCCGAACGCGCTATAGTGCTCCCAACTAGGGGGGAGGGGGAGAGATAAATAGATATATAGGTACAAAAGACAAAGAGATACGGGCAAAGAGCTGGTTAACCGGAAGCGTGCGCTACTGTCCCCGAGATTGTCGTTTCCCGTGCAGTAGCGGATCGTCGTCACCGTGGAGATCCTTGGGTCGATATAAAAGCATTAACCCTGCATCTCACGTTCTTCTCTAACCTTATCTGCACGTCTCGTCTAACGCCTTTCTTTCACGTTCTCTTTTTTCCGTCTCTTCTTTCATTCACCTACCCTGGCTTGACCGCTAATCCTTTCCATTTCTTTTTTCGACACTGGTTTCGAGTTTCGCTGGATTTGCTTTTATTTCCCCGATGGCTAATCATCATTGGCATACAATTTTATTACAGTGTTATATCTGCGTTGGCGAGTTATCTTGAATGATAACACTGCTCGAGATGCATTTGCGGAATGGTCTTATTTTTTTGCCCTTTGTTAGAATTTACAAAGGATTAAAAATAGTGTAAATCTTATAGAAAGAAAGAGCGAGCAATGGCTGTTACGGGTTTATTCTTGACTATTTATATAGGTGAATTCTGCGCTTTATTTTTCAAATGACGCAATTAAAAGCAAAAGTATTGGCCGTCCTATAAATTCTTTTTTGCGATTACCAGCAAACGTAATGTTGATGAACTGTGACTAATTGATAATATATAATTCGATTGCAGTCAAAATGATCTTAGAAGCCGGTTCTAATACAATAAGTGTAAGTGTCTCTATTTCAAAATAAAAAAGTATCATTAAAATTCTACATCTAATGAAATCGATATGCGACCTTACACAACTGATTTACAAAAAAAAGAACCAGAAGAGAAACGAAGAAGAAATAAAAACACCTTAGAATCTCGGAAACGTCTGTTAATAATCCAACGATATATATGTATACTTTGCCGGGTGGGCACTAAATGCCCCAGAGTATTTTTTCCACCATCTTGCCCCCCTCCTGCGCGCGTCGTGCTGCAAAAATACTTTACATCTCACGCCCCGAGCGCGGGGCCGATGGTCCCTCGTTTTCCTGCTGCGCCTGGCGCGCGTGCGCGCTCGCGATAATTACAATATTTACATCTGACGTTCGTGAAAAATAAACCGCGGAGGTATTATAAGAAGAGGCGGAGAACAACCAGCGCGGTAAAGGAGAGAAAGGGAATGCTCTCGCGGGGGGGGGGGGTAGAACACACCGTGCGGCATCTCTACCAGAGCGCGTGGCAAACTCTTATTATCCGTTTACTTCTATCCCCCACACCCACCACCCAACATCCTCGCGCGACTCTGTGTCTTTCTCTCTCTTTCTCTTGCATTGTTAACTCTCGCGAGCATTGTTTCTCTCGTCGACTATTCCTTCGTGTATATGTACCTACACGAGAGATGTTCGTCGTGCTCACTTCCGTCTCCCCCCCCCCTCCCGCGCTCTCGCTCTCTTTCGGCTCTTCTTCTTGGTTCTCCGTGTGCTCTTCTCCCTCCCCCCCGCACCTCGCACCCTTGCACGAGCGCAGCTCTGGCGTAACGAAGCACCTTCGACGCTACCGCTATCCTTCTTCCGGCTGCTTAATTATCCCCCGCGCGGAGGCGTGAACCTCCGCCCCTTCCCCTCATGCTTGGGGACAGGCCACGAGCTTCGTCTTTCTCGTCTATTGGGAATTTAAATATTCTTTGCACATCTATTGGAAGCATGACTAATAAATATACTATAGGAACGACGCAATTGAGGATGAAACCAGTAAAAAGTATTGTTTAAATCGGTGATATTTTCAATTTCGTTACAAATAAAAGAGTCCAAATTCATAATTTAATTAAATATATAAATTTTTTTTATTGCAGAAATTCATCAGCAGGTCATAATTCCTAAACAAGTTACTGTCCCAGATCCATTAAATTTTACAAAGTATTAAAGAAAAATGAATGATAACTAAAATAAAATAATAAAAATAAAAATATATAAACAGAAAAAAAGATTGGTACGTTCTATTAATCTCTTTTTTAGATGTACATGGAAAAATTTTTAATTATAATTATAATCTATTATAATAATAGTTCATTTATTTAGGAGCAGCGTTCCTTACTATTGAATAGAAAATATTATCAACAAACAGTATACAAGAAACGATGAAGGTATTGTCCTACTGTAAATTCATAAAGCATCTAATTGAACATAGAGGATTATCTAATAAACTATATTATAATTTGTTTAGAAAAATGATTCCATTTAACATACATTACGTGTCAAGTTTTGTTCCTATCCTACAGTCAGTGAATGTTTTCTTTGTCAATAATCCTTATTATGCTTTGCGCTTGAAAATGTAATTTTTAAAAAAGATCCACTGCTTCGGAACATTGATTTAGTTTGTCCATGCGCAAGATTTATAAAGGAGTGTTTCAGTTTACATGGCACATAATAAATCTTTTACTTACCAGAAAGGTATTTTCGGTGGAACTGTTTTGAACCGAAAAGTTCCGTAAAAGGTCCCCGATTGATCATAAAGACAATCGTGGCTTTGATCTAGATTTGTAGCTTTTTGAAATTTATAGCTTTTGAATTTTTAACTTTACAATTTAAATTTCTCAAAAGCTTAAAGCTTGCGTCAAAATACGTGATTTAAACAAAAATGTATAGATCAAATCAACCAAAAATTCGTCTATACTTGGTAAAGTTCGAAGTATTTTTACGTAAGTTCTAAGGATTTTTCTACCGCTTCTGAATGAATCCATGTGTAAATTAAAATGGTTTATAAAAATTGCGTAACTCATAATCAATTACGAGTTAAAGAGATCAATTGTATTTTTAAAGAGCTCTAATGAATTTACTAAGACGTTGAATGAATTCACGAAGTTCCCCATGTTTCTCAAAGAGTTGGAACGAGGTTCCAAAATTTCACCTGTAGGAAAAAACTTTATATATAGAATTCAGAAAATTTTTTATGGTAAATCATAAGCTCCTACAGAAATGCAAACAGATTCACATTTTTTTTTACCGATTCATTGATAAATTATTCCAAAAGATCTTATGAACACATAAAATTAATTAGTGAAGTACTTCTCATCATTTAGGAGTCCAAATAAGTATTAGTAAAACGAGTATGCAAAGAATTAGATTCGCAAAGATTCAAATGAGTTCACAATGAACACGAAGGAAAATGAAGAAATTGAAAAATATCAGGAAAGAACTCATTTGAGCACTCAACGAATTCATTGCGAGCGCATTTCAAATTAAATCGATGTGAATTCATTCGAATTCTGAAAATCCATTTAAACTCTGCAAAATTATTCTACTGCTAAATCTGTAGTATAATATATGTTCGTAGATAGTTCGCATGAATACTGAAGATCTCGAATAAAATCTGCTGAGTCGTAGCGAGAATTCTTTTGATAAGAAATTCGTTTCGATTTAGCAACTATTAACGCTTTCTTTGCAGTAAAATTATCCCTAATAATCATAAACTAAAGCACCGGTCTTTTTCTTCACTGTACATATGCGAACCAAGCCCAAGGAGAAATGCGCAAATCCATTTCTTCCCTCCTCTTCTTATCCCGAAAATTGTATATCAGCCATGGAGTTCCCCCCCCCCTCTTTCTCTCTCACTCTATCTCTCTCTCTTTCTCTTTCTTCGTGATCCATGTATGGGTGACGTAGCGGCGGCGTCGACGACCTCTCTCCCCCTGCGTTAATTTAGTCATATATCCGCTGGCGTGCTTTCGCGAAGTCGGTTACGCGCACCCCAGGAAAAATTGGATTAGCTCCGTATAAAGCGCACGTCGGCGCCTGCTAAGTTCTCGCTGGCGCGGGATGGCAGCTCGACAGAGGGCTAAAATGGTGCGTGCACCCTTGAAAATACTTGGGCCTGTTGCGGAGGTGGAGTAGGTGATAAGCTTATTATCACCCGAGTAGTACTCATCGGCGGTGTTCTCTCTCATTTACGAGCGAAAAACAAATTGAAAGGGACGGAGGGGTGGAGAGGAGAGGTCCTCAGACGACGATGTGCTCTTCGATTTTTTTCCTCGTTCTTTCTTTTCTCCGCCTCCGCGTGGAACAGACCATCGGGCCAATTGCTTAATTGCCGTCGTGCGCCCGCGTGCGCGCTCGTACACGCTGTATGTAATCAGGATGCCGTCGTTTAACCGTATTTAGAACGCACAACGAGAAGACGAGAAAGAGACAGTTAGAGAGAAAGAAAGAGAGAGAGAGAGAGAGAGAGAGAGAGAGAGAGAGAGAGAGAGAGAGAGAAATAGGACCAAGCGGAGAATTAGGAAGCACCTACGCTAACTCTATTAGCGTATACACAGAGGGCCTTAATTCTCTAGCTCGCGTCGTCGTCGCGTCTCCCCGTTAATCCATTATTACAGTCCGCGTGAATTAAGCGAGGAGTTAAAAAAAAAAAAACGGAAGAGAATGGCAAGAAGGGTTGGGGGAATTATAAAGCGAGACGATATTCGGGCGGAAAGTGCGCAATTTACACGAGCTCGTCGCGTGGGTGCGATGACTCGGCGGTCAGCTCGCGTGGGTATCTATACAGGAGGGGCTTGAATTATAATGCCGATAGAGATCAGATGCGAGGTATTATTTCTCTCTGTATCGTTGGTTTTCTCATTGTTGTTTCTTAAACAGGTGGGATGGGGAAATAGGCGCCAGTCGCCGATTATCGTACATATAGATGATAGAACGGCTGTTATTTCGAAATAGGAAATATTTTATATACTATCCGGAGAATTTTTTTATTTTTATCTTGCTATTATCCTCGACATTGTTGTATTGTTCTCGATTGCATTATTTTACGATGAAAAACTTGTATAAAAATAACGCTGTGGATGTTTTGAAAAATTATAGTAATAATGGCAAAAATCTTTATTGACGGCAGGTTTTGGATTTAATAAATAAATACATGACGAGTTCTCTTTCCAACGATTCAATAGTTTGATTTTTTATTTTGTATATATCCTATTTAAATAATTGATTTTCAATATTAATTAGTTTCTTCTGCTTGTTTGTTTCAGGTGAGTGAATATCCATCTTTTATTTCTGGATCGTTAATGGAAATTCCAATTTAATGTAAGTCAATACTTTAATATATATTATCAATAATTGGAAACATAAAATAAATAGAAATAAAGTCATACATTAAAAAAAAAAAATTCGAAAATATTTTTAAAAAAATTTTCCTCCTAAAAATGAAAGCAAAAGTCTAAGTATATGCAAAAATAATTGTTTGAATGAAAATAAAAGCGCTCCTATTTTATTTCTTATCTCTCGCACTCCCATAAAAATGCAGTTTGAAACGTTCCAAAAACTGTCCATAAAACTCTCGCCGATTGTCGCGCATCCAAGTCTCTGACCTACAATCGCTGCAAAAAAGAGAAAGAGAGATAGCAGATTGTGATCCTCGCGGAAGCGACGCATCTTCTGAGGGTGGAAAATGCGAAAGACGGGAGGGAGAGAAGTAGAGAGAGAGAGAGAGAGAGAGAGAGAGAGAGAGAGAGAGAGAGAGAGAGAGAAAGACGTAAAAGTCTACTTTGCCAGAACTGCCTCCCCTTCTCTCTGTAACCCTCGTTCCACACGACTCAGCGAACCCTCTCCTCGCCAAAAACGGGCATCCTTGTTAGCCGACGAATTGTTTTTCCCCCCCTTCTCCCTTAGTGCAGTTCCACGGAGCGTTTTAAGACAGACGAGCGGTTGGTTCGCCCGTCTTACCGCAGTGCGCCGTTTATTCCGGCATTACGTTTTGCATGCGGCGTATTTTAGAGAACACTGCTGTAATTGTTGTTGAATTGTATAATTGCCGTGCAGAATATTTTCTGAAACGATTATGACCGAGCTGTTGTTTTCAGGAGACTTTAGCGTCAATTAAAAATGTCTGATATTACTTGAATATATAATCTGTTGTTTTATGAAGTTGAATTAGTTGAATGGTTCATTTTAATGGCCACTTGGCGATCTTTTATTTGATATTTTAGATTATACTTAAATGTATTATGGGATTTCAGATTTTTTGTTTAATTTAATAATTTAATAATTACAAAGAACGTTTATTCTATGCTATAATCTAGTATAATGTTTAAACATCTTAAAACATGAAATTTTTATCAAGAAATTCTAGAAAATTTATAACTACGGTTGTTAAAATTATAAAAAATTCAACAGAATTTTGTTTTTAGGAGACTCTTATCAATGCAGAATTAAACAAAAATAATTAATATGGTAGAACGAGTACGAACGAAAACATCCTATTGTTATACTGATGCTAAAATAATTATATTATTAATCTAATGTGAAAAAAAATGATTTACATTAATCGCAATAAATTGACAATGGTCAGACCGTGATGATTATTTAGAACCAGATTGTATTGAAGTTTTATGCTAATACGAGTGAGCATTATGACCGATCATTTCGCGATCCTCGAATTAATTTTGTATTATCAGCCCTCATTCAGAGATTCCAACAAGCTTAAACGAATAAGCCAAATGTGCATCGACTTTGAATCGGTAATAAAAGCATTAGCACCGAGCCGCAACTATAACTCATCTCCGTTAAACTCAACGCTACCCCTCTTCTCTCTCTCCGTCTCTCTTCTCTCTCTCTCTCTCTCTCTCTCTCTCTCTCTCTCTCTCTCTTCTCTCTCTCTCTCTCTCTCTCTCTCTCTCTCTCTCCCTCTCTATGACTTTACAGCTCCCGCTGTAAAATCAATGTTTCGCCGAGAACATCGACCCTTTACTCACTCCGGCTGATCGCTAGCCGCGCGCTCCGATCGACCGTCTCGCCAACGCAGCCAGACACCCCTCCTCCCGCGCCGCGTCGTAAAACCAAATCTAGTCGCTGATTAAATCGTAAAACGCTGCACGCGGCCTCGCCCGAGCCGACCGAAGCGACATCCCTCATCGGCGGATAAAACGAAATAATCCACCCACCCCCGCCCGAGCCCAGCGCGTCCCCCGAACGCGCGCGCTTCGTCGCCGTTAAACGACACGGGGCGCCGGGATTAGCCCGCCGGGCGTATCTCGCGCGAGCGCGCGCTGGATGGTTAGGGGGGGGGAGCGGAGTAACGCAATACCCGCCGCGATATTTCACCCCTCCAACCTCGCCGGCAAATCATACAAAAAGCGCCGTTAATTTTCGCGTGTGTACGCGCCTGGGGCGGCGAAAAACGGCGCTAAGTTGGAAAAAGTGAGGGAGGGGGGGGGGTTGATAGAGGGTGTCGGAACGTCTAACCGGCAAGAATCGCGTAGCGAAGGGAAGGCGCGCCAGTGGGTCTCGCGTGCGCGCGAGCGCGGGAGGGGGGGGGCAAGAGAGGGCGGCAACAATTTCTGGGCGAGGGATTGCATTATATTTCGAAGACTTACTGCTTCCCTCACCTCCGCCGCCCCTTCTACACACGTGGGCGACGACTGGGCTCCGCCGGGCATTAGGACTTGGCAGCGCCTCCGGGCCGCTTTTACGATCGGGCGCGTGGGAGGATGCACGCGGAAGCCGCGCGGCGGGCAGCTGGCCGAGGATTGCAAAAGAAGGAATCCAAAAGAAAATGTTGGCTCTTCACTCGGCTTTGGAGAAATACCTTTCGACGAAAATATGCGAGTGGTAATGAATGAATTACTGAGGCAGAAAGGACGGCGATAATAATTATAATAGATTTAATACAATTTTTTGATACAATCATCCTTTTATACTGCGTCTCAGTTTTCATCTACCTGCACTACGTTATGTATGAACTAGTTTATAGTTCTTATACTTTGTGCATATTATTTCGCCTGGACTCTCTCTGTTTAATTTGTATCTTGGGATAATGGCTTCATCACCGAAACAGCTGTTGGTAAATAAATTTTAGTAAAATTCAAGCCGATTATTATTCTATATTATTATATTTCAGAAAAAGTTAATTAACACTCAAAATGCTTTTGTTTAATAAAATATCATTTGCGTAAATAATGGATATTCTTGTTATTTATTGTTGAACTTCGAAGAAGAGTATAATTTTAAATATTATTCGCTTAACTGAATCTGAAAAGTAATATACATTAGCAATGTAATAACTAGAAAGAATTTTATTGAAAAAATTAAAAACGAATTAGATCCGATCTATCGCTCTTGGGCTAAAAAAACAATACGTAATTTAATAGCAATATTATCGCTCCTTTAAATCGCGTTTTTTTCTTAGAAAAGTGCAGGACTGCATAGCGGACGTTCAATTGGAGCGCTTGATAGAGAGATAATATGAGAAGGTCTATAGAGTGGTACAAGAATATATATATATATATATATATATATATATATATATATATATATATATATTACTCACGTACATACCTCAAGCCGATGCTAAAACACCTCGACAAGCGTCGTCGGCGCCTGTGCTCGGGCGTATAATCGCTTGCTATTAGGCGTATATAGAGCGCGCGGTATGCACTCGAGGGCGCCCGCCCTCGTATATATGCGGCGCCTCTCGACTTGACGCGCCCCGCCGATTCCGAGTTCGCGGCTGATAAAGTCATATGGAGCGAGCACCTCCCAACGATGAAGCGGGGAAAGATCAAAAGATGTAAGTGCATATATGTATATATATATATATATATATATATATATATATATATATATATATATATATATCTTATATAAGGAACGCGCGATGATCGGATCTGCAAGCTGCTTTTCTAAGTATAATATCGTTTTATTGCATATATATATGTATATATAAATATATATACACACGTCCGCTCTGCTCGTATATAGGGTTTGAAAAAATGTTTTACTTTTTTATGTTCATCCTTTATTTTTTCCCTTAGAAAAACAGAGAGGAAGAGTCACATTTTTTACGCGGTAATAAAGTTTTATTCACCGTAGGTGTAAAAAAAAATAAAATTGGTTGGCTCTCTTCGTTTGTTCATGTGTGCTTTAGCACATATCCGATAGAAGTGCAAATATATATATATATATATATATATATATATATATATATATATATATACATAAAGAACAGCATTGAAAATATTTTCACGAAAATAAATAAATGGATATTATTATTATAGCCTAATAAAAAAACAAATCAAGAAAATGAATTTCATGACATCAATTGTTTTTGAGATAATGAATTAGTCTTGAGGATTCATTTAATCTTATTCCATCAGAATTTTGTCCATAATAGAAAAAATTCTTGGGTTCAAAAACTCAACGTATGGTCTTTCCATGGAACACTTGATCTCAATAATACCTTAATAAGTTTCTGCATTTTCTTACTACTTCAAATACAATGCGCTCTAAATACTTATGAAATATGCTTAATTTAAAACAATTATATTTCATTTCTATACAGATGTTATTCGCATTTTGAATTCCTCGTAAAGGTCACTTGTCGCAAATTAATGCACTTATTATCGAGCAACTGCATTTTTAACATTCTTTTCGGATCTCAAGAAAACGACGCACAGCATCTCGGGGCCGACGGCAGAATTATTGAAGTTGACGGGACAGTCTTAGTATAATAAGAACTGACGGGCGTTCCACTGAGTTCAGAATGCGCTCTCGCGCACGCGCGCGCGCCGAACGTCGATCAGTTTTTATATAGAACGTTCTCGGCGCTTGCACATATAATACGTCCATGGCCAATTGAGAAATGATGAAATTTGACAGCTCTCCTCGATGAGGTGTGTCCTTTATATATATATATATATATATATATATATATATATATATATATATGTATATATATCGCACGCGCGCGATAGATATAAGCTTGTATTTTTTTAACATCGTTTTTATGAAAAATTTTTGCTCCCTTTCTGTATAATTCGCACAGTAAGCTTAAGTCTAATTTTATTTTACTCTTACGTTATTAACCATATGGGAAACTTCTTTTTCTCCCTCTCCCGCTTTTTCAGCGTCACTCACGCATTACCTCGGTCCGACCGAATAAAAGAAGAAAAAATAAAGGCGAGTCGCTCCTCCTTTCAACGCCTCACGTCAATGCGTTGGGTCCTATACGACTTTCTCCCCTCTCTCCCTTGATCCTTTCGCGCAAAAACGTCAGGGAGGACGAGGACGACGGCGACAACGATGCGAGAAAATTACGAGAACCGAGGAGAGAGAGAGAGAGAGAGAGAGAGAGAGAGAGAGAGAGAAAGAGCGTGCGAGAGTAAAGGCTGGGAGGTTAACGAAACGTGCTGTGCACACAGAGAACTGCCACCGCCGCGTCCGATACACTCGTCCCGCGATGTACAAAAGCACTTTGAAAGCGACGACGAGGAACGAGGCACCGGGATTCTACGCGGTGCCAAAAGCTTGTACGTTTATATAGGCAGGGAGGGAGTGAAGGGAGAAGTGGGTGGATTTTGTTAATCGAGAACTTTAAATTTCATGAACATTGGTTTATTAATTTTGTTTCTGTGGAAGTATATAAATGTTCGTGTAAACATTGAAAATTCACGTATTCTATTCGTAATGTAGCTACTGACTTGAATTATCTTACCATCCTCAAATTATGTTACCGATCCGTTAGGTCATAGACTATATACATATAGAAATAAATTTAACTAGTTCGCCATAATGCACGCCAGCTACCAAATAAGACCCAGATTGGCGGCATCTTGCCACAATACCTCGGCTAAAACATGCACCTCTAATCCGACGAAGGGATGTGTTTGACAAATGCTATAAATATATTTCTTTGAATTTTAAACTTAGCGACAACTTCGAAAAGGCTTAGGTGAATTATTTTACCATTTTACCAGCGCACATATAAAACAGTAAAAAAATTCTAAAAAATTTCAGGAAACATTTTGTTTAACAAATCGTTAGGCTACTAATCGGTGACAGAATTGTGATTTCGATAATTCATCTCCTGTGCGATTACTCACAACCCCCCCCCCCAACCCCAATTACGATATATTTCGCAAATTGCTTAACGAGGGTACGCGCGCACATTTCGCGCAATGGCCCCGATGACACATTTCGTCTCACCGGATCTTGATTAATAAAGAGGCCTTGGCGATCAATCAAACGGCGCCACCGCGTCCGGCGCTAAAGCGTTGCGCTTCGATCGACCGATCGCGCAACGCATCGGGGCCCCGTGCACTTGCGCCGACCGCGGGCGACGCGTAGTCGCGACGCGAGCGACGCGACTGGCATCCGAAGAGTGAGCGTGAATTTAGGGCGAGGGGCTGAAAGGGCTCACGAGGCGATTGGCTATTAGGAAAGACCGAGATTGCGATGCGTTCGATCGGGGACCAGTCCAGGTCTTTATTGGATTAAGATGGATAGTTTGATATGTCTGCTGATGAATGCACTTGGCGTCCATCATTCATGGAAACATTTTTATACAGTTGTTTTTCAATTAACTATTTGGAAGGATGGTGTGTCTGCTATAACGTAATTGATTTTTTATTTTATCGATTTGGTTGCATTGTCAAATAATGCGATTTGAAACTATTTATCGAAAATTTTTGAAATAATTAGCAGGTATTCTGAATAACAATAAGGATGTCAACGAACTTCATACACAATTGACAACTTTGTCAACTTTGAGTACACTATTTCCATATGGATTTTGATACACTTTACCCGGGATTACGAACACTTTTCCAGTATGAATTGTGTGGTGCCCAATCCCAGAAAATTCAAACTTGTCAGGGTACTTACGAAAACGCTGCTTTATACCGAGAAAAACAAAAATCGTATTTGAAAAACGACGATCGTTTTCTCTTTTTTTGCACAGCCGGAGTTGCCCGGCCTCTGCAAGTGCAAACTGTAAATTCTTCAGTTCGCTCGCTGCAGTCGAAATATTGTCCCATGCAAAAGTTCTCCCTCCCCCCATGCCCCACCCGCCGAAAGATACTATATACCCGACCGTCTGATTTTAGTATTAAATCGAAAAAAGCTTTACGGGCAGCAGTGGGTCCTCTGGCCTCGGCCCGATCGAAAAGCCATTTGTCCCGATTTGCTCGCTCGCGCCTTCTTTATCGCGAGCGGCTTTTTGAGCCGCGAGCCGAGCAATGCACACGTGCGCCGCTGCCCTCCTTCCCCCCGTACCCTCATCCCGCTCGCCACCCTCCATTTACGCCGTCGACGGAAATTCGCGGGAGAGTGGGCAAACAGTTCCCGGAATTGCTCCGGGGAGCGGCGAGCCGCGCGTGCTTCCCACAGGTGCAGGAAACGGCCTGTTACACGAGGTGTCGAGGAGGGAAGGGTAGTAGGGGTCGGGGAGGGGGAATTCAATCGGGCTGCGAATTGATGCGAAATTCTCGGGCGACCAAACGAGGCCTTTGAGGCGTTTTGGATGTGTAAATACAGGAAAGGTGGCATCGGATTAAACATGGATAAAAAAAGTCGTTGGAATGCGAATCGTTCTTTTGAACATTTGGAATTGGATTTAATGTATTACTATAGTCGTGTGCAAGCCTTCGTATAAAGTATCGTTAAGACAAATAAGGTTGAGGTACATTAATCAGGAGGCAAGGGTCGGTAATAATGAGTCGGTATTAAATACAAACCAGGTTCATTGTGTATGTAAATAAATATCGCGAAGGGAGTTGGACCGACACGACGAATGAAGACTTTATAAGTTGTTAAAACTCACTAAAGTGTTTCATTACTTGTTAAGTATATTACATGAATTTTGATTTTATGTTAAAAAACATAGAAAATTTAATCAGATCCATATCTGGAAATATACTATGCCTTGTAAACGTTTGCTGTCATCTTTGTTTACAAAAGAAGATGTCTTTTTCTTTTTAATTAAAAAGAATTTATTTTGAAATCGATCTTAAAAAATAATTTGTGACAAAAGCCTGCATAAGTCATCATTGACTCAATCTTTGATATATTGGATATTTATTCCCAGAAATTTCCTACTGTCAATCATCGGCTAATTTTCTTCATAAAACTGTCGCTTGCCTGCACCAATAAAGTTGCTACGATGCGCTATTGTTCTCTATACTCCGTTATTACTTGTTCAAGTTTTTAGAAGATACGTGCAAACTCTCAATGTAAAAAGGAAGCAGTAGATCTCCCGGCCGAGTTGCCGACACGTACATATGCACATAACATAGTCGAGTGGTAGTGCTGCCGTGTATGTATATATAGGAGGACGCCTCTCGTCTTTGACTATTCGTTCTGATAAAAAGTTCGCTTTGGGCGTTCGTTATTTTCGGAGAAAAAAAAATGGAACTCATTCCTTTGGTACAGACGCGCGCATTGCTCGAGGGAGGACGGGCGTGGATCGAATTTGCTTTGAAACTTTTGCAAAAATTTCCCCTCGCGCCCTTCGGTATACGTGCGTAACTTCGTTACATTCGACGGTGCGGAAGTTCAGAATTTAGTTTTCGGACGCCGATTTTTCACTCGCACCCGCTGACTTTCCTCCTGTTGATATTTGCCAACGGCAGGCAGGCAGTCAGGCAGACGCTCGATTCCCCTTTGGCGAGTGTAATAAATATTTGAGAAGTAGTCAAGTAGATATATAGTTCTTTTTTTTTATCTCGCGTAGTCACACCTGTCCATCAATATTTTTCTTTCAAGAGTTTGTAAATTTGATATAAGCTGTAAAAATATGCGTATAAGTTATAGGCTTTAAAATAACCTAGCAATTAGAATGAATGAAAATAATTATATATTTGCAAGATGATGAATTGAGGTACAAAATTAGAAATTATATCTTAAAAACATACATCTTATACCTTTCCATTTCATAAAGATTGATTTTTGACTGATTGTTACAAGTTGTCTTAGATAATTTATCGGTGTGATCGATCCAGAAATTGAGAAAGTTCGAAGCGTGCAATTTTCAGAAGAAAGACGGCGTGTGGGTAGATGGATGTAGGAAAACAATATCTACGAAGTGAAACCCATATCTAGACCAATATGAAGAGCGGTGCTTCAAAAAAAATGAAGAACTATGGCTTCGAAAACAGAAGGAAGAAGAAGAATTCTTCAGAAGTACAAATAGCTAAGCTGAAAAAGACTGAAGAAAAAATCTTGTAAAGTAAGAAAAAATCGTGCTATATGAAACGGTCAAAAAATTCTTCCTTTGATTTGTAATAATAGCCAGTACATCTGAACTATAGGTTCTCGTTACTTATCAAGTCAAGATGTTGAACCTGTTTCGAGAACTTGATGATCTAAAATGATAGAAAATTGGTACAATATATGACGTTAGCACTAATCTCTTGTGCAGAATTAGAAATCTGTGATCTTCCTTTCTCGTCACTCGAAATCTCCTTAATCTGACTCTTTCGCAGGTTGAATTCGACGGCTTCCAATATTAACAACATATCTAAACCATTCAGTTATGATTTAAGCTTTGTTCTGTATTATGTATAAAATTATATATATTACCAAGCTGTTATTCCATAATTACTACCACTACCACAACTCGCTTCAGTCAAACTTGTCCTCTTACTGCCTGTATGCTGACACTTCACTTTGGGCGTCATATGCAGCACAAAAAATGAAACATTAGATTCTTTCCACCATATAATTAGATAAAATTATTAAAAGTCTTTATTCTCCACGAGCATGGATAGTTCAGTCGTTTATATATAGCCTTCACAATAATACCTCTCTTTGATCTTCTTTGCGATCTATATCGTGACGCAGCACTCGAAGCACTCGCATCGGGGCGATTAAGAAGCTCCGATTACTGAAGCTCGCCCATTAGAGGAAGGCAAAAGAACTATTGCAAAAACAAAAAGTTGACCAAAAAAATTTATTCTTATCGTGATTATACAACCGACAGAAAGAACTAGCGATAGAGTGTCCAAGGGTAGAACCAGAGTGAGAGATCCCTAACGTCAAGCCGATCGTTCGGTAATCGGATCGCCCGAGAGCGTATACACATCAACTCTTATATCCTTCTCTTGCTCTTATTTCTTCTTCTCTTTCCTTCCTTTTCTTTCCCTCCCCCCCCCCTCTCTCTCTCTCTCTGTGCGCGCGTGTGCGCGTGTGCGTGAGTGAGTGAGTGTGTGAGTGAGTGAGTGAGTGTGTACATCGTGAAGATCTCGAGCGAGGGCTATCGGCAGAAGGAGTACGATATAGAGGCGGACGCCGCTAATTGCCGACGTCCCGAGGCAGTAAAGTGCTTTATTTCGACGCAAGTCGAGGAGGCGAGCACTCCTCTCGAGATATCTGCTTTCTCCTTCTCGCCTGCTCTATCGAGAGTTATGCCCTGTCGCGAGCAGATTTCTCCGCTACATCGGCGGCGAGTGAGCTTCCAAAAGATCGGGGGAAAGTCGGGGTAGCAGAGGGGCGAGCGAAATCGAATTTGTCGAAAGAGAACGGGGAAGGAGAGGGAGTTAAGAAGACGAGCCGATGATATTCTGCGCGTGGCAGCCCGGGACAATCGCCGTGTCTTTTTCCCAAGAATTTTTCTCTTCACGTACAGAAAAATTTCAAGGGGCTCCTCCTTCTGTAATCCCGATTCGAGCCTCTCGAGTCTTTTCCTCCCCATCTCTCTTCCTCTGTTGCTATTGCGAGAGAGATCTTTATTGATTGATCGCGGCAGTTCGCGAGCTGGCGGGCTAAATAATTCATTCGTGAAAAACAGAAATAGCAGCGGCGCGGTTCACCATAACTTATTGTACATACCGTCATAATGATTTTCGTCGTTCCGCTATTCCGAAGAAGCACAGTCACGTTCGATCATTGAATGAATGCAGATGTGGTTGAAATTTTATATGGTGGTTAGAATAGTTGGTGAATGTTTGAAAATCGATATTGATTTTCGATTACCTATAGTGAAGCTTGAACTAAATAATTATAGTATTAATTTTTAGAAGAAATAGAATTGAAAAATGTGAAAACATGATCAATAGGTGAACCAAATGTGATGGAAAATAGTTATAATAGTTACAATATAATATTGCTACTACTTCTCATACTACATAGTCCTGTTCCGTAGATCTTAAACTCTCTATACTAATTATAGATCTGGTAATTTAAATTATATATAAAACCATGATTGTTTTTCAAATGTATCCAATAAGAGCTTGAAAACTAGAAGTCAACAACAGAAGCTAAATATATTTGTAATTTATTTGAAAGACTATGCATATTCAAAGGTTACAAACAGGCGAGAGCTCATGGGAATTTATGTTGAATTAATTATCGGTACTTATTAACTGTTTAGCCAGGATTATACAAGATTATTTAAAGTATCTATTTGTACTTGTACTTCTATGTAAGATCAATTCTCATCTACAATAGAAAATATTTTTCTAGAGAAAAGTATTTCTAAATACAGCATAAGTTCGATTTACTTTCTCAAAGCATTCCTTAGCGTTTCATTATCTTCAGTGTTTGCTGCGCAAACCGCAATTATACGTCGTATACAGCCATGACTTTAAGCGCCAGACTTCAATTCCATTTCCCATCATCGAGCTCAGCGACTAACGCGATCCGCGGCACAACGCACTTTACATCCCTCGATCGCGCGCAATCGTGCGCGCGTGAAACAAAAAGGCAAGGAGGCAGAGCGACGAGGAAAATGCAAGTATCCGGCAATCTCCATCGGAAGCGGATCTCGCCCGCGTACTATAAGCATCCAGCTTAATCAGCTCTATTGACCGCTCACTGATGACGACCCAATCAATCCCTCCAGGGGCAAAGCTCCCGGGCTTCGAACTAACGAGCGGACTGTGTACCTTCGTTCCCCACTATCTCCCTCATCTCTCTCTCTCTCTCTCTCTCTCTCTCTCTCTCTCGCTTAAGGGCAAACACCTTGCTATGCGTAGGCGTGCGCTTGTATTATAGCCCCCCCCCCTCTGTCCTTCGCTCTCACCCTACGGTCATGCACAGCGTACCAGCATAATGGCCTTGCCACCTTGGAAGGATCACCCCTCCCCCAAGCTCTCGCAAACGCGATTCATTTGATCGCGTAATGACGCTCTAAATCACTCGAATTGCATATACTATACAAGCACGTATGTATAAACCCGTCTTCTCATCGTGTCTCCTCCTTCCTCCCACTTCTCTCGCACCTACCCTCAAATCTATTCCTTGATTTACGCCGTTATTATCATACAATTGCACGCGGCTCATGTATATATATATATATATATAACCATGAGGCACGAAGATCTATGGATCATCCTTTGGAATCGCAAAAAGAAAGGCAAGAAGGATGGATATTATTAATTCTTCCAGAGTTGCGGGCAATTATTGTCGCGGACATTCTCTCGTGTCGTTTTACTATCAAGATTGGGCAGATTGGGTATTGATTTCTCAGCTGCTTTTTGCTCGGCTCTGATTACGGGCGCGCTACGTATGACCGCTGTCTTAAAAAGTCCATTAACCCTTTCGAATCGGATTACGGTCCCGAAATGCACAAACTTTCGCGTATATATGTAGCGAATGTTCGACAGCGCATTCCACGATTGATGCCTTTTTCTTGGGTTTTATACACGCTACTCTATTGCGGAAAATTTATGTTCTGGAGCTTTGCTTTTGGGAAAAATATCAATTAACCACACCCAATAATGCCGCACATATGAAATCTCGAGTGATATATATTTACGTCTAATAACGATGTAAAGTCTTCTAGCTTTGCTTTAAAAAGTAGAAGAGCAACGTTTTATAATGCCGTGAATTAGAATAACCTGCGTGTGTATATAGTGTATACTATATAAGTGATTTTTCACCCGAGAAAAAGACTTAAAAGCATTTTCAATCGAAAGCTTTTTGAAAGGATGTTAAAGGTGTACTTTCCGATCAATTACAATAAAGCGCAAATGCCTCAAGCTCCCCCCTCCATCCGACATTTCTCTCTTCGCTCTCTTTTCACCGAGCGTCAGCGGCGAAACTTTCCTCCGCGAAAAGCAGCAACCGAATTTTTTTTCCCTTTACTTTGCACGTCCCGTCGTGCTTTCCCGGGATATCTGTCTAGCGCCATATAGTAGCAAAGTGAAGGGGCAGGGGAGCTGGGAGCGCAAAGTCGTTAAAGTATGGGTATATCTCTCTCCTCCGCCGGCGACGCCTTCCTCCTTCTCGTCGCCGCCGCCGTCGTCTACCGCGGGCTGCGCGAAAATCGACTGCCACTCCCGCGCTCGTCCTCGGCCGACCCCTCGCAGGGTGGTTGGGGCGACGCTCGCCCCGGTATCCGGGAAAAATTTACGAGCACTTCTCCGCGCGCGCGAATCTTTCCGCTAGTCCGTTCGCCGCTCCCCCCCCCCCCCAACGGTTTAAGCAACGCCCGAGCGATAAGGAGAGGAGCAGTTTTCGGCCGTTATTCGGGAAACTGGGACGCGCGCGCTTGCTCGCGTTTATCCTCCGCGGGCGGGAGAAGAAGTACAGGGTGACGGACGGTGGCGACGATGCGGCGGGCGCGGCGCGTCGGCGCCATCGCCCGCGCGCTAGAGAGATCCAAAAGTCGCGTCGTCGCCGGGGTTCTTGGTTTTTTTTTCTTTCATATGAAATTAAAATTAAGAGCGTAGCGACGAATAATTTTGCTCGAGCTACGAGTTTTTCATCATGGGTCATCCATCCGGGCGAAGAATTCGAAAACTGCTTCTATACGTATATAGTGGGCCGGGAATGCCGTTATAATGAAACGCATAACATTATTTTGAAGAATATCTTATCAGAAAAACAAGCACGAAAATTTTTTCTAACTATTATTAAATGACATCTTCTACATTTGCTGCAGATATTTATCCGACCGATCACGTTTTCTTTGGAAAATTATTTTAATGAAAAAAGTAATCTGATACGTTTTTATACATGCTCTGATTTTAGAATACTCCAATATATATATAGAACATCTATGAGTAAATTTTTATCTTCTACTAAGAAAATAAATCTGTTATTTTTATTTAGCAATCCTTCAAATATCACATATAATGTGACTGTTTGAATAGCGGTCTAATCGAAAATGAGTTTCTACGTTTCTGTTGGTCAGTAATAATTTCATTTTCCATGAGATAAATTGCCAACTCAATTTGTTTTACTCATTGCAAACAATATTTATTTTCAAATAAATAAATTATCAAAGTAAGGAAAAACGAAACACATGGAAGAAGAATCGTCCAATAAAAATAGAGTATAGTGAAAGTGATTTTCTTTACTATTGGTTTAATGCTGCTCATGTGATAAGGGACAAATGTTTAGATAAGTTGCAGTTAAAATTTACGTGTCACCGCCTGGTTCAGTATTTTGTTTACAATTACATAAACTGCCGGACTGGACACGTATGCACCGGCAAGTTTGCATCATCGTTAGTATATCAATAGAGGGGTTAAACTCCATTACATCCGTAATCGTGCCCCGCGGAATTAATCGAAAGCATAGCATTATGCGCCATTGCTCTGGCTAATGCGCGCTTCAGGCATTGCAAGCATAATGATTTATACTTATTCCGTTTTAGTCATTCATTAAAGAGTGGGGGCGCTGCTAAAATAATACTATAGTAAATCTAAAAATTAAATAAATATAAATAAAATTAAATAAATAAAGTAGTACGCATACGCGCATTTATTTTTATAATGTAATTGTAGCTGTTAGTTGTAATGTTTAACTGATGAGATTAATTGGTATAATGCATATTTTCCTCTACAAAGCAGTTTTCAGCGCATTTTCTTTATACTGAATCAAAATATATGGTCATAATTCAATGATTTATTACTACTACACTTTTGGGCATTAATAAAGAAATTATTGAATTTCATGTTGCGATAATTATGCTCAATTGAGTAACATTAGTTCCTTTCATTTGTATGGGTCAAAATTTCGCATGAAATTCGTATATATACGTATTCGACTAATCCAATATTTTGCTCCCGTTTTGCTGGAGTAAACCGATTTTACTAAGATATAAAATTAAGGCAGTAAATTTATTAGTATATTAGACCAGGTAAACTTTAATTAAATTATCATGCATAATTCAAAAATTTTCTATATAGTAATATAATTATCATGAAATTCGACGCATAAAATTATAATTCTATTTCATAAAAAATATTTATTTAAATTTCAGTCTCCTCTCACTTACTTTTATCGATTACCATATCTAAACGTTTTCGATCAGTATTACGCGGAGAAAACTTTTTTTTGGCAGTTTTATTCGAGCTACATCGACTACATCGACATGATCCCTTCCGTGAAACCAAATAATATATTAAAGCACGCCTTGTCGCCCTGGCTCTTCATATCACCCGCAATCAAATGCTGCGCTCCTCTGAATTATGTAGGATCTGGATATGGATGGGAAGGGGGTAGAGCGTAAACATAATGCCGCGATCCAAGCAGTATATACGTAGGTATATTTCTATATGTATACGTGAACTAGAAGGCGTCTAATGTCTCCCCGCTAAACCGTTATCGCGTCGCGGATATCCCGCTTGGTGGTGCAGGGGGGCGGGGCGATGGGGCAGGCAAGACGCGCCGGCTAATTGGGAAGAGAGCGAGGGAGACCCCTCGCTGAGTTTCCCGGCGATTAATTTCCGGCGAATGTATCCCTGCGTGTTGGGTTGCGCGCGAGCCAGCTGGGCAAAGATAGACGCAGGGAAGGAAGGAACCCCTTTTGGATGTTGGCCGGGTAGGGGAAGGGGGAAGTCGGACAGCGTGTCGGGAAGGTGCGGGAGTTGGAGGTTTTTTTTAAGGGCCCGCCTAGGCAAAAGTTACTTTAGGTCCTGGCTTAAGGGAAAGTCTATATATGTGTGTGTATATATATGGGCAAGTATGGGGTGAAAGAGGAGTTTAAAGCCAGAGTTATGTAGGGATATATAGGATAGACGCTTATTTCCGATTGAATATAATAGGGCTTAAGATGATGGTATTAGAGGCTTTGGTTCGTTTCGTTGTATATAAGATTTATTTATTTCTTTACACGATAATCAAGGCATCAGATTTTATAACGTACGATTAATAAATAAGATAAACATAGTATAGAGATTATGATACTCGTACATTCGTTCAAAACTCTATTATTTCTAATTCAATAAAAAATTTATTTATGGTCGAACTGGACGATAAGTTTTTTAGTAATAAACTATTTAACAACTTATATATCTATATTCAACTGGTAATAAGTTTCCTTGTAGCATAATAATTGTAATAAAAAAATTACATAGTATGATCAATCTTAATCATAGTTAAAAGTAACATAAATACACGATGACGAACACAGCTTAGCTTTTCAAATAATAATCAATCCATATCGATTGAATCGAGTTGAAATGTATATAGTGTGTGGTAATTTTCTTTATTAATGTAACTTATAAATCTGTCTGTTCGTAGGAGAACATACTAGATTAATGAGTTTAACAAGAGTTTAGGAGCTATTAAAGGCTACTTCCAAATTAGAGACTTTACGAATGTAAATGAAATCTTGGAAAGGGTTTGAAAAGTAATGCTAGATTTAATGAAATTTGTTGCTAAATCATTAGATCTTCATATAAAAATAAAAATTATATAAGAGCCAGTAGTATTGAACAACTTAAAAAGATAGAAAAAATAAGATTTACATGCGATCACTGAGAGACAGCACAATTTTTTCATGAAAAAAGGAACATATTGCTTCTTTAATTTCAACAACCTATTTCTTACGATAAAAAGGAAACTTTTGGAAAATTGCTTCAATTATCCTTAACATAAATATTACGATTAGCAAGGTCATACAATTTCGAAATCGTTAAGACGAGTATTGCTCTACAATCAAAGACCTTGGAAAACTCCAGAAAAAATGGAATCTATTACATCGCCTATAATAGATGAAATATGCTAGCCTAATATTTTCTTTAAATTAATTTCTAGCTTAAACATTATCGATATATCTGGCAATTTTACAATAGGAACAGAAAAGGATAACAGTAACTTTTGGATCTTAGAATCTAATTTTCAGATATTGTTTCTAGCTATATTTTTCTAATAATAATATATAGCCATATATGATGTTGCGGCAATTTCTTCTCATAAAAAGGTCTGCACTTAAACGATTTCCATTAAAAAGAGCTTCTTAAGTTACCTGAAAACCATAATTCCTACTCTCCTACTTAATTTACGAAAAAAAAAACAAAAAAAAAAAAAATAAAAAAATAAAGGAAGCTTAACCTTGCCGGCTTCTCTTGAAATACGATCTTAACACTCAGTCTCTATATAATACTCTCTCACCTCCCTCGACCATCTCACCTCTGGTACAAATTTTCTCTCTTAAACTTTAAAAGCACCGCGCCGCCTAGCTATATATATAAACGAGTATCCAATGACCTCTCTCGGACTCTGGCAAGGCAGAGAGAGAGAGAGAGAGAGAGAGAGAGAGAGAGAGAGAGAGAGCCAGATAGAGGGAAATTTAAAGCTCGTTCCCTCCATCACTCGGAAAGGCGCGCGATCGCTTCGCGTTAACCTCGAAGGCAAACAGGCCGCGACGTATACAAGGCGCGCGCCCCGCGCACAGTTTCGAATTTCCCGGCGCATTCGTTTTGCGGCTATACATAGCGCGCGTACCTACACACACAATTTCCTGTAAGTGTAGGGCGAATCCTCCTCCTCCCCGCCCCTCTCGCGAGAGAGTCGGAGCTAGAGAATTGCCGGAATGCGCCCAAGGTGCGCGTATCAGCTCTCCCGGCGCATCAGGAGATTCGGAATTAGCGCGAGTATCGCCGCTCCGGAGTCCGTTTGATCTTGAAGTATATCCGCTGGGTGTACAGGGCTAGAGGGCAAAGTTGATTTGGATCCGTTCGGTTTTAGCCGCGGCGGCGGTACGGGAAAAGCTCCTTGCGGTAGGAGCGCGAGTGACTGCTTCGTATACGTGCGTTATCAGTTCCGATAAAGGATCGACGCTTATGCACACGCGTGTGTGCAATTTAGATCGCGTTTTCCTGGGATAAAGGAAATGGTATCGAGATTGTTACATAATTATACGATTGTATGTTACGATAAGAAAAAATTGGAGGCCTTTTAATGATTTTAGCGCTCTCTTTATTATACGAGTTAACGTAATCACGTTTGCCAATATATGTAACATAAATAAATTCACATCCACAAGTAGTGACAGGCACGTGTAGACAGAAATTTTTATACTTGAAGATTTGTAAGAAGAAAGCAGCGGTAGATGCTAGGAGCATTAATCATTAGAACCTATTAAATGGTAATTGGTTTCAATCTTACAAGTTGATTTTCTATCAAAATTACAATTTCGTCTTTAATGTATATTTTGTAACGTAAATAACCATATAATCGTAAATAAGGTGAGATAAAAAATTGGAGAATCGCGTAATTAATATCATTTGTTATACGAGTAAAAAATTGTTGCGAGAAATCTAGACGGACTTTGTAAATTTTCCGTTAGCAATTTACAGCATTCATTTTGCAATAATTACATAGCCAGGGAATAAGCTTTATCGAAATGCTATCCCCCCTTCCTCTTCGATAGTTTTCTAAGTCCCATCATCCAGCTCTAATGGCAAACAGTATTGATCTCAAGTATATAGATAATATCTAATATAACATATAGCTATGTGCATCGTTATGATCATCATCAATTTAAATACAACGGATGATTGACAGCATACGTGTTCCTAAAAAATAATACTCGAATTTCGGTTTGACACTTTTCGCAAACGCAATACAAACCGATTCAACAGCCGTTTCACACTAGAGACACCCTCACTGTGTACCTCAACAATTATTGAATCAATCGTGAATCGTGCACAATGGACAAGTAGCCATCTCATACCCTCATTGTTTTACGATACTCTATAGGCGCGATCGGAGCTGCAAAGTTATTACCGGTATAAACAGTTATATTAACCAAGGCACATCTTACATTCAATTGCCCTCAGTGCGCTCGCTCGACTCCCACCTCGAGGAGGACCTCTCTCTCTCTCTCTCTCTCTCTCACACACACACACACACACACACACACACACACACACACACACACACACGTGTATATATATATATATATATATATATATATATATATATATATATATTACTGGGTGTACATTCCTATCTCTTTGGACTTATTTACACCCCTCTTTCTCTGTCTCTCTCTTTCTCTCTCTCGTGCTCTTACTCTCTTCTGAATCGATTAGAAACGGTCCAGATGTATCTCGGTTAGCTGTACAGTATACTTGGCTGTGCCTCACTATACAGACAGATTTGCAAATTGCAAATATGCCGCGTTATAAGGGACCGAAGAATGGAGAGAGAGAGAGAGAGAGAGAGAGAGAGAGATGGAACAAGAAGATTACCGGGTGTGGTTTTCAAAAAAATCGCACACTTATTCGGGTCTACAGCGCGGGACTTTATGGCTGTTTGAGATTATCGTTAAGATCATTAGCGGTGCCGGTTGATGGCTTTTTCTTATTATGCTCAGTCACCACCTAAGTTCTATTCTCTCTGACTCTCTTTCCCACTTTGTTACATTTATTTGCTAGATTTCTATACACCGTAAACTTGATTCAAAATAAAGATATTATATATATATATATATATATATATATATATATATATATATATATATATATATACACACAACTTTGAAGCTTTTAATAGCGGTTTGATAAAGAATGCTGAGAAAATCAATGTAAGCTCTATAAAATCTTTTCATATGTTATTAAGAACTGGCTGTATATTTAGTCAAAGATCAAGCTGTCGACTATAGTTTTAATATTGAATATTATACCAATGAAGTAAAACTAACTAGTGGGAGTAGCTTAATATATATATATATATATATATATATATATATATATATATATATATATATATATATATATAGAGGTCTATGATGTCTCGATCGCTAGAGCGAAGGACTGTAACTTGGTGATCAGAGTTCAAATGTACTGCTGTAATAATTTACATGTCCTTTGTTTACAAACACATCGTAGACCTTCGTCGCTGTTAGCATTAGCACCGATATTTTGAAGCACAAATAGAGCAACGTTAAAGAACAGTAATATATATATATATATATATATATATATATATATATACACACGCCATTGGGCCTCACTGTAATATTTTCCACGTTCTAATCAAATAATATCTAGTAGACTAGATAGTTCTCTGAGAATTGAGCTGTATTTTTTCCAGGAAGTATGTAGTTATTAGTTACATTTCACACATACACATGGAATTCTTTTCATTCGAAATGAAAGATGGTCCAAAATATCCTCCAGCGATGAAGTCACTGAACAGAGAGATGCGTATTATTTATTGTCTTTTTTCCCAATTTAATAGGAGCTTAATAAAATTACATTGTGAACATCCTGATCCAGATCTGTAAGGCAAAGAGCACAACACCGCCGAGACCTAGTAAATGACAGGACTTACGAATGGACTTATCCGTCTGTTTCTTCCTTTATTCCCAGGCCGAAAATACCGAATAATCCAGGAAAGCTCTTCGGATAATAAGAACGAATTACTCGGCGTGTACAGTGACTCGCGTACACATCTTCGTGGGGCTGTAGATGCTTGATTCTACATGCGAGGGAACGGTTTTTCCTTTTTTATTATGTTACCGCAACGTAGAGACCCCGGCAGAGGCTAACGGCGAATAACGGAGAACGGAGAGCCATTGGAAAGCCATATATTTTCCAAACGATACATGTACGTATATACATATATACACTTTACAGTTTTTTTACAAGTTAACCGATATCATTGAGTTGGGGCTTTTGTTTCTGCCCAGTTGGACATAGGACGAGTCGCTTGCGCGCATTCTCCTGTTTTTAAGCTTCGCGAATAATTGGTTGGGAGCCCTGCAGCTTTGCGAGATTCGAAAAATAAACTGTATCCTGGGCTGCGCGGGATTAGCGAGAATCGATGCGAAGCGTGTAGGATTGTAAATTTTTTATTTAGCAGGATTTTCATATTTTTGCCTCTTTCTCTCTGTCCCTCACCCCTTTTTGAATCATAAATTTCATCGCTCATTTATAACGATAGGAAGATATTAATACTTTACATTCTGACAAGTGAATATTCCTATTTTAAAGGATTAATCGATCAGAATGTCCTTTTTGTACTTCCAACCATTCGAACAGCTTGCAGAATTAGCGCAGTATTCGCGGTAATTCAAATATTCCAATGGAAAATCTCAAACTCTTGATTCTAAAAAAAAAATTATCGTTTTGAACGTCAATCTCCTTCACCTCGGAACCAAAATAGAAAAAAACGATCTGTACAGCACGACCAATTCAAGCGTGTAAATCCGACAAGCATCGTTGCAATCCTATACAGCATTTAAAAATCCATATATTTTTTCTTTTTTGAATTATAAAAGTTTTTTATATCGATCAATCAGTCTCTTATTGTTTTCTACGCCAGAGATGAGAGAACGAGAAAAAAGAACCATTCCAGAGCGAGAGCTACTGGGATTTATTCACAAGTAAAAGATCGGATGAGGGGGCGACACTTTACAAAAGGCAAAAATCGTGAGAGAGAGAGAGAGAGAGAGAGAGAGAGAGAGAGCGACACTAACCGCCTCGATCATATGTATATATATATATATATATATATATATATATATATATATATATATAGGTATATGTATATGTATATATGTAAGCGCCGCGTCGGGAATCGAATTACGTTTCTCCGCTCTTCCCCCGGGGCAAATTGAATTAGAAGTTGATGAAACTGTGCGGTCTAACACGGCGAGCGAGGGAGGCTCGGAAGAAGGAGAAGAGAGGGTGAGGAGGTAAAGACAGGACGCTGCGCGAAATGGATTGGAGGAATAGAGATAGATAGATAGATAGATAGATAGATAGAGAGAGAGAGAGAGAGCGAGAGAGAGAGCGAGAGAGAGAAAGAGAGACGGTGACAGGAGCCGCTACTTCAACCGGCTCTACCTCATCACGCCCGAGACCTCTGACCATCTGCTGCCGGGACAAGAGATAGAGAGAGAGACGCAGAGAGTGGAGGAGAGAGAAAGGAAAATTCGAGCGCTCGTCCCGATTTGAATACATCACCGAGAGCGCGGTAACTGCCGGCATTAATTAAAAGCGTTCGCGAGCGGCTAAGTCGAGGTGCGGGACGACGACGTCGCCCTCGTCGCCGAGGAGGCACGGCGACCGAGGGCCGGGGTCGCGCGATCCTTCGTCGCGGTCGCCGCGCTCGATATACGCAAATCGGGCGAGCGATATTGCCGCGATGCAATGCAAATGCGCGGCGTCCGCTGTGCGACGAGCGAGTTCGCGTGTTCCCCGGGAGTGATGGGATATTTATATATATGCATATCGGCAGGAATCCCCCCTCCTCCTTTCTTTTTTATAATATTGGCACTGTCTGGCCATTGGGCGAAATTGGAGGGGCTTCCCGGCTCCCTCGCTCTAGCCGACGGACCGACGCTCCGGCGAGAGTGATTTTTTTATCACTTGCCCGTCGCGCCACTGCGTCGGGCTCGCTCGCCGCGTTATTTTGTCGAATGTTTAACGAGGGATTAATGATAGGCGGATCGGATCGGCGCGAGGG